>CM066998.1:68553682-69051182 GCA_033977485.1 Hydrangea macrophylla
CAAAGGAGAAAGAAAAGACAACAAGAGATAAAGTCATGCTTAAGATCCCTCAATTGGAGAAATACACAAACTAAAGAGTGCCTTATCACAAAGATGTAATGCAAAACTTGTGATGAATCACATTCCCCAACCAGCATGTTGCTAGTCCCTAGCAAACTAGTCGACCTCAACATCAGAAGTTCCAATCACAAGATTACCAAAATTTATTCAAAAGATAAACACCGCTTTCGTGGGGAACACGGTTGCATTGAGCAAATGCAACAAGCCGTTAAACCTCTAATGAGTTCCTAGAGGCGGAGTTTTGTCTCCGGAGGGTTGTCAGAATGATACCCACAAACATTATGATTCCTCAAGATAGATACCAACGCTCAATTTTCTAAACTCAGCACTATCAAGTGTCTTTTATGACTTTTAACTAGTAATGTGTACACTCACTTCTGCCTTCCTAGATTCTTTCTTTCATTGCGGAAACTATTAACATCAACCCTTGGAAGTGTGTAGTGTAAGCTGCACATTATAACGATCAAGGGGCAATCACGCTATTCTGATTTTGAAACTCATTCGAAACTGTGCCTCGACTTCAATTCTCACGGATATTCACTCAAAAATGAAGTCTCTCTGAAATAAGGCGAATCTCTCACATATGCGGGCTTATGGAGTATTTGGAAAAGAAATATAGTGCCACACATATGATTGAAAAGGAAACGGACAATATGAAACGGATAAAATAAATCTCATGAATGGATACCATGCATTTAGGAGCAGTGAGAAAATGGACCTCTTGGTACTTTGCTTTACCCTTCCAAACTCAGGGTCATTCAAATTGAGGATCAAAAGGACTTTTGATCTAGCTTTAAGGGGTGGTGAAATTGTAGGGGATAAAAGGACCTTTGGGTATTTGAAATCATTCACCTTCTTTTCCTCTTTCCGAGCCATGGGATTATACATTGACTTTTCAACAGGAGCAAACGATCTCACTTTTATTTATTTTTAGATCATAAGAACTTTTCTTTGATTTCAACATGGCTCAGAAGGTAACATAGTGCTCATGATATGATTCCAAACAAGGTGCGGGTATTCCATAGGTGAACTCCTTTGTGGCGTGGATATCAGTTTTTTTTTTTTTTTTTTTGGGAATATCGAATGGAGAAGTTGATTTTTCAAGGCTCAATTTGTGGTGAACTGTGGGTAATTGGAGAAGGCCAAGGTTCATGGGGGTAAAAACATAGCCTAAAATTATGTTTTCAAGTTCACACTAGTCCAATCCTTAATACTTAGGCAAATACCTGGAGTCCATTGTCACCACGATGCTATTCTAGATGCACGATCAAACAATAATAATGAGATTTTTCTACGATTAAAACGCTTTTCAAAGAACGAGAGTTAAGATGAACACTCAACAATAAAGAATGGTACAAAAGCTCTCATGGGTCAAGTCTCCACCTTATGTTTCAAATGAGTTCTAATCATAAATAGCAGTGATACACTCCTTGGCACGTACAATGTACGGAGTGCGAAAAGATCCCAGGTTCAATGTCAATAAGATAAGCAATAATCAAAAGAACCTGAGATTAAGAGTAAGCAAATACCTTACAAGCCAAATCATCATAAAATTCACAAGTTATGCATCCTTTCTTGAAGATTTGAGCATTCGTAGCTATTCATTCAGCCATTGGAAACAGTTATCTCAAGATTTTTTTTTTTTTTTTGACATAATGATACTAAAAGACTTCACACAAGAGAATCCTAAATCAAGAGACCGGTTTTATCACCACTAAAAGCCCACACCCCCCAACTAGAACCCATCATTGTCCCCAATGAAAAAGCAAAGGAGAGAAAGAAAGAGGAACAGAAAAGAGGAACGAATATACCATGTGCAACAACGTCCGTAGTGAGGGAAATCGTCTCCTGTGGAGGGTTAGTAACAAGACAAGAAGAGAAAAAAGAGAAAACAAGAAATCCATCCGTAATTAATAATAACCGCCCCACCCCATGCATAAGAAATACAAACCCAAAATGAGAGAGTTGAAGAACCAAGATTCATTACTCTCGTAAAACTAGCATGGGTACTAACATAAACAAATCCTAATCAACATCATCGCCCTGGCCTCCAGAGCCAGAGCCACCTGGTCCGCTATACCGATCATAAAAGAAATCAGGGGGAGGTACATCCGGATAAGCAAGCTCAAACATATAACGTTGCATATGAGCCATCTGACCAATATCATGTTGATAGTCAGAACGGAAACCCTGAAAATCCCCCCGTAGACCATGCAAGTCCTCTCCTTGACGAGTTTGCTCCTCGGTGAGAGTATCGAGACGTTGGTAAACATTGGACATATCAAACGCCTCAGTGCTTTCTCTTGTCCCTGAACTACTAGCTTCCCCAGGAACGGACTCTTGACGAGCCCGTTTTGCAGACCCAGTGAGTTGGGCATTGCTACGGGCGATGGTCGTTCCGTCGACGCGTGAAAGACCCCTTTGAATGGTGTCAGTAGCGAGTTCTGTACAACCGGCCCTACGACAGAGGCGGGTGATCAACACTCCATAGGGCAGGGACCCAGCCCCGGTATCGTTACCGGCTTCCACCATATTGGTGATGAAAATCGAAGCTAGGTCCACCTCAGTGGTGTGATCACAAATGGCATGAAGAATCGCTGCACGGTCGACACGGACGTTTTTGTGACGAGTTGGGACGATTGAGGCGACCAGAATCATATCGACCAGGTGATACAACTCGGTGAAGGAAGAGGGTTTAAGCTCCTCTGTGGCCCAGGTAGAAGGTTCCCCTTTGAAAGCGGAAGCCATTGTGTCCTTAGAGGGCCTTACGGCAAGTTGTGTTAAATCGGCGACAGCATATTGATTGTACGGGACCCCCATAAACTGGGCAAGGGATTTGTGGTCAAATTGGACCCGGGTGCCTCGCACATAAGCCTCAAACTCGTCATTATCTCCTACCACAACAAGACTAGCATAAAAAAATCTAACCAAATGGTCGTTGGATTCCCCACCACTAAACTCAAGTTGGGGAGCCCAACGACGACGAGAGAAAACTTGTTGGACTTCGCGGGGGAAATCCGCTAAAACAACTTGCCTCTCAGCTAACACTGTTTTTTTTTATTTAAAATAAGCTTCATACCATTGTTTCTCTCTTTTGGCTCGGAAACTTTCATACCCACGGGCAGGTTCGAGGTCCCGGCGGTTCCATTTGGTTGTCTTTGACATGATCACCTACAATAAATTAAGCACACAGATGGTACATGTTGAATACGGCAAGTTAGGGTAGCATAACTATGTGAGCAATCAAGGCTAAGGGCTCATTGGGGCATTTTAACAAACATGTGCAAAGCATGAAAGAGTGTGAAGCACAAAATTTGGAAACATTTGACATGTACTCCATATAAAGCATTTTGTGGGTAGAAAGACAAAACATGGGAGCACACACAAAAAATCTTCATACAAGAAGTTCAATGGTGCAAATCAATCATCAACACACACTAACAATAAGAGCTCATGAACCGTAGAGGTGGAAAGTTGCCACCATCCCCATATTATTGAGAAATTAAGAGCAAATGGTTGAGAGAAGACATACCTTGATGATTTGGTGAAGAGGAGATGCAAGAGATGGAAGTAAGAATGAAGGAGAGAAGAGGATTTGGGTTTGATGATGCAAAAGAAAAAAGGGGATCTCAAAGGTTTAGGAAGAGGAATTAAAAGAAAAAAAATGGAGCCCTCTTTTAAAAGAACCCAATTCGTTGCCCAGGTTCGCGGATCGATCCGGTTAGGACCCGGATCGATCCGATTTTAGCAGTGAGTGAAGCAAAAAAATTTCGGAAGCCCGGATCGATCTGCAGTTACACCGGATCGATCCGATTTTAGCAGTGGCCAATTCTAAAACTTTTTGGATTACCGGATCGATCCGCAGTTACACCGGATCGATCCGGTTTTAGCAGTGGCCAATTCTAAAACTTTTTGGATTATCGGATCAATCCGCAGTTACACCGGATCGATCCGGTTTTAGCAGTGGCCAATTCTAAAACTTTTTGGATTACCGGATCGATCCGCAGTTACACCGGATCGATCCGGTTTTAGCAGAGTGCTCCTTGTTTCTCTTTCCCTTGATTTTCATTCCTCAGAACTTGTGACTGTCTTTAAGAGACCAGTTAAAACATTAGGATGGATAATAAAAATGATAAAAACACTACAATATGCCAAAGATCAAGCGTGAGGCATACAAAAAAAAATGGTATAAGCTCAGTGAGAGCTCAAGCAATCCCCAAGAATGGGATCTTCCAAAGGTGCGGACACTAATTCCGTCTTGAACCCTTCAATGAAGGGCTTGAGACGTTGTCCGTTAACCTTCTGCACAACCCTACTTGTGGAATCAAGAATTTCAACGGCTCCATGGGGATAAACATTTGTTACAACATACGGCCCAACCCAACGTGATTGGAGTTTGCCGGGAAACAAATGTAATTGTGAATCGTATAAGAGAACCTTACCCCCAACAATGAATGTCTTGCGGATAATTCGTGAATCGTGAAATGCTTTGACCCTAGCTTTGTAGACTTTCGAACTCTCATAGAGTTCACCCCTAAGCTCCTCCAATTCATCAAGTTGGAGCTTTCTATGTACACCACTTGCATCGGCTTCAAAATTGAGTTTTTTAATAGCCCAATATGCCTTGTGCTCTAACTCAACCGGCAAGTGACATGCCTTACCGTAAACCAACCTATAAGGTGACATCCCAAGATTTGTCTTATAAGCCGTCTGGTACGCCCAAAGCGCATCGGTCAATCTTAATGACCAGTCTTTTATAGACGGCTCTACCGTTTTCTCTAGGATACCCTTGATTTCCCGGTTAGCCAATTCGGCTTGACCGTTGGTTTGCGGATGGTACGTAGTGGAAACTTTGTGGGTGACACCATATTGTGACATCAATCGGGCAAACGGGGTGTTGCAAAAATGCACACCTTGGTCACTTATGATAGCCTTGGGGGTTCCGAATCTAGACAAAATATGTTCTCTCAAGAATTTTAAAACCACTTTGTGGTCGTTGGTCCTAGATGGAATCGCCTCTACCCACTTCGAAACATAATCTACAGCTACCAAGATATACTCAAACCGGTTGGATTTTGGGAAGGGGCCCATGAAGTCAATCCCCCAACAATCAAAGACTTCTATTATAAGAATGGGAGAAAGAGGCATCATGTTCCTCTTTGTGATCTTTCCTAACAACTGACATCGCCAACAAGCCTTGCAATAGGCATGGGCGTCCTTAAAGATTATAGGCCAATAAAACCCACTATGCAAAACCTTAAATGCGGTCTTTTGAGAGGAAAAATGACCGCCACACGCTTGGTCATAAGAGAAAGACAACACACTCTGAATCTCATCATTAGGTATACAACGCCTAACAATCTGATCGGCACAATGCTTAAAGACATATGGGTCATCAAAGAAGAATGACCGGGCCATGATTTTCATTCTCTCCCGGTCTTGGGAAGTCCATCCATGTGGGAAGGTTCCGGTGACGAGGTAGTTAACCACATCAGCATACCAAGGTAAAGTTGACACAACCAGTAATTGTTCATCCGAAAAAAACTCCTGAATGGGGATTGGATCTATGTGGTCATGATCAAAAGTCAATCGGGACAAATGATCCGCAACTACGTTCTCGACCCCCTTTTTATCTTTTATTGAGAGGTTAAATTCTTGCAACAATAGGATCCATCGAATTAGCCGTGCCTTAGCATCTTTCTTAGAAAGAAGATACTTAAGGGCGGCATGGTCGGTGAAAACAGTGACAGGCGATCCTACGAGATAAGACCGGAACTTATCTAAAGCAAACACAATAGCGAGCAACTCCTTCTCGGTTGTGGAGTAGTTAACTTGCGCACTATCTAAAGTACGACTCGCATAAAAAATCACATGGGGTTTCTTATCATTTCTTTGCCCCAACACAGCACCCACCGCAAAGTCACTAGCGTCGCACATTAACTCGAATGGGAGGGTCCAATCGGGTGATTGAATGATTGGGGCGGTAGTGAGAAGAGACTTAAGTCTGTCAAAAGCGGTTTGACATTCTTGTGTCCACTCAAAAGGAACTTCCTTGGCCAACAAACGACACATGGGCCTCGAAATGGCACTAAAATCTTTTATGAATCGTCGGTAGAAACCGGTATGACCAAGAAAAGATCTAATGTCCTTAAGAGTCTTGGGAGAGGGGAGATTGGCTATAATATCTATTTTTGCCTTATCAACCTGCATGCCCTCGCTAGACACAACGTGTCCCAACACAATCCCTTGTGTCACCATGAAGTGACACTTTTCCCAATTCAACACAAGATTTTTTTCTTTAGATCTTTCGAGAACTTTCTCGAGGTTCACCAAACAACTCTCAAACGACTCACCAAAAATACTGAAATCGTCCATAAAGACTTCCAAAAACTTTTCAACCATGTCGCTAAAGATGCTAAGCATACACCGTTGAAAGGTCGCGGGTGCATTACAAAGCCCAAAGGGCATTCTCCGATAGGCAAAAGTGCCTAACGGACATGTGAAAGTTGTCTTTTCTTGGTCTTCGGGGGCTATCTCAATCTGATTGTACCCCGAATAACCATCCAAAAAATAGTAGTATTTATGGCCGGCGACTCGTTCTAACACCTGATCTAGGAAGGGCAATGGGAAATGGTCCTTACGTGTGGTCGAATTCAATTTCCTATAGTCTATACAGACTCTCCAACCAGTTGTCGCCCTCATGGGCACCAACTCCCCACTGTCATTTGCCACAACTGTCATTCCCGATTTCTTGGGAACTACTTGGGTGGGACTCACCCATTGACTGTCCGATATGGGATATATGATCCCCACATCCAACAACTTAATTACTTCTGTCATCACAACTTCCTTCATGTTGGGGTTCAACCGTCTTTGCATTTGCCTAGACAGTTTTGCCTCATCTTCTAAATAGATGCTGTGTGTTCAAATGGAAGGGGAGATCCCCCTCAGGTCAGCAATACACCACCCAATCGCCTCCTTTTGACGCTTCAAAACTTCGATCAACTTCCCTTCTTGACTAGGGGCAAGTAGGGAAGAAATAACAACCGGGTAAGACTCACCTTCTCCTAGGAATGCATACTTGAGCTCACTTGGCAGGGGCTTGAGCTCAAGTTTAGGTACCTCAACATTAGACGGCAGAGACTGGGATTCTCTGGGCAGGAGTCTCTCAAAATGAGTTGTCAATAGGGCAACTTGCCGGTCATTGTCCGAGTCTTCACTTACAGGATCTACATCATTTAAAACATGATCACATTCTTGTAAAATATCATCAAACAAACATTTGACACTTGAATCAAGATCCAACGATAAATCATCCAGAATAATTCTATGCTTTTCATCGTCGAGAAGACATGTATCGATTGTATCAATATCACAGGATGCTTCAAAAATGTCCATTACTAAGGTATCAATGAGTGCGACTTCACCAATTTTGTCATACTCCTGTGCATAATTATATGGTCTCTTTGAAAGATTGAAGATATTAATTTCCACATTCATATTGCCAAAAGAAAGACTCATGACACCATTCCTACAATTTATTTGTGCATTGACCGTCGCCAAGAATGGACGACCAAAAATAATTGGAATTTGGGCCAGACCTTTCTGAACCGGTTGAGTATCTAGGACTACAAAGTCCACGGGGTAATAAAAATTACCTACTTGGATAATGACATCTTCAACGACCCCCCTTGGGATTTTGACTGACCTATCGGCAAGCTGTAGAGTGACTCGAGTTTCTTTGAGTTCGCCTAGTCCAAGTTGGACATAGACTGAATATGGCAAAAGATTGACACTGGCACCCAAATTGAGGAGTGCACGATCTATATGATGCTCACCTATGATACAAGCTATGGTGGGACATCCGGGGTCCTTGTACTTAGGTGGTACCTCGTTGAGTATGATGGAGCTGGCATGGGCAGCCATATATGCACTCTTCTTGACATTGTGCCTACGCTTTACCGTGCAAAGGTCTATCAAAAATTTAGCGTATGAAGGAACTTGCTTGATGGCATCAAGAAGAGGGATATTGATCTTAACTTGCTGAAATAACTCAAGCATCTCATCGACTTTTGTGGAGTCAGCTTGACGCCTAAGTCTCTGTGGGAAAGGTGGTGGGATTGGGTCAACATGACCCGGAACTTGAGGTAAGTCCCTATCATTGCTTGTGGGAGGAGATATGTCAGTTTTTGGGGATGATGTGTCCCCAATATTTGGTTTGCTCTGGCCTCCTATAGCAATGGTGTTTGGATTTGAAGATGGCATTTGGACAAGATTGTCCACTACTCTACCACTACGCAAAGTGGTGATGGTTTTAGCATGTTCCACATTTGAGCTATCGGAGGGAGAAGCTCCTAAACTCATTTGTCCTTTTGGGTTTTGAAGAGGTTGGGCTGGTAGTTTGCCCTTCTCAACCACTTGTTGAGATTGCAAAAGTTGAGTTAATTGTAATAACCCGAAAATTTAAAGCGTATATTAAAATATTAAAATTTTATTTTGGTCAGGAAAAAATACCAGATTTGAAATTTACAGTATAAATTTTACCTGTGTGTGTGCGTGGCTGACCACATGAGATGATCTCCCATGTGACCAAACAAGTTAGCTGTGACCTAAAAAGTTAGCTGTGACCAAACAAGTTAGCCGTGACCTAAAAAGTTAGCTCTGACCAAACAAGTTAGCTGTGACCAAATAAGTTAGCTGTGACCAAACAAGTTAGCTGTGACCTAAAAAGTTAGCTGTGACCAAACAAGTTAGCTGTGACCAAACAAGTTAGATGTGACCAAATAAGTTAGCTGTGACCAAACAAGTTAGGTGTGACCAAGTAAACCAAGCCTATAAATAAACCCCCCTACTCTCATTCTCTCACTCTCAATCTGGCATCTCAACTATCTCTATACTCTCAACTCTCTGCCTCTCTCCCACCCTCACAGTTTATACACACACACATATATATATAGTCAGAGACATATATGTTCCTAAAGCTTGTAGATTCAAGCTTTGATATTGGTAAGTAATTCATACACATTATTTTATGTAATAATTAACTTCTATTTACTGTTTTTAGTAGTATGGTTATATGGAATTAAGAACCTCTAGAAAATAACTCGGTTTGATTCGAAGTAATAGAATTAGTGTAACTCTTTACTCCGACCAGCTATAGCTCTCAAATTTTAAGAATAGACTCTTAAAATATCCAGGAATCTACCCTTAAAACAGTTTTTGATTTGCTTGTACCGTTTGGGTTTTATTTAGGATTCGTCTTAAAGGGTAAATTGGTCATTTCACATTCTGTGATTCGAATTTGCTAAAACCAACTTTAGATTTGGATTCTCCACGAAATTTCACTCAAGATAGACATTGATTTCACTTAAAAAGGTTAAGAAATGAGTGAGTTATGGCCATTAGAAGTTTGGAATTACAATCTGCCAAACAGGGCATTCTGCCCAGTTTATTTCCCAAAATTACATTTACACCCCTGAAAACTTTAAACGAACATATAAAGGTCTACCGATATCGGATTTGATCACGGTTTCAAGCGTAGAACTTATAATTCTGTTAATTACAATATGATATAGTAAATTTACAGTTTTTGGATATTTTTACATGATCCCTGTATTTTCGTATATTTACAGAATGACCCCTAAACTTTTAAAAAGGGTATTTGTAGTCATTCTGGGATTTTGTAAACTCATTATAAATCACTTATATATTCTATAATGATATTATGATAATATATACTGTTTTATAATTTTAATAATTATAAAACTATAGAATAATATTATTTTAATACTTATCAATTGATTTAAATAGAGGTTGATTATTTTATCATAGCTATTATATTTCTTAAACTATGGAAAAAAAATATAAAAATATTCTTATGGCATTTTATGACCATTAAAAATAGTTCCACTTAAATTATGGTATTTGGGTATGAAAATAGAATTACGGTTCGGTTACGACTATTTTAAAAATAGTGTTAGTAAATAAGTTAGGCCTTGTCAGATTATAAATTAAATGAATGAAATCCCTTATGTTTCAGTATTATTTTGTATCTTAGAATATAACAAATAGATATTACAATTAGAAATATTGGGGTACTAAGTATAAATAACTACTAATTCCTTTATATTCTTTGGGTAATAAAATTAGTAAAAGAAATGTAATACGCAATTAATATTATGATTTTATAAAGAATAGTTTGACGAATCAATTCTCAACCTTATGGAAATTATATATGTGCTTTACGGCTCAATAGTAGCTATTTAAAAATAGTATTTTTAACTTCCAAAATTCGTAGTAAATAATCTATAACTCAGAAAAATATGCCGTCAATTCCTATAGTCTTAAAATAACGTCTAGTATTATATTTAAAAGTTTGGAGACAATCCGACATTATCTAAAATACAGCTTATTTGTAGAATCTACGTTTGTGTAGGAAACTCTATTTTGAAGTAGGAACTACAACGGACTCCAAATTGAGTCCAGTTAGTGATGTTGAACTTAGTATAGAGTTACGAACATGATAGTGAAGTCTTGACATAGTTTTAGCATATTTATAGAAATACCCTAGAAAAGCCTTAATTGCAGTTATACCCTTATGCTTACAACCTATGATTAAATGTCTAGTTTCTTTTACCTGTATTGATGTAGGAACTGTTTCATCGTCAATTCCTAAGTCACCAAGGTGAGTGTTCATACCCGGTATTCAGTTCAACTCCATATGTGAGTGTTCATACCCGGTATTCAGTTCAACTCCAGATGTGAGTGTTCGTATCCTGTATTTAACTCAACTCTATATGTGAGTGTTTATTACCTTTTCTCAAACTCTATATTAACTCAATATATAATAAGTAAATTTTACTATATTACGTAAAGTATCAAAATTACTAAAGTTATTTTCGGAACATTTTTCTTGGTTCCTGGAAGGGTTTTAACATTCAAAACTTATTATTTTCAAATGTGCCAATTTATGTCAATGTCATGTATCTTTTGAAATGTCATTATTTAAAATGTTCATTTATTTAAAGTGTCGATTACCACCACAACAAATTATAAAGTATAGCCTATGTATGCGATGTGGTCCTTTGGACCGATGAAATGAGCCCGACTGCAGGGTTGCCCTTGATCATTGTGCGATGTAATGTAATGAAAGGAACGTGTGTGTGAGTGGGTGGTTGGTAATTTGATACTTATGTAAAGATGCTATTTTCTATGCAAATAGAACATGTCAGTATATTTTTCATTTTATTGCATGAAATTTTAATGTTATTATCTTATCTATTCTAAAAAGGCAAACCTTTTAAATGAGTATTTCAAAGGTTATGTTCATTCACTGAGCCTTCTGCTCACACTCTCCAAATATTTTTAAAACCCTTTTCAGGTGACGAAGTGACGATGATAGGCTATTACAAAACCCTTAGAAGAACAGAACATTTCGATAGAAGATAAAGATTATCTTCTTGATGCAAATGAGGAGTAGATGATTGTTAGATATGTAGAATGTTTAGAAGAGTTATGCCTTCAAATGTAAAAATATTCTCAAGATTTTTGTAGACTTCAATATATAAATAGATTTAAGCTATGTTTGCTTCCGCTAGAGCTCTATTTAATTATGAAGAGGCCTAGAGGCCGGTCTCGAGCCCAGAATTTTGAAGTCGAATTTTGGGGTCGTGACAGTTGGTATCAGAGCAATAGTTCCCGGACCACTAGAAGAACATAGAGCAATTATGATTAGGAAGTCTAAGGTTAAGATATGGATACGTAAGAATTCGTTAGAAAGCTTGGGTTAGAGCTTAGACCAGATTTCATCTTACTCGGAAGTCTAGAAGTAGGACTCCTTTTGTATTGAAAGAACAAAAGGAAGAGAGATAAGATATCTAGCTAGAACCTATATAGAATTTTTAGTCTAAAATATACGATTTGAATATCCGTGAGTCTAGAATTTAATTGTAGTTAGAAGTCTTACATTACTAAAAAAAATATATATGATATGAAATGTTAACTCTATTTACCAATAGAAATAGTATTAGCACGCAACGATGCTACAACGAAAATGAACTCTATTTTATTAATAACTCCTGAGGTGACGTTTCATAATTCATTGTAAATCTATTAAGAGTTATAGAGTGTTTGATAACAATAAATACTAGGTGTGGTACAAACTAGTGTCTTAAATATATAAATAAGTAGAAAAAAAAAATGCTATTATGATATTTATTCAAACTCATGACCATAAGTTAACAATATAAAATTTACTAGTCCAACATCATGGTTAAGGAAACATGTGCATTAATGATTAGTTTCAATTACTGAAATTTAGAAATGATTAAATAGACAAATGGAATAGTAATGCGTATTATATAGTATCTTTGTAACATAAAATCTATGAGTATACTTCGCATGAAATTTTTACTTACCACAATATAATAACTTGAATCTTTTCTACATCTTGTAATCGTAGCTAGTATTTTCATTAGTATGGTCAAAATCTATTTTATTTAAAATAGACTATTTATGCCAAAAAAAAAAAAAAAAAATTATGAAAGAATTGTTAAAATTATTTAGGTACTTCTTCAGAAGTGATAAATATGATTTCCAAGAAAATAGAAGTGTAAGGGAACTCTTAGAATATATATATATGTATTCTGATAAGTATTTGGACTATTATAAATTTATATCCCTAAAACTTTGAACCATAAATTTTAGGACAATGAAGCAACTTACAATAATTTTACAAAACAGTGACTGATATATAATTAATTTTCAAGAGTTAGTTTATGTGTATCTACTCGCAATCTCTATCCACAGAACGTATCAACATAAGATATGTACTATATAAGAACCCGAATTATTTTTTTTTTTAAGAAATATTTTAGGTATTATTGACTATTCTGATTATTTAGTTAGTATAATAATTTCGTTTCTAACTGTTAGAATATTTTGATATGTTACTATTTTAATGTATTCCGAGTTTGTGAATTGGGAAATTATTCTAAAATTATGATTGCCTTTCCAAGCACGTAATAAGATAAGTTTGGGGACCAAACTTCTTTAAGTAGAGGAGAATGTAATAACCCGAAAATTTAAAGCGTATATTAAAATATTAAAATATTATTTTGGTCAGGAAAAAATACCAGATTTGAAATTTACAGTATAAATTTTACCTGTGTGTGTGCGTGGCTGACCACATGAGATGATCTCCCATGTGACCAAACAAGTTAGCTGTGACCTAAAAAGTTAGCTGTGACCAAACAAGTTAGCCGTGACCTAAAAAGTTAGCTCTGACCAAACAAGTTAGCTGTGACCAAATAAGTTAGCTGTGACCAAACAAGTTAGCTGTGACCTAAAAAGTTAGCTGTGACCAAACAAGTTAGCTGTGACCAAACAAGTTAGATGTGACCAAATAAGTTAGCTGTGACCAAACAAGTTAGGTGTGACCAAGTAAACCAAGCCTATAAATAAACCCCCCTACTCTCATTCTCTCACTCTCAATCTGGCATCTCAACTATCTCTATACTCTCAACTCTCTGCCTCTCTCCCACCCTCACAGTTTATACACACACACATATATATATAGTCAGAGACATATATGTTCCTAAAGCTTGTAGATTCAAGCTTTGATATTGGTAAGTAATTCATACACATTATTTTATGTAATAATTAACTTCTATTTACTGTTTTTAGTAGTATGGTTATATGGAATTAAGAACCTCTAGAAAATAACTCGGTTTGATTCGAAGTAATAGAATTAGTGTAACTCTTTACTCCGACCAGCTATAGCTCTCAAATTTTAAGAATAGACTCTTAAAATATCCAGGAATCTACCCTTAAAACAGTTTTTGATTTGCTTGTACCGTTTGGGTTTTATTTAGGATTCGTCTTAAAGGGTAAATTGGTCATTTCACATTCTGTGATTCGAATTTGCTAAAACCAACTTTAGATTTGGATTCTCCACGAAATTTCACTCAAGATAGACATTGATTTCACTTAAAAAGGTTAAGAAATGAGTGAGTTATGGCCATTAGAAGTTTGGAATTACAATCTGCCAAACAGGGCATTCTGCCCAGTTTATTTCCCAAAATTACATTTACACCCCTGAAAACTTTAAACGAACATATAAAGGTCTACCGATATCGGATTTGATCACGGTTTCAAGCGTAGAACTTATAATTCTATTAATTACAATATGATATAGTAAATTTACAGTTTTTGGATATTTTTACATGATCCCTGTATTTTCGTGTATTTACAGAATGACCCCTAAACTTTTAAAAAGGGTATTTGTAGTCATTCTGGGATTTTGTAAACTCATTATAAATCACTTATATATTCTATAATGATATTATGATAATATATACTGTTTTATAATTTTAATAATTATAAAACTATAGAATAATATTATTTTAATACTTATCAATTGATTTAAATAGAGGTTGATTATTTTATCATAGCTATTATATTTCTTAAACTATGGAAAAAAAATATAAAAATATTCTTATGGCATTTTATGACCATTAAAAATAGTTCCACTTAAATTATGGTATTTGGGTATGAAAATAGAATTACGGTTCGGTTACGACTATTTTAAAAATAGTGTTAGTAAATAAGTTAGGCCTTGTCAGATTATAAATTAAATGAATGAAATCCCTTATGTTTCAGTATTATTTTGTATCTTAGAATATAACAAATAGATATTACAATTAGAAATATTGGGGTACTAAGTATAAATAACTACTAATTCCTTTATATTCTTTGGGTAATAAAATTAGTAAAAGAAATGTAATACGCAATTAATATTATGATTTTATAAAGAATAGTTTGACGAATCAATTCTCAACCTTATGGAAATTATATATGTGCTTTACGGCTCAATAGTAGCTATTTAAAAATAGTATTTTTAACTTCCAAAATTCGTAGTAAATAATCTATAACTCAGAAAAATATGCCGTCAATTCCTATAGTCTTAAAATAACGTCTAGTATTATATTTAAAAGTTTGGAGACAATCCGACATTATCTAAAATACAGCTTATTTGTAGAATCTACGTTTGTGTAGGAAACTCTATTTTGAAGTAGGAACTACAACGGACTCCAAATTGAGTCCAGTTAGTGATGTTGAACTTAGTATAGAGTTACGAACATGATAGTGAAGTCTTGACATAGTTTTAGCATATTTACAGAAATACCCTAGAAAAGCCTTAATTGCAGTTATACCCTTATGCTTACAACCTATGATTAAATGTCTAGTTTCTTTTACCTGTATTGATGTAGGAACTGTTTCATCGTCAATTCCTAAGTCACCAAGGTGAGTGTTCATACCCGGTATTCAGTTCAACTCCATATGTGAGTGTTCATACCCGGTATTCAGTTCAACTCCAGATGTGAGTGTTCGTATCCTGTATTTAACTCAACTCTATATGTGAGTGTTTATTACCTTTTCTCAAACTCTATATTAACTCAATATATAATGAGTAAATTTTACTATATTACGTAAAGTATCAAAATTACTAAAGTTATTTTCGGAACATTTTTCTTGGTTCCTGGAAGGGTTTTAACATTCAAAACTTATTATTTTCAAATGTGCCAATTTATGTCAATGTCATGTATCTTTTGAAATGTCATTATTTAAAATGTTCATTTATTTAAAGTGTCGATTACCACCACAACAAATTATAAAGTATAGCCTATGTATGCGATGTGGTCCTTTGGACCGATGAAATGAGCCCGACTGCAGGGTTGCCCTTGATCATTGTGCGATGTAATGTAATGAAAGGAACGTGTGTGTGAGTGGGTGGTTGGTAATTTGATACTTATGTAAAGATGCTATTTTCTATGCAAATAGAACATGTCAGTATATTTTTCATTTTATTGCATGAAATTTTAATGTTATTATCTTATCTATTCTAAAAAGGCAAACCTTTTAAATGAGTATTTCAAAGGTTATGTTCATTCACTGAGCCTTCTGCTCACACTCTCCAAATATTTTTAAAACCCTTTTCAGGTGACGAAGTGACGATGATAGGCTATTACAAAACCCTTAGAAGAACAGAACATTTCGATAGAAGATAAAGATTATCTTCTTGATGCAAATGAGGAGTAGATGATTGTTAGATATGTAGAATGTTTAGAAGAGTTATGCCTTCAAATGTAAAAATATTCTCAAGATTTTTGTAGACTTCAATATATAAATAGATTTAAGCTATGTTTGCTTCCGCTAGAGCTCTATTTAATTATGAAGAGGCCTAGAGGCCGGTCTCGAGCCCAGAATTTTGAAGTCGAATTTTGGGGTCGTGACATTAATTGTGCCTGAATGGTTTGCAATGAATGTTCTAACTGACTCAATCTATTTGTTACAACATGATTTGGCTCATCGAACGGCTTCCTATGTGGTGGAACATAAGGGGAAAGCACTTGACCCCCTTGATGTTGAATATGTGGAGGTGCATAGGACTGCATCTGTGGTGGACCCAAATTTTGTTGTGGTTGATAAGGTGGTGGGTTTGCTGTGCCTTGGTCACTCCTATAGTTGAAACCTTGGTGGGACCATCGTGGATTGGAATTGTCCCCATAAGGAGTATTAAAGGGTCTTTTGAAACCCCCTAATGTATTTACATGTTCCACTGTCGTACCTTTGACCATGGGGAGTGCTGGGCACTCCTTTGTGGGATGACCCACTTGGTCGCATAGAGCACATGCTTCCCCTACTACTGCTGATTTAGGACGCCGCTCAATAGCGTCTTCTGCGTGCATTGCGTCCAACCTTTTTGTGAGGTGAGCTATTCTAGCATCTGACTCTTTTATTCTACAAAAATGCACATCAGAGTCCTTTGGTTGCATTGGGGTTGTGTAACTCCTATCATGGGGATTTGTTGCCCCCCAACCCTTAGAGGTGTTATGGACATACTCAAAATGGGCCTCGGCCTCCTCGGCTCCCAAAGTCAGAAAACTCCCTTGACACATGGTCTCAATCAATTGTTTGGTCACAGAGTCTAATCCTCCATAACATATGGAGATTTGACGGAACTTGTCGAATCTGTGATGTGGACATCGACGAAGTAACTCCTTATATCTGGACCAACATTGAGATAATGTCTCATTTTCCTTTTGAGCAAAATTCTGGATTTGTTTTACAAGGGCCTGAGTCTTGTGCATCGGAAAAAATTCTTTATAAAAATGCTTTTGGAGTTCAGGCCATGTGCCAATGGAGTTCGGAGGTAGGTTCAAAAGCCACTCTTTAGCGTGATCCTTAAGTGAAAAGGAAAACAACTTAAGCCTGATCAGTTCGGGTGTACACCTCTGGTCACTAAAGGTGTTACAAATATCCTCAAAATCCCTAATATGTCGGTAAGGATCCTCATTCTCCCTACCATGGAAAAGTGGTAGGAGCGTAAGCATGTTACCCTTGAAACGGAAATTACCACCATTATAGGGAAATGTGATGCATGATGGGGCCGTGATGGTTTCGGGTTGAAGATAATCACCCATAGTGCGCCCATGGTTTGGTGGGGGGTGTGGGTGCTGGACATGGAACAGGGGAACATGTTGTCCCCATGGTTCTCTGACATAATGTTCCGGCGGAGCCTCACTCTCAGTGTCGAGAGTAGTTCTATCGGTAAAGGTGTCTGGAGGTGGATTATTAACATGTGGGAAAATAGGTGTGTGTGTAGTGAATGTAGGAGAACCTGTCGGAGGAGGTCTCCAAAAACTACCAGTGCTGTCACTAGTTGAACTAGATGCTGCACTATTTAGTTCGGGCAGAATATTATGTCCAAAAGGATTAACATTTATGTTACCGACACTCCCAAATCCGGCTAAAGGAGTCTGCATTTTGACGTGGTCTAAAATGTTCCAATCGTCAGTCAACCTGGAGGTTACCTTCAAAAACAACACAAACACTCATGAAACAATTGTGTATACTAAGAAACAAAACAACCAAACGTTGTTTAAACTTAGTCCCCGGCAACGGCGCCAAAAACTTGATCGCTAGATAAATTTTTAGTTCAAGAGCAAACTAATCGCGACAAGTAGTACCCGGAAGTACGGGATCGATTTCCACAGGGACTAAAATGTAAAACAACGGCGTTGGTGGTTTTAGGACCTAATATCCACAAGTGCAGCAACAAAAAAAAAACAAAACAAATAAACAAAAGAAGAGAAAGAAAAATAGACCAAAGTCTTTTGCTTGAGGAGTTCTCAACACCAACTTGGTTCCTATAATGGCTAAAAGATGATGGCTAACTTTAAATAAGAAATGAAACAAAGACTAGTGTTAACAACTATAGAAACTTTAAAGAAAGGAGAAAAAAATCAGGATTTGGGATGAACTAAGGAGATTTGAAAACGATGAGATTGGGAAGCTACCTCTACCTTGAACTTTTACCAAACCAACCGAAATATATTTTGATTATCCTTTGAATAGAAATCTCATTGAGGCAAAAGATCAAACATATAGCAGTCAACTCACATGCTAGATCCTAGACTCATTGAGATTCAGGAAATTAGATGTAATTCCTTACAAATCCTTTCATTCCTGATGCGTGACATTAACAATGAAGAATTTCCTAAAATCAAATCTAAGTTCAAGAATTCCAAGCATAATTTCAAATACAAAACTTTTCTTGAAGATCAATAGTTCAAGGTTGGAGATAAGGCTTCCCAACCTTGGAGATTTAGCTACACATGGTTGTTAAGATAATAAACTCAATACAAGATAGAATTGATAGCCCCAACATCAAACTCAAACTATTTTTTATTTACACTAATGGAATGGTTCAATTCCTACAAAGAGATTTCAAGTTTTTAATTAAGAGAACAAGAGAGATGTAGATAAAAGAAAAGGAAAAAGAAAAAAAACTGTAGAAGAAGAAGCCCCTTTCTTTTTTCCATAACCTTCCTCTTATAGCCTCCTTCTTCATCCCTCCAAACCCTAATTCAAGTTCCCATGGCTGCTGAAGTGAAGGGGCCTGTCAACTCACTGCCTGGTACAAGTATTTAGGTCTTCCCTTTTTGAATGGCACACTTGAAATAAACTGGAAGTCTGAGTTCGCCGGATCGGATCGATCCGGTTGTGACCCGGATCGATCCGGTTTTGACAGTGTGTGAACAAACTCTTTCTTGAACAAGAGCGGATCGATCCGCTATAAGGCCGGATCGATCCGGTTTTGACAGTGATGTTTTATCTTCTTTTTCTTCATCAACAACCATCTCATCACCCTTTGTTCTCGTTGCAAACCTACAAAAAAATAAAAGAAAGGCAAAAAAAACAAAGGAGAAAGAAAAGACAACAAGAGATAAAGTCATGCTTAAGATCCCTCAATTGGAGAAATACACAAACTAAAGAGTGCCTTATCACAAAGATGATAATGCAAAACTTGTGATGAATCAACAGTCCCTTTAATCAAAACAAAAAAATCCCCAAATTTCTAGTACGTGTACTTTCTCTCTCTTTATACGCCCCTCGGTGCAATTCTCCAGATTTCTAATTGAATTCCAACTCTAGTTGTTGATTTTCGGCTGATTCTCCTATAAAATTTGTACCTCAATCCGACTTATATATATATACTACAAATAAATATATGGGTGTGGCCCTATTGTGTTTGCTCCTGCTAATTTCCATGTGAATCATACATCTATAAATATATATATATACGAAAATTCTCTAAAGAGGGCGTCCTCTCTTTAATAAAGAAAGGACCTCTGTTTTGGCCGTCAGATTGTATTTTCATTAAGGGCAGTGTTGTCATTTCATAGTTTTTAAATACGATTCGACGGCCAAAACAGAAGCCCTCTCTTTAATAAAAAGAGGACGCCCTCTTTAGAGCCCGACTTTATATATATATACATATATTTGTGTATGTCTGAGTCTGAGAAAGAGATCTGAAGTTGCCGGTGAGGGTGGGGCGTAGATGATCGGAAGAAGAAAAAGGCTAAGTGGGTGTCCCTATTTTGATTCAGAAACTTCAAGAACAAACTCCATAGAAGAAATAAGAGACCTTCAAATAGTTCTTCTCCAACTGTTGGTTTTATAGGTAAAAGGGATTGTGGCTTTGGAGGTTGTTACTTGTGTTTTACGAAACCCTAGACTTTGGATTTGTTCGGATCCATCCCAATTAACAATAATTAAGAGAAGAAGCAAGAATTGAAATAACAGAAAGAAGAAGAAATAGAAATAACTTGCAATTATTGGTGCAAGAGCCACAAAAGAGTAAAACATAATTCATATGATTTCTGTTAGGGATATATACTAAAAGCCATGCTTTATGTAGTTGATTTATTATTCATTTAATAAAACCAGTTAATCCATTTTTATGAGAATCTGTGTGGACAATATTTGTATTATATTATTTATTTAATATTATGCATGTGTGTCTTTCATTCTACATAGTAGGTGGTTTGGTGTGTAGAGTTCGGCTTACACACGGAAGATCAGACCATCAGATCTTGTAGAATGTAAGATTTTGATTTACAGTCTTAGATGGATTGGACACACCATCGGTAGGATTGCAGCATGGTGTTGTAGTAGGTTTGTCTTGGCTGCGGGAAACGATATAGTTTCAACTCACCATGCTGGTACACTTTGTGTATTAAACGGGACCGACTTGGGGTAATTATATTTATACTAACTTATAAGATAATTAATACCTCATGACTATTATGAGTGCTTATGCTCTAAATCCTAGGTTAATTTATAGACACGTACATTTGATTTTTACACTTTGATCCCTAAAAGGGTGAGATCCTTAAATGAGTCAATATCTCATTGGATTGGGAGACAATATTAATTGTGTGGTGGATATTAATTAATGATGGAATCCATATCTCAATTTTGGGATTGATGATATCTACTTGAGAAAGCTTATAAGTTCTGATTATGTCAAACCCTGCATGTGGATTTTGTATCTGACCTATCAGATAAGTTAAGCAGAGGATCTCAAAGAATTTTAAGAGATTAATTAAATATGATTGTCAGTAATTATATTTAATTAATGGATATCTGTAATCTTAACATGTGGGATAATAAGCATTTAATAACATGCTCTCGAAATATATTTTTGAGATAAGGGTAGGAGTGCAATTATAATTCTTTAGTGGTATGAATTATAATTTATGGAAATAGGAATCTAATTCAGTTCGAATTAGGGTTTCCTAATTCCATAAGGAAGCCTATTCCTTATTGACTTCTTATGGTCCCTATCGTAAACTATATAAATGTTGTTTTGGCTCTCTCCTCAGTTTGCATTTTTCTATCAAGAGTATTATAACTAGGAATAGAAAAGAGAGCGTAAAAAGAGAGAGCAGAAACATAAAGGATTTCGAAGGAGCCCACACTCAGTTCGATATTCTGGCAGCAAAGGAATACGATAGAAGATCGTGAGCTGTTATCGAGCCCGTGTTCTCGATTCATCTACTACAGCAATCCGTTTTAGCAGTTTAAGGTAACCCTAGTTCCTCCCTTGTAGGGTTATTGAAGTTTTCACGTAATTTTTTGCAGTACCAACTTATACGCGCTGTCAATGGATTCTGGGAACGCAGTTTCCTAACAATTTCATCCATGCCTTTCCTTACAATGACCTAACCCTTATATAAGGGAAGAAAAAGCTAAAAAGTGGCGGTAAAACTATCCAACAAGTGGAGGAAAAAATAGAAATGATTGTCTACATATGGAATCCTCACAATTCAACCCCCATGCCAACAAGCTTGTCCTTAAGCTTGGAAATTTGGTAAGTGACTTCAATTTATTCTTCTTCTTCTTCCTCTTTTGCTTCTTTTCTTCTTCTTCTTTTTCTTTTTCTTTTTATATAGAATATGATAGTATTTGAAGTACTCCTCGGATTTGGATATCCCATCTAAGGGATTACCATCACTGAAAACTGGGTAATTCATCTTCAGGTTGTGTTTGTAAGGAGTAATAGAGGTTTGGGTAACATTAGTGGAGCTTTGTTTGGGGTTTAGGTATATCATCGAAGGGAGTGGTGGTGAAAGTGGCTGGGAATTGATAAATGGGGTTGTGGCTAGAAAATTCAGACCATAGATTGGAGATGTATTCACAGGGCAGTGTGGGTTTTGGTTCTGAGAAGCAATTTGTGGTAGTGGTGGTGGTGGTGGTAAAGGAAATTGAATTTGTGGTGGTGGTGGTGGAGATGTGGGTTGAACTGGCGGCGACTCACAAATCTCGGTAGGATCTGTGTGTGAAGCGGTTGGAGAAATATGCCTTGCAAAAACCCTATCAAACACCTCGCTAACAACTCGTGGAAGCCTTACTTGAAGATCTTCCATGAAATTTTGGATCTTAACATTGGTAATTTTGATTCTGGAATTCAGATTTGGTCTCACACCATTATAGATGAGTTGATGATGATTGGTATGGACCGTTTGGTTCTTCGATGGCGACCGGGGCATCATCGTAAAGGTGTGGTGGTCCCCCATGACCGGTGCATAGCTGTAAGGGTGTGGTGGTCCTCGGACGGTGGTCGGACTGAACCGTAAGCTTGTGGTTGTGCTCCCATAGTGATTGGATCATAACCGTAGGTGTGTGGTGCTCCTCCCGTGGTGATCGGAGCATAGCTCTGATACCAATTGTTAGGATCCATCCCAGTTAACAGTAATTAAGAGAAGAAGCAAGAATTGAAATAATAGAAAAGAAGAAGAAATAGAAAATAACTTGCAATTACTAGTGCAAGAGACACAAAAGAGCAAAACATAATTCATATGATTCATCCATGCCTTTCCTTACAATGACCTAACCCTTATATAAGGGTAGAAGAAGCTAAAAAGTGGTGGGAAAACTATCCAAAAAGTGGAGGGAAAAATAGAAATGATTGTCTACATATAGAGTGCTCACAGGATTCTCCAATTGGGTCTCACACAAGCGACCCAAATAATTCAGAGTTTGGCCATATGTTGTTGAGGGCTTTGATTGAGAAAAATGGTTTCTATTCAAAAGAATGCAATCCCCATATGGATATAGATACAAGTATTATGTAAATGTTTTGCAGATGATGACAAGTGAGAGAAAAAACACTCATTCGTTTCTTTATTGGGATGTTTGTTATGTGTGTGTGTGTGTGTGTGTGTGTGTGTTTGATCTTTGAGAAAATTTTTGGAACAATTGAGATGGGGTATGGTAAAATTTGTGGAATCAACAATGAGACCCACTAATGTTGCAACACATTTGGGAGTTTTGATTATTTGTAGGAACATATTTGACTGCAAATGAGAGTGCAAAACTTTGGACCTAATAAGAAATTATGAGATTGGGGTTGGAATGAGGGATTGCAAAGTTTTCGGTGTTTTGAAAATTTTGCTCCCAGATGATTTTCTCACATAGCCGGTGGTCGTCGTCCCTCGCCGGTGGTCATCGCTGGTTGCTCCTCTTTAGGTTCTAGTCTTTGAAGTTAAGCTAGGGCTCTCTTCTAACGTGAAAGAGGAGGTCACATTTGGGGATTTTTTTGTTTTGATTAAAGGGACTGTTTTGCAAATAATATGGTAGCTAGGGTCCACAACTTTTTTTTTTGCAAATAAGGGCTTGTTGTGCAAGGGGTTGTGTTTCATGATGTGTTCATAGACTTTTTGTTAGTTTACGGAACAAATTCATATATATATATATAGGGAAAGGCTCTTAGGTGCACTGACCCAGTGCACTAGACTTTTAAGGCTAAAAAATCCGCAGATCAGCGGGGCGACGGGACGGGACGCGGGTCAGCGGGACAACCCGTGGGTTTTTTAGGCTTAAAAGTCCAGTGCAGTGGGTCAGTGCACTTATCTAGTGCACCTAAGATAGAGCCTCTTCCTATATATATATGTCCATATATTATGTATATACTTGTATATCTATATCTATATATATACACATACAGTAGAGTGAGAGTGAGAGAGAGAGAGAGGTGTGTAGTTTAGTAAAATAGTAAACAAAGTAAGGGTAAAATAATAAATTCATGCTAGAGGAGAGGTCTGTGTAATTTTGGAATATAAAGAGGAGGTCCATGTAATTTAGCATAAATATGGAAAGCGTTTAATTTCCTTTATGGACCCGTAGGTCGCGACAGTTTGAAGGATAGATTCCGTCCCAAACGTCGAACAACATAAAACCATGATCAGAGTAGAGCAATCAAGACTTACAAATATTTTCTAACTTATTACATATTACAATACGGGGTCAACTAAGGCACAAGCCGCCTTAAGACAAAACAATATCTATCGTCTATTACAGTCATCCTTATTACAAAATAATTTATAACTTAAAACATATAAAAGTAAATTCTCTTTCCAGCAGTGTTACTCAATTTGCGTAGTCGTAATGTTCCGCTCGATCAAAACTTGACAAGCCTGAACACGAATGTCCAGGGCGCATCAACGTCGCCAGCTTCAAAAAGCTGGTGAGTATTAAAAACATAACTTTGAATGTAACACATACTTATTTACCATTTTCTAATTTTAATTCAACAAGCTTATATTAAAGTAAGGAGTTCATTTTAGAAAAACACCCACAATATCATATGAAAGATATAATTCATATATGTGACCGTGTATGAAAACAATGCACCATCTCATCTTACCGACTCTTTTCTCTCGACAAACACAACAACCAACTATCTCACACCAGTATCTTTGAAATACTCCGATAGCCACACTTTAGCACAGGAGTGCTAGGGAATGTCCAGTTTGTCTCACACTTTGGTTAGGGGTACCAGGGAGTGACATACTTTAGTACCTAAGCTGCCTCGCAAATACCGGAGGTAACCTCACGCAGTATCCAGACTCGCGTACCAGGGAGTGTTCCTAGGCCACACTTTAGCACTACCATGGGTGCCAGGGAATGTCCAAGTTCGGCGTCACACAATTTAACGCTTCCATGGGCATCAGGGAGTGTCCAGTTTTGCCACCGTCGCATTTCAAAGACACTCTCGCCGCAATCTCAACCACAACACACTTTGGTACTCACTTACCAGGGAGTGTCCACAACACGATCTCAACCACACTCTCTTTACCACACTGACCATTACTCTTTTCCATACTGACCAACACTCACACTCATTATGCATGTACAATTGACACCATATGAATGTTGTGCAACGGAACATATGAAATGCCGGGATTGATAACCATGTATATTTGAAAAGAAACGAAATCATAATCGTTCCTAAATAACCAATCATACCCAAAATATATTCTGTTTTAATATTTTTCGCAAACAGAGCCTTAAAGACCCACAAGTTAACAACCAAACAGTTCCTTAACATGAAATAAGTAAAAACTAGAAACTGTTAGAAGTCGCGCGCGCGGGCCGCTCGCGCGGAGGTCGCTCGCGCGACATGCCCAATTTTTGTTTTCTTTTATAAAACTTTTATAACGGCTAGAATACAGGAAGATCGCGCGCGCGGGTCGCTTGCGCGAACCGCTCGCGCTATCTGCCTAATTTTCGTTTTTCTTATTAAAACCTTTTTTGTTTGCCTGAAACCACACGACTCGCGCGCGTGGGCCGCTCGCGCGAGGGGTCGCTCGCGCGATCGCGCGCGTGAGTTCTTGCAGTGGCTTCATCTTCTTCGTTGAAACTCCCTTGTTTCATAAATCAGGGGGTCTTTTGACCCATTTTCGAATCCTCAAGCAAATAGGGTATGTAATATATGAAATTCTTTGTTTTTCAGCAAGGATTAAGAATATGAAATCAATTTAACATGATTCAAACCATATCTCTCAAACTTAGTGAAAAATTAAAAGTTGTCAAAACTTAATTTCCTAATATACTTTCTTATATGGACGAATTAGGCTCTAATAATTTGACAGTAGCTTCTAGGGACTATAATCTTCCTAAATCATCTCTAAAAACTCATTTTGGTTAAGTTTTTAAAAATAGTGATTTTGAAGTTCAAACTTCCATGGTTAAGATCAACAATGGTGATTCATCTATACATACACACAATCAGTAACTAAGCATAGAATTACATTTAGAGTGAGTTTAAAATACTCACTGTGATTGTGATTGAAGTAATTGTTGAGAAAGATACAAGAATTAAGAACTCCACTCCAAGCTTTGGCTATGGAGTTTTGAAGCTTCCCTCTCTAACAATTCTGTATAAACTCTCAAGCTCTCTCTCTCTCTCAACTCTGGAATATGTGTGTGCAGAAAGTGTAGTGTGTATGAGTTATATAGAACTCACATTCTTGGGCTCCAAGTTGTGAATTGTGAGTTGTAATCTTCACTCAACAACTAAGTTTGATTAACCATTACTAATTGAAGGAAAAACACAGCTTAAACATACGTACATACATTCTTAAAAATCTGAAGAGGCAACATAGGCTTGTAGGGGCCAAAGTGGGGGTGTTTGGCAATAGTAACTTATTGACATAATAATAACACACACAAGATGTATAGATCCAAACAAGGCACAAACTAATGATGAGTTGCCATAAATGGAAAGTAAAGTGTATGTCAAATCTATCTTTACATCACTTCCAAAATCTGTGGAAGTTTAATCTAGCGCGGACAGTTTTGAAAATAAACTGGTATTTTCGCGGCGCGATGGTCACCCAAAAAATACAAAAAAATTATTTTAACGTAGGAAGTACTTTTCCGGTTTTATAAAAATACTGCTTGAGTTAGAAGAAAGTATTTCTACCGTTTTGAAATACAGACTTCGAAATCCACACCGGTAGTGTTACTGATGCCCTCTCCTTTTTCTATAATCAACTGTATCCGAGTTATCATTTCTTCTCACCATCTTGAGTTACATTCTTTCCGGATGTTTCCTTTCCTAAATATGTAGATCTTTGCAGCATTCCATGACATCGTTACGACCAAATAACGGGACTTTGCCAGAAAGAGTTCTTGCCTCTATCATTAGCTCGAGTGGTCCATGTTTCTCGTGTTGTAGTCACCTTTCAATGACTCGCTTAATTAAGTGCAAGGAAATGTCTTATAGGGTAATGGTAAGAGGGTTACTCCACAAAAATGCCCCTCCCGTATTTTCATTTGTCGTTGGGCATCTTATGCCTTCAACTTGAGTCAAATTGCCTTTGATATCTTCTATCCCACCGTTGGACATTGCCTTTCCGTAAGTTAGCACTTCTCTCTGCCTCCTTTATCTGCTAGACAACTTCTACCCTTGACTCTCTTGGCCCCCCATGTAATTGTGCACTACTAAATCTGGTTTTGTTCATCTCATCCATTAGTGTACACTTGATGCAGTGCAGTACTTTTTTCATTCGGGATATCACAATCTTGCTGAAGGGTATATAAAACTTATTGGTCTACTGGCATGAGAAGGGCATTGAGTGTTAGTTCGGATAAGTCACAGTGTGCAACTCTTAAGGGATTTTGTGAGTTCAGCAGGATATCGATGACATTTCTTAATTGCAGGGGCTATGGAAAGCTCAGAACCGGTTCTACATTATGGAGTATTTGGCTAATGTCTTCTACAGTGTGGGAGTCCATGCCAATTCTGGATATAGTTGTGCGTCGGCTAATAACAGGACACGACACTGTGGCTTAGTCATCTCAGATCCTTCCGAGACGATGTCTGATACTGTGACTTTGAATCATGGCTTCCTTCCCAAAAATTGGTTTGGGCTAAAACAGGGCTCCTTTTACCAAACATGGGTTTAGGGGGAGATTGGTTTTTGACACACTTTGTACATTCAATATTTTACCATTAGTAACATGGACGAGTTTCTAATTCATTGGCATTTATCAACTACCTTGAAGCACAAATTGACTAGATGTATCCATTCATTTGACATGGAATATTATGGGAACTGTTCTCTCTTACTTGAGAATCCATCCAGGATGCAATTTTATTTTCTTAATATTTGCTCATAGTTGCACTTGTAACTATCTTTCTATAAATTTTTTTTTGTTTTTGACTTTATATTTATGAGAAATTAGTTGACTTGCGTTATGGTTGATGGGGGCAGGTTAAGTAGTGTCGAAGAGCTTGCAAGGGCTACCGTGAAGAAATTAACTCAGGGTATGGCTGAGCACAACAAAGCTATGGCTACTGCAAAAACTGATGAAGCAAATGCTAGCATTGTGAGTTTATTCAAGAGAGCTTTGCTATCTTCTTTTCGTGCTATTTGCTTATTTGACCTGGCTATGTATTCTCTATAATCTGCAGAAGACTCAAAAGCAGAATACTACATCTGGGTTATGAACGTGCAATAAATTTTGGGCAATGACACAGGTGAGAACTGAGAAGTATTCTTAAGCTGATCTTTCCTACATTTTTAAAATTTTTATTTTTACTTAGCCACTGCATTCAGAATCGCCTTCTTTTATCGGGGATAAGAGGATCAACCTGTCTTGGAAAGAAGCAGTGAAACGTGTGCCATCAACTTAGGACTGTTTCCGGGTATGTTGAAAGTGATTATATTGATTAATTGTTGATATATCTCCAAGGGATTATTCATATATTGGGGAGTTTGAGACTATTAGTTCGAGTACTAGCGACGCCACTTTGTGCAAAAATAGTGCCAAAAGTTTATACCCATCTCCGGTCCATCGTCATGGCACCTCGCGTAAATGAAATCTTTAATAAGTAGCAACCCTTTGCTCCTATCCCATCTTACCCTACATTTTTCTATTAGGATCCAATATAAGTGAGCGATATCTCTAGAATAATTGTGAAAATTGATGTGGAGAAGTAAATTTTCCCATTCTTTTGATTGAAAATTGACATGTATGTATGTCGTAAATTAATTTATTTTAGTCATAATAAGGATTCGATACAGATATAATATTATCATAATTTTGCATTAGCTTGTGCTTTATATATTTATTAGACTGAATCAGTGTTAGAAGGCTTGGTGACCCTAACTTTTACCACTAGGTTGTGTTTGGATCATGGATTTTGTGAGGGAAAAGAAAAGATTCGGTGAGGGATTCAGTCCTTGTTTGGTTACTGTGGATTCTTAGGGGGAAAAGAAAAGATTTCTTTTTGCTTTTCCACACAACCAAACAAGAGCAAAGATTTTGTATCCTTCCATTTCCTTCCGCTTTTCTTTCCTTTCCCCTTCACTTTTCTTTTCCCTCACGAAATCCATGATCCAAGCACAGCCTTAGTGAATATAGTGGATTCAAATAGAGTGATCATGCTGTTTCAAGGGATGCGTGTTTCACCCTGCAACATTTGTTCATGATAATAAAATGGAGCATTAGAAACAGATCCATTCTTCTTTCTACATTAACTCACTATGATGATTTTCCCACCTGCAGAGGGAAGCGTCCTGCCAGTCCCGCTAACGGGTCAGGTAATAATGCATCTCTTGTTTGGTATATTTACGTTGTTGTAAAAAATGTAGGTCAATTGATATTTCTTCTTGCACGGATGTACACCATTCCTTTCATGGACTAACATTTACCATTTGGTTCGAGGATTTAGAGAAGGAAAAAGAAAAAGAAAAGGAAATCAAGAAGGAAAACTATACCCAATATGCTTTCCCTAGTACTTTCCTCTATGCTTAAATAGCATTAGAGATTAAAAAGTTTGATAGTGTAATAGTAACTTTAGGAAAGAGGAAGAGAAATGATTCAAAATCTAAAATTTATGATTTAAGTCTTCACCCTATTTTCTTTTTCTTTCTATTTTCTCACGGGTTTTCTTATTAACCAAGTGAAGAAAAGTGTTTTCCTCGTCGTTTTTTTTCTTTTTCCTCGCTAAATACAAAAACCAAATAGAGCCTTTGGGTATTGGATCCCACATGACCAAAAGGATGAAAGGTGAAGTTGCGCATATGTGCAGGAAATATAACTCTTGCATAATGTGCTTTTGGGGGACCTAGGAGACAAGTTGTGCAACCTAGTAGGCCAATGTGGACAATGTTGTACAATAAGACCATGTTCGTTGTGTGAGATTAAACGGGAATCGGCGAGAATTGGATATTGGTCAATTTTAATTGAATAGTCAATATTTGGATCGCCAATCCATTTTAAGTTATTAGTTCAAAATTTGGGCCAATAATTGTCCAAGCAGTAGGGTATATTAATCTGGATATTAGTTCGATTGAAAATGGACTAATTGTCCAATCTGTCCTAAGACATCCAAACTTGAGATTGTTATATATATGATGCTACCGAACTAGATGATACATCACACATTCAGTGAAACAACTTGGAAATTTTACTTGAGCCTTAGTAATTTGTTCGAGGACATTCGAGCCCTAGCCTAAGAAATATTTACTTTTGACGCCTATATATGCATATATATAAATTTATCCTAGCTTGAAGAGCGACAAAAAAAAAAACTATTTGGTTATGGAAGTGTATATTCTTTATAGACAGATGTAGTTAAAGATAAGAGAAGAATTTAGGGAAAATGATAATTCTTATTGCTATACATTCCCTTGCATATATAACAAAACAAGGAGCAATTAAAGGAAAGAAATAAAAGAAAATAAAGTCGCAATAAAAGAGAAATTAAATAGGTCAACATGACCAATAAAGACAAAATAAAATCTTCTAAAATATCCTAAAAGATAATTATTTCCAACAATAAGAAACTCTCTAAAAAGTTCTCTCAGGTTAGCATCCTTGCATGCTAATGACTACCATGATGTCTCTATCACTGTGAGTTCTACGAGATCACAGAATGCTTAAATCATAGTAGATGTCACATGGGTTCACAAGACAATGCCACAAACCTCACACCTTTAACCGTGACATATCCAACATAGTAACAGACATGTATTTTGTGTTTCAAGTAGTTGGAGGTACACATTACCATCAATAGCTTCTTGTATATCAACTTTAGTCTTTTTTTGTTTGCCTGAAGTTGCTCCAAAGTCTTTCAATACCTGTCCTCTTTCACTCTTGGCTAGCTTAGCTAGAAGTGTTGTCTCCAATAATTGGAAACACATGAGAACCAAATTGAGCTCTCCATGGAATACTAATACCTCCAGTTCGTACACGTTTTGCCATTTTAACAATCTTGTGCCGCGCGCTCGCGAAGCTGCTGAACACTGAACAGAACAAAACAAATGGTGGAAATGGTGCCAGAAAAGAGGCAGAGACCCCAAAAACTCTGTATGCTCAGGCTGTCAGTATCTTTATCAGTTGTACGAGTTTGAGAGGTTAAACAATTTGATGATGAATCAAACCATTTAGGTTCCTACTGTTTCAATCTGCCATTTTCTAATAGAGTTAGAATTGCTTCAGAGAAGTCAGCAGCTGTTGGAGAACCTTTTTGAAAAACCTGCAAAGATAGCATGAAGAAAGACTTTGGTACATACCGTACTTTACATATTGATGTGCCACGCCTTTTTGAGAATTTTCGTATATATATATATATATATAAAGTAAACAACTTTGGTGGGGGCTTGTTTCCAAATATAACACATAAAAAGAAAAATACATAGGTACTTTTACTACGACTTCGAAGTGTGATTGGTCCATGTGTACAAGTGCGTCTCCGTGGTACGCAAATAAGCTCCCTGCCCCATCTTCAGTAAGTAATAAATTGAGATGCTTTCAATACAGTTTAGAACTGTTATTTCTGCAGCTAATTTTTTTTTTTTTTTTTCTAGTGAACTAATTGAATTTGACCATGAATTAAGCGAATATCTCTTGTCAGTATGGGAATTAGTGTAATTTCTTTTTTTAGTTTTGTTTTTTAAGTTCATCTTGGACTTGTTATTTGAGTCAATTGAAAAATTGCCCACTTTTTTTTATTTTATTTTTATATATTCTACACTCGAAACGGCAACGCTTAGTTAATTCTTCATGATAGAGCAATATTTTTTAATGATCTTCTGCTTGTTACTGTACTTTCAGAACTGAATATGATAACTACCTTCTTTAATTCTTAAAACAATTTACAAAAACCATATGGATGTATGACCAAACCATACCTAGCAAGTGGTTTTTTTAGCTCATTTTTTAATTAAGTTGTATGTTATCAAATACACTGAAAAATAAATAAATAAATCAGTGTTAAATTTTTTCATTTTTATCACTTAATTGGGTTATCAAAAACACCCTTAATTTATTGAATTATGCTTGGAAAATAATAAATCAAAAGAACAAGAACAATGTTGCTTATTACTACTCATAGTCATAAGCTATGATGCTCAATAGGGTATCGGGCACACTTCCTTCCTTCAAGGCTTAATTTCATGGAAACTTTTCCGTCAACACAATGGCTTCCTTCCAAGCCCGACCCGTCACTATTACCGGGCCTACACCAAATCCTTTTTGGGCCAATCGGGCTCAGGCCATCCTGTCTTTCTGCATTCAGCCTAAAAAACTTTAATGATTTTTTTGGTGCAAACAAGAGTATAAAATTATACGGCTAGGCTCTAGAGAGAACATACCAATCGAATAATTTTTTTTGCCTGAAAAAATCCGCGGGCTGCCCTGCGCGCGCCCCACTCACCCGCAGGTTTTTTCAAGCAAAAAAAAAATTATTCACTGAGTATGATAACTCTAACCTGTTCACTCTAGAGCCTAACCGTAAAATTATATATATATATATATATATAATAAAAATAAACAAAATAATTAAAAAAGAAAAGAAAAATATCACAAACAGAAGTGAACACTTCAAAGAGTACTTATAAAAAGACTTACATTGTTCGGGAATATTGAGATCGCAGATAGCTGACAAACCAAGCTTCTAATCCTCAGGCTGGGCAGCTTACTGGGCTGAATAGCCCAACCAACCCAAGCCTAGAGACCAGCCCAAAATTCGTCCATGACCAGCCCAGAGCTCTGTGTGAATTAGAGTTTGTTTACTGTATGATCTAGACTTTTCCACAAAATGATGTACAGAAGTTTCATAAAAGGTTCACTTCAGCTTTTCAAAGATACTTCAATTTTTTGTTTTCAAATTAATCAACTTTCGGTATTACAGTTTATTTCTTGAGTAATGCTGCGCTTATCAAATTTAAATCCCAAATTTGTTTTCCTATTAAGCCTTTAGGAACTAAATTTGAAATCCAAACTTTGAGAAGCATTAACATCATTCTTATTTTTGCTTTTTGAAGACGAAACAAGTTGGTTTCAAAACGTACTAAAATTTTGGAATAATTGATGATGTCAAGTAAATGTTTGGAAAAGTAATGGAATTTAGGTGAAAAATAATATGAATATACGAATCATTCTTGTGGGTCACGAATTAGGAACACCAAATTAAAAATATTAAAAATAAAAAGACATATTTTGCTTCCCCCACTTGGTGGATGTGAGATTTAGTCTTCCAAAAGAGGAAAGAGAAGTGTAATTAATTCAGAATTGTGCAATTTCAGATGAAGGGTTTTTTTTTTCCCGATTAAAAGAAGTAATTTGATGTAAAAGATTTGGGTGTGGAGAATAAAATAGGAGGAATGTTATGCTTTTTTTTTTTTTTTTTTTTCGGAAAACAGGGTTAATTAATTCCAAAAAAGTGTACAAGGGGCCTACCCCAGGATAAATAATAAGCTCAACAACAAGGCAAAAGGCAAAAGCCAAAACCAAAACATCTAGCACAAAGGCAAGAAACCTACACAATCAAGGATGGAAATCTATCTAAACAAAAGAAAAGAGAGACTCATCCCAGCCAGACAAACGCTAACATGGCCCAAAGGCCAAACAAGCCCTAAAGCGGAGGGCAGAAACAAGCGAAACAAATATAGGGACACTACACACAGACACTATCTGTCACACCCGTTCCAAAAATTTCATGGTTTTAATATGCATATTTAGATTTTGTGGATTATCAATGTTAGTTGATAATGGTGGATTGAGGTTGACTGTGAGTCAACGGTAAAGTGTCAGTGAGGACACGGGAACATGGTATCTCATATTGCATTGACATGAGTAAATGACATTTATGTGATTTAAATGTTATTTGGCTTTATCTGGTATTTTGTGAATAGTAATTTTTATACCTGTGTTGGTAATTTCTGGTAATTGTGATATTGTTATATATCATTTTGAGAACTGTGGTGAGAACGTGAGTGTCACGTTAACTAAAAAGGTAGGTTGTGTAGAGATTTCACTGAATATAGTTTTCGGACGTTATTTTGGACCCAAACGAGACTTAGTCAAAAACTTTTGAAAATTCTAATTTTCACTCGTAAAGGCCTAAAATGGATGTGTGCAACGTTTCAGGATTTAATTAGAAGTTTTGAGAAACTTGTGGGGAGGTAAACTTAATTCCCCGAAAGTTTGTCTATAAATAGATTAGGATGAGATTTCATTCTCATCCAACCTTTTTCCAAATATCTAGAGAGAGGAGAGAGAAGGGAGATTTGGTTGCCACGGGCTTTGCGACGCCGATCGACGACCGTTCGTCCGTCAGATTTTCTCCAGATTTCAGATTTGAACTCGTGGAGGTAAGATCTACGTTTTGATACCACTTAGGTCATATTTGGCCAAGTTTTGTAAAAATCTTAATTTTGGACTTTTGGGAAAAACAGGTATAAACTTGTAGGAATCGTACCAAATTCGAAATCCGACGTTTATTTAGCCTCCTAGTCGATCCTTCAAAGTTTGGGGGAAATCGCACGAGGTATGAAGTTCTAACTTGTGAAATATAGGGAAATACATGTTTTATATTTCGACGACGAAATTGTGATCCGGGCGAAATCCATGTGTTAATTGTAGGCCCGTTAATTATGCACGCGCTAAATTGTGAAAAGCATGTCTAAATTTATGCGAGCACGTGAAGTTGTCTATGTGGGTCAAAGGGGAGTCTTATACAATTTCATGCCGGAGTAAGCTTCTCGATGTTTGAGAATTTAGTAGCGACGGCTACTGTGCATGGTTGATAGACTTGGACTTGCCATGGCACTTGTGGATACAATGGTTGATAGACTTGGACTTGCCATTGGTATCGCGGTTTAAGGCTTGGACTTGCCGCTACCGGATGAATGCGTATTTTTCTTCCTAGAGACTATTGTATGATTTATGAGATTAAAGCATGTTTCATCATATATTGTACATGTTAGACTTGTACGCTCAGCATATAGCTGAGCAATGGAGATGTACTCCATTGCAGGTAAGAAGAAGGATAAGAAGAAGCGCGATGAGTGAGGCCGATGAACGCCGGGGATAACACTTGTATATGTTTTTGTTTTAAATCCTAAACTTGTGTAAGGTTTGGTAATGTGTTGTAATAGAACCATAGATTAGTCCTGCAGTACTGTAATCGTGTAATTGGATGTCTGTAGTTATGTTTTGAATGTTAAAAATCAGTTATGATTGTGTTTGTGGTTGGTGTGGAGAAGCATGAGTTGTTAATATTTCATTACAGGCTGCCCAGCAGGGGAGCAGTCGACTGGACCCAGGATCAGTCGACTGGATCTCGTGGGATTGAGACACTGAAAGTCTATAGTAAGAGAAGCAGTCGACTGGATCCTTGATCAGTCGACTGAGGCACTGTAGATTTTAGCTACTGATCCAAATAGTAACCAATGCAGTCGACTGGGTTCCCTGATCAGTCGACTGAACCCCTGATGAGCAATGTTAATTTTAGTTCTGCATAACACAGTCGACTGGGGTTCCCTGAGCAGTCGACTGGACCTCTTTGCAGTATGTTGTAGTTTTGGTTCTGCTTAACTCAGTCGACGGAGCAGTCGACTGGACCCTAGTGCAGTCGACTGGACAGTCGACTGAACCTCTGTTTTCAAAACTATTTTCTTTGAATGTGTTTTCAATGGCCAAAACTTTTTATAACTCTGATTTCAAGGCATTTTACAAACGCAGAGGGGAACGTTTCCTAAGTTTTAAATTACCAGGGTTGTTTTATAGAAGTTCTTTCCGCTGCGTATTATTAGATGATGCTTGGTTGAGCCTTGGTGGCGTGCCACGTGTCCTATTTCCACGCGTAGTGGGATGGGTCGTGACACTATCAAAATCTATGACGACCCTTAGGCCGGCTGCCACTAAACTACATTTTTGCTTCCCGCTTCCTCTGTCTAGAGGAGATAGAGCAAGTGGGACCCGGGGTCCCATCCTCAATGGCAGTATCGAAATCATCCTTAAGATCATCATCCTCCACACCAAAGTGGGAATTGGGAGCCTCTCTATCTTGGACATGAAAATCCCCTTCGTCTTCTCTAATGCCTGACCGACGAGCATCCTCAGAATGGCCAGCGATATCATAAACGTACGGTACCAGTTCGTTGAAAGAATTGCTTATCTTAATTTGTTGAATATTAGTAGACGTAGACCCGTCCAGAATAGGGGAAGTAACAGTATGCTGCCGTTCTATAGAATTAACCACTTTTCCTTTCCCCTTGCCCACCACTTGAGTCCAACCATCATCTTTATCTTTATCTTTGTCTTCCTCGTTGCTAGGACCAACAACATGTTTCAGGTCACTCTGGCTCTGCTTAATAGGAACTCATTGTTGAGTAGTATTCTGGCTAACCTTGTGGGCCATATTCTTCCTTTCGCAATCATGCCCAAAACACTTACACAATTTGCAACGAGTAGGAGTCCATTGATAATCAACTTGAATTGTGATAAGATCATTGCTGAAACGGGGGTCCATTGCTTCCAGGTCAAAGCTTGTAATCCAATCATCTCTAGCATCAACCTCTATGCAAACCCGAGCATAAGTAACTCTACGGCGAGAAGCTGTCACCTTGTCAACACGGAGAGGTTTCCCAATCATGCTGGCAATGTTACTAATTCCACCAGGGGTCCAGTATTCAAGCGGCACATTATAGAAGTGCACCCAAATTGGAACTTTAGTGACTTTATCCTTTTCAAGTGAGAGGTGTGGTTCCCATTTATGCTGTTTAAATTCAAAGCTCAAATGATGTAGCAATGGATCCACATCCCCAAATTGGTCCCACTTTTGAGATGTGGATGTGGATTTTGGAATCTGGATTTGAGAAGCATTGCATTACTCATAAAATTGATATTGAGTTGTTTTGACTAAAAACTACTCGCATTTTGGATAGTTATGATTATAGTTTTATGTGAAGGGGTTTTTTAAATTGGACAAGAACTTAGTACATTTCCTTGTGTACTGTCTGTCTTGTTATCCTCACATAAAGTCTTTCTGTATCAGTAAAAACGGTTTGGTCAATATGATAATTTTACACTGTATTTATATTCACGTGAGGGGAACCACACAAACAATACATAAAGAAGTGTACTGAAATTGTGTCCTTTTAAATCGATCCACAGATTTTCACCAATAAAAAAGTATTGGTGTTCACATTCCAATTATTCTGCACCCCTCTTCTGTACAAATTAGGCTGTCAGATATTTAGCCAGAGAAGTGTTGTATGCCTTAAAACTATTTTGTAAGAAAAAGTGGTAATGGCAAAAAAATTATGGCAATTCCATCAATTCAAAATTATAAGAAATTGCTTAGAGTGTTAAATAAGTTGTAATGGAACAGCACTTGTGTACATTTTTCCATTGTTTCATTATTTTATTAGGGTGCGTTTGATTGCAAGGTAGAAAATGGGTTGAAAAGAAGATTTTTCATGGAATTATTTTACTTGGAAATTTTTTCCATAGAATAAATTTTGGGGCTATTTGATTGCAATTTTTTTCTGGCTGAAAAATCTAGTTTTGCTGTTTGATTGTCACTATTTTCCACTGAAAAATGGTAATTTTCTATGGAAAATAACTTTTTTTGCTGTTTGATTGTAATAATTTTTCATGGAAAATCAACACTTTCATTGAAAACTTAAATTTTTTTTTAAGCAATTAACTTATGAATCACAAACAAATACAAATATAAGCAATTGAGACAACTACTCATATCAATAGTCAATTTCACAAACGATGGAAGTACAGTAAAAAAATTAATACTTTTTTTGCTCCAACTTCATTGAAACCTCATGGCCCAATGTAAAATTATAAGAGCTCATAAAAGTTATTAAAAAAAAAGGTTTGATCACACGAAATTGACAATAGTTGCTGGAGTAATTCTTGACATGAGCTGCGACTATTTCACCAACTCAGGTGGCAAGTTCCAGGTAAACTATATCTTTCATCATCTCTCTTTCCTGTCCAAATAATAGCATCGGCCTCGTCAAATTTAAGCAGCAAAATATACGATATAATATTGAAACACCAAACCAAATATTAATGATGTTTTTTTTTTGTTTTTTTTTAGTAAAGAAAAACATGAAACTAGAGCTACGACTCCAAATATGGATTAAAGAATTGCCCCACAAAGAATGCAAATACCAATACATGTATGTACATTCAGATACAGATGTGAGTATACATCTAGATATGCTATTCTATATATAAAGAAAAGAAAAATACTACCTCCAGGAAGGGCAGCAACCAAAAGCAGAGGCAGAGGAGTGAAGGAGTACAAAAGGGTCTCACTGGGCTCCCCTGTTTCTTCTTCTTTCTCCACATCTCTATCCACAGCTTCACAGTCCCTGTATTTAAGAGCAAACAGAGATTAAGAAGAGGAGTTTTTCTCTTTCTTAAAAAAGTCAATGCAGAAGAAGGCAAGTGCTCAGAGGGATTTTGGGAGGAAGTTAATGGGTAGGTGGGAAATGAAGAGGAGGGCATTATAGATGAAAGAAACATTCAAACAAAAAACAGCAAAAACATTCACTATAGCCATTTTCTGAGAAATTAAAATCACTACAAAAAAATAAAATTAATAATAATACTACGTAATAATAATAATCTGACAGACAAAGAAAACAAGCATCAAAACAACAAGTCCACTCTTTTTTCACTACCTCACCTCTGCTAAAAAAAATCTAACAGCATGAGTGCTTCAATCTCTTGATTCCCCTCCAAGTTTGAAATCACAATACTCATATTCTACACTACACTCCACTCCGAGTACTTAGCTAGCAGGCCGGGAAAGCCGTGGTGGAAAATAACACAAAAGGGTATCCATACAAACCATTTCTTGAGATGAAAAGGTAATTTGTTACCAAACCATATCAATCCAAGTAGTGCACAAGTTGAAAAGAAAAGAACAATTGGCACAGCCACCGATGAGGATTTACATTATTAATCAATGATCAATCACTTGGTTTTGAAATGCTACGATCGTGGAGAAAGCCTACGATCGTGTGGAATGGCACTTTCTCATTAAGGTTTTGAAATGCTTTGGCTTTAATGACACTTGGTGTAACTGGATCTGGCAATGCATCTCTACTGTGTCTTTCTCTATCTTGATCAATGGCCATCCCCATGGCTTTCTCATACCTAGTAGAGGTCTTCGCCAAGGTGACCCCTTATCACCATTTTTGTTTATTATCTGTACTGATGTTCTTTCCAGATTACTCAATAGAGAAGCTAATAACGGGTCCATCAAAGGCATCAAAGCTAGCAGGAATTGCCCCTCTATCCATCATCTCCTTTTTGCGGATGATCTCATTACTTTCGGCCAAGCTAATCCTTCTGAAGCCAACAATATTATGGAATGTATGAATAAGTACTGTAGCTGGTCAGGCCAAAAGATCAACCATACCAAGTCCAGGATTACTTTCAGCCGCAACCTGTGTTCTGATGTTGCTCACGCTATCCGTCGTGAGACTGGCCTCAAGAAAGCCCCACCAGACTTGAAATACCTTGGTCTCCCCCTCCTGGCCAATGGGTCAAAAAAAGGTGTGTTCTCTCAAATCCTTGATAAAGTTCAAAAACGTATCCAAGGATAGAAAGCTTCATTGTTATCTCAAGCAGCTAGAGGAACTCCCATTCGTACGGTTGTTCAAGCAATTCCTGTTTATACAATGGCTACTCATGCTCTCCCGACCTCAATTTGTTCTAATTTGGACAAAAAGTTTCGTGACTTCTGGTGGGGTTACAATTATGCAGGGAAGAAGGGCCTCTACCTTCGTGCATGGGATACGATTTGCAGGCCAAAATGCCAGGGAGGATTAGGTCTTCGCCGAATGCAAGATTACAACACTGCTATGTTATCGAAGCTCGGCTGGCAAATCCTCACTCAGGGAGAAAAGCTGTGGGTTAAGATTATCAAAGGAAAACATCTCCATAACCATCACCTCTTCCAACAACACAAGAGGGGCAAGTCATCTTGGATTTGGCAGGGAATCAATAAAACTTTAAATTTGTTGGGCTCTGGTACCTGTAAGTTGATTGGTCTTGGAAATGAGACTAATATTTGGGAGGACCCTTGGATTCCCACGCTTCCTAAGTTTAAACCCACAGGCCTCTCCCAGCCTAGACCGAACATCTCGCGGGTCTGTGAGCACATCTCACCTAGCGATGGTGGGTGGAATGTCAGGTTGATTAAAGATTTGTTTGCTTCGGATTCGGTTGAGGCAATCCTTAAATTGACTATGCCCTCTGGGAGACTATGTGATAAACTCATATGGACTCCAAATAAGCTTGGGAATTTTTCTGTGAAATCAGCTTATTTAACTGATCAGTCTCCGCGCTTCTCTAGCTCTAACACACGGCAGAGGTTTGCTTGGAACCTTATTTGGAAGGCCAAACTCCATGAACGACACAAAATTTTTCTTTGGAAAGTGGCTTCAAAAGCCTTGCCGGTAAGGGATGTTCTTTCGGCTCGATTCCCCATTGATGATCACGAGTGTTTGATTTGCGATCACCCGGAGGAATCTCTGGAACATCTGTTTCTTGAATGTACCTTTGCCAAAATTGTTTGGCGTTCCTCTAGATGGCCTCTTGATCCTTCAGTTTATGTTTGTGAAGGCATTAAGGCCTGGATCCAGGATATTCTCTGCCTTATCCAGAACCTCAACATCATCAAAGAGGAAGCCCAAGATTTTACAATTTTTGTTGTTACTTCAATGTCCCATATTTGGAATATCCGCAATAAGATTCTTCACGAAAACCTTAAGGTGGATATTCCAAGTTGCTTATCTAGCATCTTGAAGTCGGCCAAGGAGCACTGGGATGCCCAAAAAATTTCCCATTCCAGTTTGACTCCTCCTCTTGCCATTTGGATTCCCCCCCCCTTAGGGTGGATTAAGGTTAACTTTGATGTTGCTATCAGAGAGAATTCGTCATACCAGGCTGTTATTTTCAGAAATGACCAATCTCAGGTCGTGTACACGCGGATTTTGAATGACGATAATTTGGACCCCACTGTGGTTGAAGCGCGTGCGGCCCTTCTTGCTATCACTGAAGCGTGTTCTCTTGGAGTTCGGAATATCATTGTTGAAGGTGATGCTCTTTTGGTTTGCCATCCTCTCAGTGACTGGTCTACTAACCCCAATTGGGTTATTGAATCTGAGATTCTCAAATGTAGAATGCTTCTTGCTGATTCATTTGAGTTCTAGACTGTTCGTCAGGTCCCTCGAGTTGCAAATGGTGTAGCTCATAGGCTCGCCCATTGGGCTGCCTCTTGTTCTTGTGTTTTTGTTGGACCTACCCCCTTAGAATCTATCCCTCCGTTTGTTCTGGAGGAAAGTTTTCCTGGGGAATAGGTGCCATTTTTTGTAGTGTGTGTTTTGTTCTATGGTAATGACTCTTAGCAAAAAAAAAAAAAAAAAAAATCACTTGGTTGCTACTACTAACTAGAATAGACTTACACATTCTGAATCGTGGGGTCTATTGTTTAAGAGGCTGTTTGTCATTGCTTATTTGCTCATTTTAAGCAGTTCTGATGTCCCAAACTGCTTATTGATCTATTTGTTTCAGCAAATATATAAGCAGATTTGATCCAAAATGCAGTTTGATAATAAGCAGGTGGGGGGGTGCTTTTCAAGATTATCTCTATGATTAATCAATTCATAGCATATTAACCAACAACCCAAACCATAATAAGCAGTTCTATCAATCACGATCAAGATTGCATAAGCATAAGCACAGACAAACAGGCTCTAAATCCCATGGCAATACTGATTGATGAGGAGGAGGATTTTGTTTTCAACAAAAATAAATGAAAATGAGTGAAAATTAGGTCACGTGACTGATTTGGAGAAAATTTTTCCATAAAAATTTTATAGCCAATCAAACACCACCCTTTGGTGGAAAATTGGTTAGTAAGATGTTTTTCATGGAAAATAAGTGCAATCAAACGCACCCTTATTGATTAGTTGGGAATTTTTCCAAGTAATGGTAAAGTTGTGTAATGGACTGTACATTTTTCCATTGTGTACTAGTTGGGAATTTGATTCAAACTTAAAAGTTTAAGGAAACTTCCACATGTTTGGTCCAAATTGAGGGTTTTTTTTTTTTTTTTTTGGGTCCAAATTGAGGTTTTTTTTTTATATATATATATATATATAAGGAAAGACAGAAAGAAAGACAGGGAACAACAACTTGTGGACATAATGAAGTTCATGTAGAGTGCGGGGGCATGGAATTGGCAACCCCGAAAATGTGTGCACACACTATTTTAGGACGGTTAAAAGCCATTTGGCGGAAATCTCTCCCCCCTTTCTCTCCCCCTCACTCACTCTCTCTCTCTCTCTCTCTCTCTCTCTCTCTCTCTCTCCATTGATTTTGTTTCCCTCCTTTCCCACCTGCATTCTGCTAGATATTTCTTTAACAATTCATCAATTACTAATCGCTAGCATATATGCATCAATGTTGATCCACTGCGTATACTACTAGTATTTTATTATCCATTTTTTTGTTGCTACTTTAACATTTCTACCAAAGGTTAATAAATTCGATTTTTCAATTTTTGTTAATATATATATATATATATATTTGTGTATTGTAAGTTTTTTTATCATGTCAAAGACATTAAGAAAGTAATATCTACAGAAGTATATACACAAAAGTTGTGAAGATGATCTTAGTGTGAAATGTTGAAGAGAAAGAGTCCCTGAGGTGCTTTAAACCTCAATTCAATTCATTGTTTTCCGTAACTTCACTTTTAATACTCATAAAAGACAATGACCAGGAGCCTGTATTCATTACAACGCGTACATATTATTTTCATTGATTTATTGACAAATTGTTTTTGGGTATTACACATTGTCGATCATTAATGTACAAATGAATTTTTTTTTTTTTTTTAATTATTTGGAAATCAACATTACTAATGCATATTTACAGAGTCTGTAAGGTGTTTTTGACATCAAATTTAGGAATCTCTTTTATATAACAAGTACAAGCTTCCACTCCTTTCTATCCCATATTGCTCTTCAATAGACCAATACCCTTAAAATCTTTAATTTCTCTCCAAAGTCCAAACCATCATATCTCTCCCTCTGTCTCGGTCTCTGTCTCCGTCTCTTTTGAGAATGAAGAATGAACAACAACGACAATTGAGCTCCGTTGTCAAGCCATTCGCGTCCCAAATGTATCTCCATACCTTTATCATTTATTTTGTTTTCTTCGGCTCTGGTTTAGTCATCGGAATATCATTTAGTTCCTACCTTGAAGATTTTCCCTTCATCATGCCACTCAAACAATTTTCAATCCAAACACCTCCTCCATCAACACCTCTTCCACCACCTCCTCCTCCACCACCACCACCACAACCACTTATAGATTGCAATAATTATATAAATCAGACGACAATCTTATCACCGCCTCTTCAACCACCACCTCCACAACAAGAAGTTATATCACCGGAAATCTACATTGGCTTAAAGGAATATATAGAGCCGCCGGCTAATGCAATGCACGACATGAATGATGAGGAATTGCTATGGAGAGCATCCATGGTTCCTAGGATTCGCCAATATCCGTTCAATCGCATCCCAAAAGTTGCTTTCATGTTTTTAACAAGAGGGCATTTGCCATTGGCTCCTCTGTGGGAGAGATTTTTCGAAGGGCATGAAGGTCTTTATTCCATATATGTGCATGCCTTACCATCCTTCAATGGAACCGTGTCCGAGGAATCTGTGTTTCAAAGCAGAAGAATCCCAGGCAAGGTCAGTTTAACACCCAAAAATAATTTACGAAACTCACAATGCGGTGTTCTATATATTTAACACATTCCACAACATATGAATTCAAATTCTTTCTTTTTCTGATAATAGTATGTATGATGGTTAATATTTTGAAATAGGTCCAATATAATTATGGAATTCTGTGAGAATCTTCGTTTTCCAAATTTAAACCAAAACACGTACGCACGTGTGCGCACACGTGCGGACCTACATACATCCCAGGGGTGGCACAGGCCCCCTTGAATTTTTGAAAATTATAAAATCATATGTAATAATTTGTAGATTTTCGAAATAGTCCCTCCTAAATTTCACGCAGGCTCCCCCGCACTTCTGAAAATTCTAGATATACATGTAATATTTTATAAGTTTTAGACACAACCCTTGCACTTTTGAAAATTCTAGACTTACATGTAATAATTTACAAGTTTTAGATATAAGCCCCCCCTAAAATTACATAATTTACCACAAATTAGGGGTTAAACCAATTCTACATACAATTCTACCATTTTATACATAATTTACCCAAAAAAATTTCCCTCGGAGGTCCTGCCACCAAACCCCCATATAGTCTAGGCCACCTTGACCAAAAATCCTAGGTCCGCCCCTTGTGTGCACATACACACTTGTCTTTCTACGTTGTCGTCATTTCAACAAGAAAACAATGTGTATCGTATTCTCTTTTTTCCTTAAAAAAAATTATATGGATGTACAATCTCTCTAACGCAGACCCATAGTAATATTTGAAGCCTCGTGCACTAAATTATTAGATATATGCGTTGATTTAAATATCTGAATTGACTTTGCATATAGAGGTAATGAGTCACATGCTGCAATTATAATCATATATCCCAGTCAATTTCAATTCTCTAAATAATAGCATATAATAGCATGAAAAAATAAATAAATAAATAAAAATTTTGCAGTACACAACAAAATCCACAATAAAGTTACCACTGGAGTCTATTCTTGCACTAGTCATTTTACAAGATTCCCAAAGTTCATATATCAAACACTAAAGCCTTGCCCCACACACTCTCTACAAGCCACATAGCTTTAGAGTTAACAAAGCAGTCTTTTGGAAAAGAACATTGTGGCTGCAATTTTATTAACACATTGCTTGGATTCTACTCCTTTTTAACTCTGAAAAAAAAAAAAACTCTCCAATTAGAATCCCTGCCTGCCCCACCCTTTTACATTCCTTGCTTCTCTCTCTCTCTCTCTCTCTCTCTCTCTCTCTCTGTGAAAGGTTGAAGACAGAATGCAAGAATGTCGCAAGGGGGGAAAATAGAGGGAAAAGAACCCTTGAAAGTTAAAGGGATCGAAAAAAAAAAAAAAAAAAAGCAGCAGCAGTCACAACTTTCATTGTCTCAAGAAGAACTTCTAGCCAAAGCCTGTTCCATAAAACTGAAAATTAAGGGCTCAGCATGATAACGTTGTGGCTTTTGGTTTTCAATTTTTGTATTGGGAGTTGACTGTAATCAATTCAAAAAATGAAAACATAAACCACAACGTTCCCATGCGAGCCCTAAGTATTAAATTTGTAGCGCTGAAAATTTTAAGCTAATGAATCTTTAGTACTGAAAATAATGTTTCCGTAAAATTTTTAATGGAATTCTTTTACTTGAAATTTTCAGTGGATATTCAGCTACTTTTTCAGTTAAATGGTGAGCCCTTACACACCTTATAAAAAACAATCTTCAAAAAAAAATTTGGGTGTGTCAAACAGGGAAAATTACCCTGTGTGATGGGTTTTGGTGTGACGGATCATCGTGTACCGTTGGATCAACATGGGACCCACAAGATCAATGGTTCACGATGATCTGTCACACCAAAACTTGTCACACGGGATAATTTCGCGACAAACAGGCCCTAAGTCTGTTTAACAACATTACAAGCTAATTAAGCACAATTACTTTCATTTAAAGCTGCAATAAGATAGAATATATGATTCAAAGGTTCCAGTTTTTTCACAAGTTATCTAATCCATTGTTGTTATGGATTGGACTTTTATGCCCTCAGGCACAGTCCCATATGCATTTCTGATTCGTTTCTCTCACTTGTAGATTTTAATTATCGAATCCACTTCGGTACAATTGCTACAAAATTGTGCAAATTGTGCCTCTCACTGTTTGCACGATTTTTTTTTTTTTTAACAGTTTTTGAAAAACACTGGGCAAACTGTGCCTCTCCTAGTATATTGTGCGTGCTCATTTTCTTATTAAAATCCAGAGTATTGCTAGACACATTGAAAAAAGCTATTTAAAATAAAATAAAAAAATGTCACTCGGTGATTGAGTTAGCAAATCTACTATTAACAGCAAATAAATTCTTGCAGTTAAAATTTTAAAATTGTCAATAACACATTAGTAATAAATTTAAGATGACAGTGTAAGTTCATGGAAAAAAAAATGCAGGAGGTGGAATGGGGAAAGCCGAACATGATAGAAGCGGAGCGGCGCCTACTAGGCAACGCATTACTGGACTTATCAAACCAATGGTTTGTACTCCTCTCAGAATCTTGCATTCCCTTGTACGACTTCCCAACTGTCTACAACTACTTGAAGGGCTCGAATAAGACCTTCGTGGAGGCCTACGATCAATTGGGACCAGTGGGGCGAGGCCGATACAACCAGAGAATGAAGCCCGTAATCAAGCTCTCCCAATGGCGAAAAGGGTCCCAGTGGTTCCAGATGGACCGCGACTTAGCCACCGAGGTAATATCCGATTGGAGATATTTCCAAGTGTTCAAAAGGTATTGCAAGCCACCATGTTATTCAGATGAGCATTACTTGCCTACATTTGTGAGTATGAGATTTTGGAAGAGGAATTCAAACAGGACTTTGACTTGGGTTGACTGGTCATTGGGTGGACCCCACCCTACTAGGTTTGGTAGATCCGAGGTCACCATGGAGTTGTTGCAGGAGATGAGAGTCAACAATGGAACTAGCTGTGAGTACAATGGAAAGAAAACCCATGTTTGTCACTTGTTTGCTAGGAAGTTCTTGCCTAATGCTTTGGATAGGTTACTGAGGTTTGCCGAAACCTCTTGGAGTTAAATTATAGTAACATCCTTTCCTTAGAGATCAATTCAATTTTTATTTTTTTTTGTTGATCATTTGATTTACATGTGACAGTACTAATAATTTTAGGCCACATTAAGAAAGTGCCTAAGATTCTTTTGTTTTCTGTAACTAATTTATTTTTGAGACGCACGTCTTTAAATTATTCATATCAGTATTTGTATAATGTACCATAATACAATGTGAAGAAATTCATACAAAGCAATGACGAGGATGTTTGGCTAAAAAATTAAATTGATAGCTTACCAAGAAATTTGGAAGACTTGTGTTCATTAATCAGTGTCTTTGCTAAAGTTTATTGGTAAGAATGGCTTCAATTGGTTAGTGTTTATTGCTGCAACGACCACGGTAGAAACCGTGTTAGGGTTAGGGATGGAAAGAAGTAGATTATAATAAAGGCTAAATTACACTTTAGTATCCTGTAGTTTGTACGAAGTTTCAGTTTTGGCCTTTTAGTTTCAATTGCAACACTTTGGTCCCTCTAGTTTTGAATTGGTTTCAATTTAGGAATTGCTTCTAACTCTGTTAGGAATTGGCCCAAAGTGAAACTTCTCTGAAACTGTAGGGTCCAAAGTGAAACTTCGCCTAACCTCTAGGGCCCAAAGTGAGACTTCACCCAAACTATGGGGTACCAAAATGTGAGTTTTTCGTCAAGTTGTACTAACGGAGTTAGAGACAGGGCTTACATTGAAACCAATTCAAAACTACAGGGACCAAAGTGTTACAATTGAAACTAAATGACCAAAAGTGAAACTTCGCCCAAACTATAGGATACTAAAATGTAATTTTGCCTATAATAAATAGGGGCAAGTAGTTTGTCACTGAAATTTGAACTTCTGACACATTAAGAAATTAAGTCTGTCTAGAATTTTGGTTCCATGGTACTCTTACTAATTTGAGGACTTCCATCTAATTAATCCCTAATTTAAAGAGTAATGCTATGTTTTTCAAAAAAAAATTCCAAAAGTATTTCCCAACGCATGTGACAGTGAGCGCAATTGATTTTGATTTGTTGATGTTGAAGTGGTCGTACCATTAATGAAGAGGGTCCCAGTGCCACATGTATTGGGAAACATTTTTTGGAAAAAATTTAGAAAAGCATTACTCTAATTTAAATAGCAGAGGAATATCATATACCAATTTCCTACTGTTAAATCTTCAATTAAACCCATTTCAAAGGAGAGCATTTTAGCTCACCCAATTTTGGTTCCATGGTAATCTTACTAATCTGCACATATTATTCATGAAAACAATTTACATTAGAAGCATATGATCATAATAATTGAAATGAAAATGATGAGAGTTGTTCGTTCAAACCTTGGCACACCATTCAAACCAAGTCTAATCTGGAACTTCTAGCCAGTTTCTTTCATTGAAACGAACACATCATAGTTAATAACTCTTGAAGGAGTTGATGTTCCTTATGCCACCTCCAAACCTCCATCGCAATGACAGCAGCCGGAAGATCACATCCAGGGATTTTCTCTGCAAAGACAGTCTGCAAAGCTTCAAACGTAACATATTTAAAAGACCCATCTTCATTTTTCCATTCTGGATCAGCAAGCTCCATCAGTGAATCGAATAAAACACTATTCTCTTCATTACTCAGTATCATTTAAAAAAAAACTGCGGTTTAAATAGGTGTATACTTGTTTGCCATACTTAAAAAGCGGCCAACTCGACCCGTTTGACACCTCTAATTATAGGAAGACTTTAGTATCTATTGTAGGAAGACTTTTGTACCTTCATAACAAATTTTTTCTGTATTTGTAAGGAAGCTTTGAAATTTTGTAATACATGTCTGTACCTTTGGTAATGAAGGTTTGTAATTATGTATGGAATCTTTATTCTTCGGTTCAAACATTTGTATCTATTGTAGGAAGACTTTAGTTCATAACAAATTTTTTCTGTCCTTATAAGAAAGTTTTGAATTTTTGTAATACATGTCTGTACCTTTGGTAATGAAGGTTTGTAATTATGTAGGGAATCTTTGTTCTTAGGGTAACAAACATTTGTATCTTTTGTAGGAAGATTTTTGTACCTCATTACAAATTTTTTCTGTCCTTGTAAGCAAGCTTTGAACTTTTGTAATACATGTGTACCTTTGGTACTAAATGTTTGTAATTATGTAGGGAATCATTGTTCTTAGGGTAACAAATGTCTGTGTTTATTGTAAGAAGACTTTAATTCATAACAAGTTTTTTCTTATAAGGAAGTTTTCAACTTTTATAATACATGTCTGTACCTTTGATAATGAATGTTTGTAATTCTGTAGGAAATCTTTGTTCTTGGGGTAATAAAGGTTTGTACCCTTACAAAATTTGTCAAAAAATGTACAACTGTTTCTTACTAAAGTACACTCATTGATTACTATGGTTCAAACCTACCTTACCATTGTCATAATGTATAGCAGTTTTAAACTAAAGTACAACAACTGAACCATAATGTATAACATTTTTAAACGAAGGTACAACATTCGTTGCATAAGGTCATGCATTTTGCTAACCATGTACAATAATTTATTACCAAAGTGCAATCATTGCCTATCATTTACAAACTTACCTTACTATAATTTGATAGCCGGTCAAGATCGGCTGCTGTGCATTTAATACTACATTTAATGCACAATAGTCTTCTCTTTGTACCAATTAACAAATGACACGTGACAAGTAGTTTGGTTGTATGATACAACCAAACCACTCTTTTGTACGGTAGAATGCGTCATGGACCAAGATGTGGTGCATTGGGAGAACAGTTTTGTGCTTGCTGAAAACTAGAAGATTGATTGATTGATTAAGTTAATGATGTGGTCGGCGTCATTACAATATGAGGGGCACATATACCTATTTTTATTGCTAACTCAATAGACTTAGCTGTTATTAAGGAGGTGGTCTGGTCGTTCTACTGCTTAAAGGGTCGGCCCGCCTTGCCTCAATTTCTCACTTTAACTTACATTTGCACAGGATAAATTATTGAAATTAAAGAATTAAAAATGCTTGATTAGATAGATGGAGAGTACTAATAAAGGAAATAAAAAATTTTAATTATGCAATATGTGTGATGCAATATGTGTGTATATGTATAGATGTATGAGTTTTATTTTGAAAATTTAATCAAAGATTTGATTTTAATTTATGTATATGTAGAGATAAAAAAATTTTAAATAAATAAATTTAATGAATAGTTTTAAACAAGAAAGATAGGATCAAATAAAGTGATTTAAGGAAATGCGGGTAGTTTTATGAGATAGTGATTAATCCCATATCAGATAAAGATTTAAGATAGAAAATTAAAATTAAAAAAAATGATTAAAAACTGAGAAAAATCACAGACCTGCCATGTGGCAATTTTCTGACTCCACTTTATAATATATACATATATATATTAGATTTCGAGTATTCCTATGATGAGTCAAGCTCCAGTGCGCACTGAATAAGTTCACTGGGTGAACGCATTGGACTTTTAAGCCTTAAAAAACCGTTGGTCGGCGGGACAATCCGCAGTTTTTTTAGGCTTAAATTAAAAGCCAGTGCGTTCACCCAATACACACTGGAGCCAAACTCTTCCTATGATCTATATATATGATGATGCCAGAATTTGGTAAGAATAAAGTAAAACAATTTAAGGAGATAGAGAGAGTGAGAGACTATTTTTTGTATGTTGTTCGGCCCTGTTAATGAAGGTACCTACGTCCACGGGTGTGTCTGAGCACGTTCACTAACAGATCACCGGCGGGCCTGGTGAGCCAACAAATAGGGGTGGTACTACCAGTAATACCGGACGGGTGTATACGTATAATGGTGAATTATAGAGGTGCTGTGTAGACTAAAGAGTTGGCCGCCCCTCCATGGGGGGTGAGAGGTCTCTTTTATAGATGTAAGAGACCTACTCATACATGGATAAGGAAATATAACCCTATTGATATAGATTGACATTAATTATGGGGATTTCCTAATTGGATTAGGAAATAGTGTGCACTTTCCATTAGTCTTCTAGCTTGAGTAGGAAATTGCCCGTAATGCTCGGGATCATGCCTGTGGGCCCGGATGAGCTATTCCCGCGGTAGGATGTGCCTGTGCGATCTTCCCGACCTGCTGGCCGGGTCGTGAATGAACCGCTCGGGATGATGAGTAGAATAACCGCTCGGGCTGACACTTCTGAGGAGTTGCGCATGATTTGCCCAGGGCATGGACTAGCTGCTGATTTGAACCGCTCGGTCATAAGATAAAGCCAATTTTGGGCGTATCAGCTGCCCCCCATTTCCAAGATTGGCCAGATGCTATATCGGGGCAAGTTTGGAAATCAGTTTGATGTTACTTGCCGCTGTCTGAGTGCTTGTGGAAGCTGCCTCGGGGCTTCTGAGCCTGGTGAGTCCTCAGGAACTGGCTGAGAGCTGAGACCCAGCCTAGCTCGGGAGCTTTAAGTGCTCGGGAACTGACCGGGAGTTGAGACCCGGCCTAATTCGGAGTCTTTGAATGCTCGGGAAGTGACCGAGAGTTGAGACTCGGCCTACTTCGGAGTCTTTTTTTGCTTGAGTTAGCTCCCAGGATGGTTATCTTCTGCCCGTAAACCTTCGTCAAGGCTGTGGGTAGAAGGATTTTACCATGTTGGAAAAGCCGACCTAAAACGTATTGCTCTAGGGTCCTTTTTTTATGTTAACTCCCCAGGATGGTTGTCTTCTGCCCGGCCAGCCTTCGTCAAGACTGTTGGGAGAAGAGCTTGACCATGTTAGTAGAGCCGACCTAAATCACGTTGCTTTAGGGTCCTTTTGCTCCTCTATCGTCGGCCAACCTAAGAGATTTAAGTCACCTCTATCGTCGGTCTGGACCTAAGTGGAGTTAACGCCTCTGAGTACTGTAGGTGCTCGGGTTGTCCAAGATTTTGACTTGGTTATCCGCGAGGCCTGTAGATACCCGGTGTGATTACCTGTTTAGTTCACTGCGCCATCTTGCCCCCCAAGCTTTCGCTAAGACGAGGGTCTTACAGAGGCTATGACTGTAGGTAACCGACTTGGAACATGGTGGTTGCAGGGTCTTTTGAAGCTTGCCATCATCAGCCACCTAGAAGGTTTGCCTCCATCGTCGGTTGGACCTAAGCGAAGCTGGTGCCTCGGGCGTGACCCCGAGGTCTTTGGTGCCTGGGTTCGGAGCCTGAGGTCTTTTTAGTGCCTGAGTTCGGAGCTCGAGGTCTTTTTCATGCCTCGGGGTTAGGCCCGAGGTCTTTGTATGCCTCAGGGTTAGGCCCGAGGTCTTTGTATGAGTTCTCTAACAATCGGTGGAGCCTCATGTGGTGATCAAGCAAGTACCACTGTAATCGGACTCTTTTAGACCGATGGATATAGGAGGTCGGATCAGGATCATCGGTCTTCTGACTTCTCTGTGCTGGAGGCAAAGTCGGAACTGTTTGATCCTGACCAATGCGAACTGGAGGTCGGGTCAGGGCGGCCGGACTTAGACCACTGTGAATTGGAGGTCGTATCGGGGCTGCCGGACTCTGACCGCTGTGAACTAAAGGAACTGTCTGAACTCCCGGGCTGATCTCGCTTTCGCTTACTTCTGGAAGACTTGTTGCTTTCTTGCCCGGTGTCTTTGATCTTCAGAAACTCTTCAGTGTCAATGTATTTTCCAACCCTCTCAGAGAGCTCAACCAAAGTTTCCGGTCAGTTTCTGTGGAACGACGCGGCGCACTTGGTGTGTTGAACTCCCGAGCAGAAGGCTATGATGGCGATTGTCTCGTTCAGATTGCGGACTTGAAGCTTCTGTTGGTTGAACCGGTCAGTGAACTCCTTGAGGGACTCATTATTCCGTTGTCTGACCGTCAGTAGCTGCATGTCTGGCTTTGGCCGCTCATGCATACCGGCGAACTAGTTAATGAACTGCTTGCTGAGTTGTTTGAAACTGCAGACCGATCGGGGCTCCAAGGAGTAGAACCACTTGTAACAACCTGCATTTCATGTAAATTTAATTTGCATTTCCATATTTAATTTGTATTACCTGTGTTCATTTTATTTCAATGGTTGTGTTTTGTAACCTTATACCCGATCCTATTGTACATTTCAAGTCTTATTGGGGTCAAACTGCGATTTTGTAAAACTTAGCAACACCTGTGTTGAATTTCAAATCTGTATTTCCAAAACGGTGAAAATAAATTCTTTTAACTCAAACTGTATTTTTATAAAATCAGAAAATTGTTTCTTTCAATAAAATGAATTCTCTGTATTTTTGTGATAAACACCGTGTCACGAAAATACCAGTTTAGGTTTAAAACTGTCCGCACGGTGCTAAACTTCCACAGATTTTGGAAGTGATGTAAAGCTAGATGTGACATACACTTTATTTCCATTTATGGCAAGTGATCATTAGCTTGTGCCTTGTTTGGATCTACCTATCTTGTGTGTGTTATTGTTGTGCCATAAGCTTGTTTTACCAAACAACATTACTTTGACCCCTACACACCTACACGTGCCCCTTCAGATTTCATTGGAGCCTTGTACGTGTGCTTATATCTGTGTATATGTGGCTCATTAGTTAATTGAGAGACAAATACAATTTGTTGAGTAAACAACAAATTGCTTGGCCTCCAAGCTCATCAAACTTTGGCTCCTATATATATACTCTCACATACTCCCTCATTCACACACTGCACATTACCAAAATACAGAAAAGAAATTGAGAGAAGTTTAGAGAAATACACAGCGAAATATAGAGAGAGGAAGCTTATTTCTCCATAGCTTCAAGCTTGAAGTTTCAATTGGGTTGCTTAATTCTAATTTCTTTCTCAACTAAATCTCCAAAGCCTCAATCAGTGAGTATTCTAAACTCACTTTGGTTGTAATTTCATATTCAATTACTGATTGGGTGTATGTAAACAGAAACCACCATTGCTAAATTCGTCCATGGAAGCTTGAGCTTCAAAATCATAATTTTTCAAACCTTAACCAAAACTTGTTCTTAGAGTTGATTATAGAAGATTATACCTTATAGATGATATGTTTGAAGTTTTAGAACACAATTCATTCATATGAAAAAGTATATTAGAAATTAAGTTTTGACAACTTTTAGTCTTTCATGAAATTCAAGAGCTATGGTTTGATTTGTGTTAAATTGATAATGGATTCTTAATCCTTGTTGAAAAACAAAGAAAATCATATATTACATGTCCTATATACTTTCAAAATTGAAAATGGGTCAAAAGACCCCCTGTTTTCTGAAACAGAGCAGTATGGGGAAGAAGACGAAGACACTGCATGAACTCGCGCGCGCGATCGCTCGAGCGAGGGTCGCGCTAGCGGACCGCGCGAGCGACCCCTCGCGCGAGCGGCCCGCGCGCGCGATCCTTGCTTCCCCAGGCAGACAGAAGAGTTTATATTATAAAAAGGAAAAGAGGCGGATCGCGCGAGCGGCCCGCGCGCGCGATCCGTCAATTTATGGTTTGTGTCTGTTTTGTATTTAGGGACTGTTTGGTTCAACTTGTAAGGACTGTTGAGGTTCTGTTTGGGAATTCTATTAAATCAGAATGCTATTTGGTTATGATTGAACAGTTAAAACAATGTATTATGACTTATCAATCCCCCTGCGTACATTGTTCCCTTAATTCAGCGTTTTGCTTTGTGTTTAAGTTCATGTCATTCATATGGGGTCAGTGGTACATGCATGTGGGTGTCAGTCAGTGTGGAAAAGAGTAATGGTCAGAGTGGAAAGAGTTTGAGATTGAGATTGTGGTTGTGGTTGTGGTTGAGGTTACGGCGAGGGTATCTTTGAAATGCGAAGGTGGCAAATATGGACACTCCCTGACGCCCATGGATGCGTTAAAGTGTGTGACGCCGAACTTGGACACTCCCTGGCACCCATGGTAGTGCTAAAGTGTGGCCTACGGACACTCCCTGATACCCGAGTCTGGATACTGCGTGAGGTTGCTCCGGTATTTGCATGGCGGATTAGGTATTCAAAGTGTGAGGCAATGGACACTCCCTGGTACCCCGGACCAAAGTGTGAGGCAAACTGGACACTCCCTGGCGCCCCGTTGCTAAAGTGTGGCTATCTGAGATAGTGGGTTGTTGTGTCGGTCGAGAGAAAAGAGTCGGCAAGATGAGTGTGTTGCATTGTCTCATACACGAACATATGCTTTTATGAATGAACGACTTTTAAGATATCCCTCGTGGTTTTATAAAATGAATTCTTTATGTGGTCAAACGATTTATTTTATAAAATTGAAAATGGAAAAAGGTAAATGAGTATGTTTTACATTCAAAGTAATGTTTTTAATACTCACCAGCTTCTTGAAGCTGATGACGTTGATGCGTCCTGGACATTCGTGTTCAGGCTTTTCAGGTTACAATCAAGAGGAATCTTATGACTATGCTATTTGAGAACGGCTGCTCTCGGATGAGAAAACTGTTTAATTATTATATGCTTTAAGCTTATATGTTTTAAGTTATGACTGATTTGTAATAAGGATGATTGTAATAGACTTTAAGTTATTGTTTTATTTCAAGGCGGTCTGTGCCTTAGTTGACCCCGTATCATAAGATGTAATAAGTTAGAAAAATTTTATAAGCCTTGATTGCTCTGCTCTGATTATTATGTTTGTTGTTCGACGTTTGGGACAGAATCGATCCTTTAAACTGTCGCGACCTACGGGTCCATAAAGGAAATTAAACGCTTTCCATATTTATGCTACGTCGGGGCGTGACACCACTGCATGGCCGGGCCTTTCAAAGTGCTGGAGAAGGCTAGGCAGTGTAATTCATCGGAGTTGGTGGCTAGGGCCATCTGAACCTTGTAGGTCCGGACTTGGTCAACCGGGCTTCCCGAGCCGTTGTATGAATCTAGCCGAGACTGCTTAAATTCGCGCGGGATAGAGAACCTCATGATCTGGCTGGAGAATGGTGACTCTGTCTCGGTATTGGCTTGATTCTGAGCACGGTTTTGACTAAGCTTTTTAGCCACTCCGTCGATCTGCTTCTGTAAATCCTTAATTCAGGCTTCCACTCCTTCCCGACCGGTATCTGAGGTACTGGTTGGGTTGCTGGAAGAGGCTTCTTCTTCATGGCGGGGTGCTGTCCTCTGGGATCGGGCTCGGCTATGACTCCGGGTAACCGTTCGCCTAGGGACAACTCGGCTCTTGGCCGAGTGGCCCTGGACTGATTCCCGGGCCATATGCTCCTGCCTTTCCTCTCGGGCAACACACCCACTGTTGATGTCTCTGGCATCCTCAACACGGGACGGGATGGCTCGGGCACGTTATCTGGTCAAGATCAGTTCCCGACCGTACGCAACGTTCCCGAGTCGTTCCCCGGCCACTGAAGGACTGCTTTGCTGGGCTAGCAGGGCTTCGATCTGTTGCTGGATTTGACGCTGGCCCTCCAAGAGTTGTATAAGGGTCTCGGTGATCTGCTCAGATGTCATGGCTGCCGCAGCCGTTGCCGGGGCCGAAGGAACATCCCGGTCGGACTGCTGATCAGCCTTCTTACCCTTCTTCGGTGGCATGACGATTAGTCAAGAGATTTGTTGATGAGAAGACTTGTCGTTTCCCACAGACGGCGCCAAACTGATGATGCCAGAATTTGGTAAGAATAAAGTAAAGCAATTTAAGGAGATAGAGAGAGTGAGAGACTATTTTTTGTATGTGGTTCGGCCCTGTTAATGAAGGTACCTACGTCCACGGGTGTGTCTGAGCACGTTCACTAGCAGATCACCGGCGGGCCTAGTGAGCCAACAAAGAGGGGTGGCACTACCAGTAATACCGGCCGGGTGTATGCGTATAATGGTGAATTATAGAGGTGCTGTGTAGACTAAAGAGTTGGCCGCCCCTCCATGGGGGGTGAGAGGTCTCTTTTATAGATGTAAGAGACCTACTCATACATGGATAAGGAAATATAATCCTATTGATATAGATTGACATTAATTATGGGGATTTCCTAATTGGATTAGGAAATAGTGTGCACTTTCCATTAGTCTTCTAGCTTGAGTAGGAAATTGCCCGTAATGATCGGGATCATGCCTGTGGGCCCGGATGAGCTGTTCCCGCGGTAGGATGTGCATGTGCGGTCTTCCCGACCTGCTGGCCGAGTCGTGAATGAACCGCTCGGGATGATGAGTAGAATAACCGCTCAGGCTGACACTTCTGAGGAGTTGCGCATGATTTGCCCAGGGCATGGACTAGCTGCTGATTTGAACCGCTCGGTCATAAGATAGAGCCAATTTTGGGCGTATCAATATATATATATATATATATATTCCTTGTCTTTAATATTTATGCCTATATATTGATGACATTCTGAATTCAGCTTCCAAAATTTTAAAAAAAAAATTGGAATTTATAGACGTAAATGAGTGTGAATATCATTGGGGCACATATACAAAAATTTGCGTATACATATATGTAGATTTTTATTTTAAGTGTATATGTAAAATGTTCAAGTTTGTTACAAGGGTAGCATTCATCTACACTAGAAATGACTTGGACAGCTTGAAATCGAACAGCCAGTTCACAATACACAGACACAGATGCGCACGCATGTATTTATATGTATATCTACTATACTATAAAAACGAATAAGCAAGCACGTCAAAAAATATGAACTACCTCTTTTGCCCTTCACTATATCATAATTACTCATATATCTATCTATACATTGTAATGATATAATGATTTGTGTGAGGGTAAATTAGTCATTTTGAACAAATAATTACATTCTAGTATATATATATATATATATATGGTTGATAGAGAGAAGGGGAGCCTCCCCTCATATAGAGGAGGGCTTGACCAACTTTGCCTTCCTTTCAGACCATTTACTTTAGGGATAATTAAAAATCAGTCAACAATTTGTTGACAAATACAAAGTCAGTCACCTACTTTTTAAAAATAAAAAGGAAATCATTTTAAAACTAAATATTCTAAAATCAGTCAACTTTTGACCTTTTTTTAAAATGAAAAATCAAGAAATTACATTTACCCCCCCCCCCCCCCCCTATCTTCTTCCTCACCACCACCAGCCACCAGCCGCCGCCGCCGCCACCACCCCCACCACACCACGACCACCACCACCAGCCGCCGCCACCACTAGCCATCACCACCACCATGAACACCACCACCACCACCATAACCACCACCACACCACACCACACATTGACCATCATTACTACCAACCATCACCATACCACGACCTCCCCCACCACACCACGACCACCACCACCATGGCCGGCCACCACACCACACCATGACCAAACCCCAACCTCTCTCTCTCTCTCTCTCTTTTCTCTCTTTGATCTCCTCTCTCTCCCTCTCTCCCTTCCTCCTTCTTCCCTGTCTCTAGAAGCTAATCACCATGAAGAACTCTCCCTCTTTCCCTCAAGAATAATTAAAAAAAAAAAGAGTTGCAGGTTGGAGCAAGTGTCCAAACCTAAGGAGCAACTCACCAAACTTGATCAGGAGCAACTCACTAAACGTATGGAGCAACTCACCAAACCAAAAGAAAAAAAAAGTGTTCCAGGTTTGGAGCAACAGTCCAAACCCGAGGAGCAACTCACCAAACTTGATTGGAGCAACTCACGAAACGTATGGAGCAACACACCAAACGGCAAGGAAAAAAAAAAGAGTTCCAAGTTTGGAGCAATAGTCCAAACCTTAGGAGCAACTCACCAAACCTGATCGGGAGCAACTGACCAAACGTATGGAGCAACTCACCAAACGGAAAGAGGATGTCGTTTGGTGTGTTGCTCCATACGTTTCGTGAGTTGCTCCAATCAAGTTTGGTGAGTTGCTCCTCGGGTTTGGACTGTTGCTCCAAACCTGGAACACTTTTTTTTTTCTTTTGGTTTGGTGAGTTGCTCCATACGTTTAGTGAGTTGCTCCTGATCAAGTTTGGTGAGTTGCTCCTTAGGTTTGGACACTTGCTCCAACCTGCAACTCTTTTTTTTTTAATTATTCTTGAGGGAAAGAGGGAGAGTTCTTCATGGCGATTAGCTTCTAGAGAGAGGGAAGAGGGAGGGAGGGAGGGAGGTAGAGAGAGAGAGAGGGAGGAGATCAAAGAGAGAAAAGAGAGAGAGAGAGAGAGAGAGAGGTTGGGGTTTGGTCATGGTGTGGTGTGGTGGTCGGCCATGGTGGTGGTGGCTGGTGGTGGTGGTCGTGATGTGGTGGGGGAGGTCGTGGTATGGTGATGGTTGGTAGTAATGATGGTCAATGTGTGGTGTGGTGTGGTGTGGTGGTGGTTATGGTGGTGGTGGTGGTGTTCATGGTGGTGGTGATGGCTAGTGGTGGCGGCGGCTGGTGGTGGTGGTCGTGGTGTGGTGGGGGTGGTGGCGGCGGCGGCGGCTGGTGGCTGGTGGTGGTGAGGAAGAAGATATGGGGGGTAAATGTAATTTCTTGATTTTTCATTTTAAAAAAAGGTTAAAAGTTGACTGATTTTAGAATATTTAGTTTTAAAATGATTTCCTTTTTATTTTCAAAAAGTAGGTGATTGACTTTGTATTTGTCAACAAATTGTTGACTGGTTTTTAATTATCCCTTCTAAAAAAGCCAAATTTCTGGAAAAAAAAAAAAAAAAAAAAAAAAAAAAAAAAAAACAGCCAAATTCACAATTTTGTGAATATCCAAATGCAACCTTAGCCTCTCTTCTTTCATTCTTTATTTTTTTTTTTCTTTTTTTTAAACATAGCCCTAAGTCACACTTTTGATTATATGAACAATATAGAGTATTCATTAGTGCATGATAAATGGACATTGTGAAAAGAGCTAAAAAGTCATTTAATAAATGAAGTTGCTTAACACTGCTCAAATTATCAGAGTCTAAAAACCAGAATGTTAAATTTTTTGCCCAATAATTACACTACTGATGTCCAAAAGCAAAGAGGATGTAGTTAGCCATGTAATTCATTTTCCATGTACCACAAAAAGAATAGCACTTAATTAATTTTTACTAAAATACTTCTAATCAAATGTTTCTCGGCATATGGCATTACTTGCAGGTGGTGAACGTACAAACAGAGCTCACATACTTACAAGCCCACCTGGCAACCCTAGAGCTTCCAACTCCACTGCCGCCTCCGCCACCTCAACCATCGCTACTAACACCGCCTCCCCTGTCGATATCGGACCTCCCCTCAGTGTCCGTTGTGCCAGCAACGTATGACTTGTCATCACTTTTTGAACCAATGGTGCAACCTTCTTGGCCAATGCAACGGCGCCATTTGGATCCGGGCCAATTTGGCGGCACTAGAACTCCACCCGACATGCCACCACCAGCCAATGGCGGCGATCTTCAAGCATTAGCTCGAGAACTTCTAAATAGACGTGAGATTCCAGCACTGCCATGCTCCGAAGGTTCATCTTTGCCTCCTCACTCTACATAAGTCTGAACCCCAATTAACTGGTATTTTGGCCCATATCCATTATGGTTGGGCAACGGCCCGGTCCGTTCTTTAATTTAAATTAAATTACTAATGGAAATTGGGGAAGTAACTTTATTAGCTGATCCTTTTGGTTTTTTTTTTAAATACTTTGTTCAAGTTCCTTCATTTCTTTTTTAGCAAAACTTATGAAATCTGCATCTTTTTTCTTTTCTTTTTTTGGTAGATATGAAATCTATATAATCTTGTATACATTATTTATGGTTACTTTACATGTGCATTGGTCTCTAAGTGGTCTTCAAATGGTAATAAACATAACTAAAGTCGATTTTGTGTTTTCTCAACACAAAACACACACACACACACACACACACACACACACACACACACACAAATAAAAAATAATAATAAAAAAAATGAGGGATAAAAAGAAAAATCAATTTTATGTCCAATCTCAATTTTAAGCCTCAATTCCAAGCCGCTAAACACATTATTAGTTTAATATCATGGAGATGGATTGTGTGTTGAATCTTGTGATGAATTGAAATTACAATCCTTATAATGTCTGGAATACGTCTCCCAGCAAATTTTTTCAACATAAAATTACCTCGGGTAACCCTACGGGGTTAGCTGGTATGGAAAGGCTTTAGAGGTTTAATACATCGAGAATGCAATCTCGATCTGCATGGATTTTAGGGTCGCTTTCTAACAACTCGTTGGAAGATGTTTGAACTTGACTACGGCGAAGATACTGCATGTGATGTCATGTGAAAATATAGCTCATATTTGTCATAAGAAAACGGTTACACTGCTCAAATTTCAATTTCATTAGCTTATGTGATGCAGCCAATATGATTAAAAAGCACAAATATATGCTACTATACCAAACAAGTTTTGAGAAAACAATAGTCAATTGTACGTTGGATTCTTGTCTGAAAGCTTGGTTTAAAGTTTGTAAACCTAAAGGGTGTCAAGGATTTGGGTTGTGAAGAATAAAACATGTCAATAACGCTCTTCTTGTAAATCCTGCTTGGTGCATGAACATTTCAATGTCCTCGAGTCTTCCCTTTGCTGCCTGACATTCCAATGGTGAACAAGAAGGCACAGAGATAATAAGGCTATTCCCATGATCTGTAAATATTCCATTTCAAAAAGAGAAGGTTCAAGGCAATTGAGAATTTTTTTGGAAAATTGCGTGCAGCTTACTAATTTAGGATCTGGAATGTACAGTTATAACTACATTTTCGATTTTTACGAGATTTTTTTTTTCATGAAATCCTTCCATTGCTTCTCTTCGATGGAAGTTTAGTCTTCCTAGAACGTATCATAATTTTTGGTCTCATACTTCTTTTGATGATCCGATTAGAGCCCGGTGCTGAATTAGAAGCCGGAGCTTTGGATTTGGCCTCCTTTGATGCATATTCTCTAAGCACAAGCTCAACTTCTTCCACTACCCCCAACCTTCGAAACCATCCTGCGAGTACTTCTGAACTTTCTTTCCCAACCATTATACCATCGCTCTCCAATTCTATCAAGAAATCCAAAGCCTTATTAAGCTTGTTCTCCTTTTCATAGGCAGCCACAATTAGAGCTACAGATTTGTCATTAGGTTCTAGACCAGCCTTTCTGAGATTGTCAAATGCAATAGAAGCTTTGCTATTCTCACCCGCCACCACATAAGCATTTATGAGGAGCCCACAAAGCTTCACATCAGGAGTAATCCCGGCAAATTGAATCGAATCAAACACCCTTTGAGCTCCATCACTATTACCGAGCATGGAGTATGCTCTCAGCAACGCTTTGTAAACTTCTCTTCCTGCATATATTTCTTGGGCTTCCATATCTCTGAGTAAAGTTTCTCCATGGTCTGGCATTCCAGCTCTAATGTAGGCCATGATTATCGAGCCATACGATTTTTTATCCAATGGCAGCCCAATCAGCTTCATCTCTTCAAATGTCTCTTCAGCTTGCTTAAGATTTCCAGCTTTGCTGTACATGTTAACTAGAGTAGTTAAAGTCACTTGATCACATACTAAACCTCTTTTCTTCATGGCTGAGAAGGTATTTTCAGCATCTTGCAGCCGGTTTTGCTTCCCGTAACCATGGATTATCTTGGTAAAGTCACGAACATTAGCTTCAAATGACTCTTCTAGAAGTGCAAGTTCTGCCACCTAAATATATGAGTAAGCTTCAACAAAACCCATGTGCATAAAATTAACCAAACCCCAAAATGACAAGCTAAAATGCATTTTGCTGCCATAACCAAACACAAAATAGTGGAACTGGCATAAGATCTTGGAAGTTCTTATAAGTGGAAGAAAAAATTAAAACCAAATCGGAAGTTGAACTTAATGTATTAATATACATCTTCTTATCACAAAGTGAAGAGCATTATTATTTGACATAGAAGAATTAACTTCTTCAAATAATCAGCTGATATTGGCTGCAATGACTGATTAGTAATTATCCAATTCCACGAATGAAAGCCCAACAAGCAATCACTCTGTGGATCTATACTTCACAAATCTGGTTTATCTACCATGTTCAGTGTTCATAAAAAGAAAAGACAGGGTACCTATATATTATTATCATGTGAAAAGAAGCCATAACACTAGCTAGGGAGAAACTTAATTAGACTAGGCCTTTGTTTGCAGATTAATTGAAGAAAAACTATTTCCCTAGTGTTTTCCCTCGTGTTCTCTTCCGTACTTGTTGGAATATCTCACATCGCCCATTTATGGCCCCTCTGTGCGATTTATAAGGCTTTCGTTCCCCTCTCCTTAACACCTGAGTTTAGGGATGGCAATGGGGCGGGTTTTCCGGGCTCCCAGCCCCGCCCCTAATAGGTAGGGTATGGGGAAGGTTTAATAGGGTTAGGGGCGAGTATTGGGGAGATTTTCATAACCCGAGTCGGGTTCAGGTCGGGGTCAGGGTAGGGTCGAAAAACCCGAACCCGCCCCGAATATACTTATATTTACATTATTAACCCTTAAGAGTTATGTGTATTACCCTTTTACCCTGCTAGTATAAATACAAAACAAAAGTTTTAGGGCTTCATATTTCTCAATGGACATTTCAGCGCCTCTCTCTGTATCTGTTCAACCCTCAAGTTCTCTCTCAAGATTCTCAGGCAATGTTACCAGAAAACTATCAGACCCTAGCGATCCCCGTTTTGGTACGATCGTTCCGAAACATGGTACAATTGCGAATTGGAACGCCTATTTGGGCGTTCCCACTTTAAATCACCTAATATTGTAACAACACCACCAAAATCTATTAAACTTATGACACTACAAAATTCACATTGATTGTATTTTCTCATTTAGAATTTTACTTGACAATAAAATGATTAAAAAATTGTTTCATGTTTTAATCTATCATACTATTTTCCCTCTTATGATCGGAAGAAGTATACCCTCATCGTACCACATTTTATAGCATGTTGCGATCCGCGTTCCCGATTCCGTTCCTCGTACCGAATCGATCCGCGATCCAGGAGTCTCAGGTTCTCTCTCAAGACTCTCAAGTTCTCAACCCTCTTCTCAAATCTCAAAACTTAACTTCCCAAATCAGGTAAATTTTAGACTATCAAACCCTAACTTCCCCAAATCTATTTGTATAATCGTATGTAGTGTGTGTGTGTGTCACCGTGTGTGTGTGTGTGTGTGTGTGTTCGTGTGTATCAGTGTGTGTTTGTGTGTGTGATTGTGTCACTGTGTGTTCTTGAGTATCAGTGTATCACTGTGTGTGTTCCGTATATATATATATATATGGGTAAATATCACTTATCTCCCCTGAGGTTTGGCCTAATAACACTTACCTCCCTCCACGTTTCAGAACTAACACTTACCTCCCTTATTTTTGAATTTCAGTAACACTTACCTCCCCTCCGTTAACAAGCCGTTAGAAACTTAACGGAATGACGATGACATCACTTAAAAACAATTTAAAATACCAAAACTACCCTCCATTAATTAAGTTCTACAAAAAAAGAAATACTAATATACACGTATGAGTTTATATATATATATATACGTATATATATACCCAGATCCATCTCCACCAAGTTCCTCTACTCCCCCATCCCCTCTATCAACCCTTCTTTTTTGAATCAAAGGCAGATTCAAAAGACACCCATATCGTCGAAATCTCGGTTGATTCGTCGACCATCAACAGAAATTAATCTCTGCCATGAACACAATCTCTGCAATTCAACACCACCCATTAATGGAAATCTCTGAAAGTCCAGGCCATCTCTTGCTTCTTTGAAAGCCTGGCAGAGAGAAGAAGATCTCTTTGGCCGCCGAATCGCTATAAAAGAGACAAGATTGGACTCAATTAAGCGAGAAAATTTTCAATTGTGTTGCTTTTTCTTCATTTTTCATGGGGTTTTCTTGACAATTCTGTTCACTTCTTCTTAAGAACATCATAAATGTCATCAATGGTGGATACCCCTCGCAATTTTGAATTTTGTCTGTTTCGACTTTGATTGTTGTGATATTTTTGGATCAGATGAAACTTTGCAGGTACTGGAAGTTGAACAGAGAGTTGCAAAGAGAGTGAGAACAGATAATAGAGCTCTGATAGAGGGGATGGGCGAGTGGAGGAACTTGGTGGAGATGGATCTGGGTATATACATACCCACCTATCACAGTCATCGCCGCTACCATGAAGCATTCATAAATTGGGTTTGCAAACCACTATGAAGCATTCATAAAGCTCATACCCAAATAGATTCAGTTTGCACATCACACTTCATCTGGATCAATTTGTAAATCAAAAATTAATTTGTTGAAATTGATGAATCTAATGAAGTTTGGTGTTACCAATGGATGTGGGTCTACATTCATGTACCACTTCAAAAATTGATTTGGTTTGCACTTACCATTGATGTGGGGTGGTTGTGTTTTTAATGGGCAAAATTAATTTCAAAACTTCAATTGGATTGTGGCAGAGGTCATGGTGGCAAATTTCAAAACTCACCATGGATGTATATATCGTTTCAAGCTCTATATATGTGCGTGTGTAGATATATCGTATATATCAAAAAATGGGTCATCAAGCTCCCTCCTTGTTTCAAGCTCTGTATATCAAGCTCTCTATATATATCTTCAAATCTGAAAAAAAAAATAAAAAATAAAAAATAAAAAAATAAATTTAAAAATAAAATAAATTTAAAAATAAAATAAATTTAAATTTGGGGTTTAAACCTATGCGTTTGTGTATATATCGTATATGTGCGTGTATGTATATATGTAGTGTATCTGTGTATATACACAGGACAATTAGGTAAGTAATGTGGAATGGTACTTTGGGCATTTCTATGGTATTATTAAATGACATCACCATTTTCCGTTAGTCACTCTAACGGTTGCTTAACAGAAGGGAGGTAAATGTTATTACGATTCAAAATAAGGGAGGTAAGAGTTACACCTAAAACGTGGAGGGAGGAAAGTGTTATTAGGTCAAACCTCGAGGGAGGTAAATAACATTTTCCCTATATATATACATACATGTACAGATTTGAGGCTCTTTTATTCACACGACTATATATATGTGTGTTCCGTATATATATATATATATATATATGTGTGTGTGTATGTATGCATAGATGAATCTGAACATGTATGTTAAAATTTGTTTGAATATTTTACCAATTCGTGTAAAATCTGAATATATTTTAAACTTACCAATATATGTAAAATTTGAGTATATTTTGAACTTTCTGTGAAAATTTTGGATCTCTCACTAGTGAATAATTTTTTATTAAATGTGGTTAGTTGTGGCCAGTGGGTGATTAGGTCGACAAAGGGGGACAACTTGCATTTTCATTTTTTTTTTTCCCTAAAATCTAACTCTTAACCGGGGCGGGGGCGGGGACCCCGAGTGCGGGGCGGGGTCGGGAAGAGGCACTAATAGGGGCGGGGCGGGGCGGGGGCGGGGGTTCAATGAAGCGGGGCGGGGCCGGGGTATGGAGGCCCCGTCCCATACCCGCCCCGTTGCCATCCCTACCTGAGTTTTAAGGAGTTGAATGGGCTGGGCTAGGCCTGTAAATGGATCGGATTCGGATCGGATTTGTGATATCCGAATCCGATCCGATAAGAAATCCGTTAACTAAATCTGAATCCGAATCCGATAAAAAATCCGTTAACCAAAATCCGAATCCGAATTTGTTTGGATTCGGATATCCGACGGATATCCGTTTACATTAAAAAAAAAAAAAAAAAAACCCTTAAGCAAATCAAGTTTTTTTTTTATTTTTTATTTTTTTTTTTAATTGGATATCCGTTAAGCACCAAAGTATTTTTAATCGGATATCCGTTAAGCACCAATTTTTTATTTTTTATTTTTTATTTTTCTAATCAGATATCCGTTAAGCACCAAAAGAATTTTATAGTGTAGGGTCATTATGTAATTTTTCACAAAACAAGGGGAGCTAAACTGTAAATAAAATTCTATTATCGGATATTTTTTGGCGGATTCGGATCGGATTTACCAAATCCGAATCCGATCCGTTTGCTAACAAAATAATTGGATTCGGATTCGGATTCGGATCCGGATTCGGATTTTATTATCGGATTTTTCCTGTCGGATTCGGATCGGATCCAAATCCGATCCGTTTACAGGCCTAGGCTGGGCCTTAGAAGTGGTATCAGAGCTTGGTTGGCTTGTCTTCCGGCGTGCCGAGTGTCTAGCTGTTGTGGTCTAGGCTATGCCTAGTGTCCGGCTCCTGTGGTTCAGGGGGTGTGTTGGAATGTCCCACATCGCCCATTTATGGCCCCTCTGTGTGGTTTATAAGGACTTTAGTTTCCTCTTCTTAACACCTGGGTTTTAAGGAGTTGAATAGGGTGGGCCTTACAAGTTGTTGGAGATAATTTTGTTTTTCTCATTTATTTTCCTTCCTTTATTAGTCGTTCTATCTTGGGGTCATGTTGACAGTATTTATTTCCGTTTATTTTCTTTTATTGTGGTTGATTTCATTCCCATTTATTCTCTCTTTGTAAGACTATATATAGATGGGAGGGTAATGGAATCAAATTATCTTTTTCTCAAATCCTTTTTGGTATCAGATCCAAATTCAATTTTGGCATTATTTCTCCGCTCCCACCTTCGGCAGGTGGCGACCTGTCGCCAGCTGAACCTCGCTTTTCTTTCGGCTTGAAGCCTCTGTCTGACGACCTTCCCTGAGCCAACTCCACTACCCCCCTACGGGCATCGTCCATCCCCTACGGACCTCATCCAGCCTCCGGCTAGCCCCTTTGGGCCCTGTTCAGCCCTAGGTCAGCCCTTTCAAGCGCTGTCCAGCCCTAGGCCAGCCCCATTTGAGGGGGAGTGGTGGAGTATATTATGGTGGCTCGAACCCTTCAAGATTTGGGTCTATTTGTTGCAACCACTATTACTTGTTTGAACAAGAAATTTGCTTTTTGGTGATTTATTGTGGATGATCATTCCCACAGTATCACCCTCTATTGGTGAATGGTGTTTCCCATTCTTGCCAACTTTCATAAACAGTCTTGTGTAACCTTATCATTCCAAACTTCTGTGGTTTATTCCCACCTTCAGTTTGCGGGAGTGTGTTTTTCTCATATATTTTCCTTCCTTTAATAGACGATCTATCTTGGGTCATGTTGACCGTACTTATTTCCGTTTATTTTCTTTTATTGTGGTTGATTTCATTCCCTTTTACTCTCTCTTTGTAAGACTATATATACATGGGAGGGTAAAGGAATCTAATTATCTTTTTCCCAAATCCTTTTGTACTTAAATAACATTAAAAGTTAAAAGCATTTAAAATATTATTATTATAACTCTAAAATGGAAGGAAAGTGACACGCAAAATTCAAAAGTTTTAATTCATTTCTCACTATATCTTTTTTTCCCCTTCCCACTTTCCTCCCTATATTCCCTAGTAACCAAACAAATGAAAACGTTTTCTTAGTGATTTCCCTCGCTAAATCCATGAGCCACAAATCCTACAAACAAGAAGGAAAACTAGTTCCCTTGTGTTTTTCCTAGATTTTCCCTTCATTCTTGAACAGCATAAAGGCTTCGCTTGGTTCATGGATTTAGAAAACAAGAAGGAAAACTAGTTCCCTCGTGTTTTCCTTCATACTTGAATAAGATTAACAAGAAAAAAGGAAGGGAAATGACTCACAACATTCAAAAGGTTTAAGAATATTCCTCAACCTATTCTCTTTTCTTTCCTACTTTCATCAATCATCATTGTTTTAGTAATTAACCAAAGGAAAATGTTTTCCTCTATGCTTTCCTTTCTTTTACCTTACTAAATCCAAAAACAAAACAAAGCATGAAGGAAAACACAAGGTAAAACACGAGAGAACTAGTTTTCCTTCTTATTTTCCTTCCCCTTTTCTTTTCCCTCAAGAAATCCATGAACCAAACAGAGCCTATATAATGAAAGGAAACAATCTCGCATGAAATGACAAGGTTTTGTTCAGTGCAACTAGGGGCTCGGTGACGTGTGCAACATAGGAACATGCACTTCCTCTTTGTGGAAGTACATATTTTTCCCCAAGTTCTTTGTACTTAATTTTTCTCCTGTTTTTCGATCTCCCAAACTCTTACAAGTAGAGAATTTCAACATGCAAATTCAAAAAAAAAAACATTTAGAGGTAATACATGTGATGGGGGTTTTAAAAGAACAAGCCAAAAAAAAAAAAAGAAACAACTAGAAGATTAGGTTTGGAATCCCAAACTAAGAAACTTTTCCATTAAGATAGTGTATAAGACAAGAAAGAGTACAATTCTTTTGAGCAAGGATAAAACAAATTAAAGAGAAGTTACAATTTCAACCCACTGATAAACAGAGTATTCAATGAGAAACCAACCTACTGCTATAGAAGGAGTGTCACTCCAAGAAAAAAGTTTACTAAGTATCAAATGGAACTCACTCAAATCCATGTTTTGCAATTCCACAGAACCAATCACTTGGTGGACTTGATATGACAGAAATAAACAGGTTCAGCAGAGTACTAAGAGACCTAACAGGTAAATTTGGTTGAAATGTGGGTGAAACTGATGCTTATATCTGATGTCAGATATGAAAGTAAATTCAAGTATAGAAATAAACAAAAAATAGAAAACAAGGAAAGGTGGAGGATACTATATGCAAGTAGACATGAAAACAAGGGATGGAGGGTCAAGCCTTTCAAAGCTGCTAATGGTGAAAATTTTGTCATCACTCTCATCAGCAAACCAATTATTATACAGTTATTTCCAGAATACTCCATCAAACACCAGGTTTATGATTCTGACCTTCCTGGGAAAGATCTATTAATTGGTTTTGATATACTCCATGTTAGATATTAGCCTTTTATGTGTTAGTTTTATATTTCATATACTCCATCAAACATCAGGTTTATGATTCTGACCTTCCTGGGAAAGATCTATTAATTGGTTTTGATATACTCCATGTTAGATATTAGCCTTTTATGTGTTAGTTTTATATTTCAAATAAATGTCAAGGACACTATTGTAATTTGATGTAATATGCTCTCTAAATAATGTGTTAACATGGTATCAGAGCTATACACCATCACCACCATCAACCACCACCTGCGCCTCCACCATACACCACCACAAGCCTGCGCCACCAGCCTCTGACCTCTCCAGCCCCTTCGTCAACCCTCTCCCAACCACCCTGGCTTGTGCCGAACACCATCCCTGCCACCAAGCCCCTTCGCCGACCCCATCCCAACCCAGTCCCTAGCCACGCAACCACCAACACACAAGGTTATTTAAGGTGCAAGGCGCATTGAAGCGCAAAGGTCCCCTGGAGCCTAGGCGCGCGCCCGAGCGAAGCGAGGCGCACTTTTACATGATTTTTTTTAATATTATTTTACATGTAAATAACATATCTAAATATGATTTTAGATGATTATAATCTCATTTTACATTATTATATACTAGTTAATGAGATTAAATCATCAATAATGAACACTTTGGCCTATAAAAAAGACATTATCAATTGAAAATCCATAGATTCCAATTACATAGTCCATAGATTAAGACATTATAGTAGTTTAATACCATACCAAAAAAAAGAAGAAGAAGAAAGAACAGAACAAAAAACAAAAAACAAAAAACAAAAAACAGAAAGAACAGAACAAAGGAAAAAAAAAAAAAGAAAAAGAAACATACAGCATAACAAAAAAAAAAAAAGAACAAAAAAACATAAAGAAAGAACAGGACAAAAAAATAAAAAGGACGAGGAAAAAAGAAAGAAAGAAAGAACACAAAAAATATAATAATAATAATAATAAAGAAGATGAAAGTATGAAACAACCATAAAGGGAACAAAAAAAAAAAAGAAACGGTCACTTTGTCTTCGCAGAAGAAAAAGAAGAAGAAGAAAAAAAAAAAAAAAAACACACAGCGAAGGCTACCGCACTTATTGTATGTGGATGATATTATTCTCACAGGAGATGACTTAGAAGAAATGCAGCGTCTTAAGGAATATATGGCAACAGAGTTTGAAATAAAAGACCTAGGAGAGCTAAAATACTTTCTTGGGATTGAAGTTGCAGGGTCTAAACAAGGAAACTTCATTTCTCAAAGGAAGCATGTCCTTGATCTCCCAAGTGACACTGGGATGCTTGGCAGTCTAGCTTGTGATACTCCTATTGAGTTCAATCAAAAACTTAGTGATGACAGCAATGGAGCAATGGTAGACAGGGGGAGATAACAGAGACTTGTTGGGAAGCTCATTTATCTCTCTCATACACGTCTTGATATTGCCTTTGCTGTAAGTGTGGTGAGTCAGTTAATGCATGCTCCTCGGGAATCACATATGGATGCAGTTTACAGAATCCTGAGGTATCTTAAGTCTGCACCTGGTAAAGGCTTATACTTTGAGAAACACGATCATCTCAGAGTTGAGGCATACACAGATACGGTTTGGGCAGGTTCTGTGACAGACAGATGATCTACTTCGGGATACTGCACTTTTGTAGGAGGCAATCTCGTTAGTTGGAGTAAGAAACAAAATGTGATAGCCAGATCGAGTGCTAGCTGAATTTAGAGCTATGGCTCAAGGTGCATGTGAGCTACTATGGGTCAAGTTGTTGAAAGACCTAAAACTAGAGGTTGGTGCTCCAATGAAGTTACGTTGTGATAGTAAGGCTGCTATTAGTATTGCACACAATCCAGTACAGCATGACAGGACTAACCACATTGAGATTGACAGACATTTCATTAAAGAGAACCTGAATAATGGAAATATTTGCACTCCAGTTGTGAAAAGTTATGATCAACTAGCAGATATTCTGACTAAGGGGGTTGGTTCTAGACAGTTTCATGATGTATTAAGCAAGCTAGGATTGAGAGATATCTTTGTACCAGCTTGAGGGGGACTGTTAGATATCAGCCTTTTATGTGTTATTTTTATATTTCATACAAGTGTCGAGGACTATTGTAATTTGATATTTTATGCTCTCTAAATAATATAAAAGGGCTAATCTGTTGTTATTAACCCTAAGCTTTATCAAAATAATGTGTTAACACTCCAATCACTTACTAAAGTGACGTGGGTTCCCAAAGGTCTCAGATACAAGAACTTTTTCCTACCATGGACTGCCCAGCCCAACTTGTTTACCCTCGAAACCTTTGTCCCTATTCGGCAAGATAACATTAGAATCTCTTGTGCTGAATCCCATTCTGAATTCCTTACCAAATGCTCTCATCCTCTGTGGACCAATCCAGATTTTCTCTCTTCATTTTAAGAAAAATGAAGATATCAACCCAACCAAAGAGTCATCAACGGATGAACCCTGACCATTACCAACTAGCTTTAGCCGAAGTTGCTCAGTTACAAAAAGAAGGGCTAATTGAACATACCACATCACAATGGGCATGTGAAGCTTTTTATGTCAACAAAAGAGCAGAACAAGTTCGTGGAAAACTTAGACTGGTTATCAACTACAAACCTCTCAACCATTTTCTCCATGATGATAAGTTTCCACTTCCCGTTGCAATAACCTTCTGCCCAATTACCTCAAGCCCAAATCTTCTCAAAGTTTGATCTCATAGCCGGATTTTGGCAACTTGGCATCCATCCAGACGAAAGGCCCAAAATTGGTTTTGCCTTCCCAACCACCATTTTCATTGGACTGTTATGCCCTTTGGGCTTAAAATAGCCCCATCTCTCTTCCATAAAAGCAATGATTCGGATTTTCGACCCAATTCTCTCATCCGTCTTGATTTACATTGATGACATACTACCTTTGATCTAGATTTTCATGCTCAGTTGTTACAAAAGTTCTATTCTTTAGTCTCATGCTTTCCCAAAAGAAAATGATCATTGGAGTCTCTTCCGTACACTTTCTGGGATTAAATATCTCCCAAGAAAAATACACTCTCCAACCCCATATTGCCAACCATCTGTGAAGCAAGTCCAGCGATTCCTTGGGATTGTAAATTATATGGCTTGTTTCATTCCCATCTTACCAAACACAAAAAGACGCTTTCCTCTGTGCTCAAAAAGAATGCTTCCTCTTGGTCACCAGATTGTACTCAAGTTGTTCATGCTCTAAAACAGATAGTTAAAACTTTACCCCCATTACATATTACTTCCAAAGGAAAGCGTGTGCTACAAATGCATCTGATTTATATTGGGGGGCTGTTTTATTGGAACAAGAGGAAAATGGCACCAGAAACATCTGTGGATATAAAAGTGGAGCTTTTACCCCTGCTGAGCTACATTACCATTCCACTTACAAGGAAATGCGTGCCATCATGAAAAAGCCATTTAGAAGTTCAAATTCCATATTATTGGCCACCACTTTCTTATTGAAACAGATCTGATGAGTTTTCCCCAAATGCTCAAATTCAAACAAAAAGCTCTTCACCAGCCCCAACTACTTCGATGGGTAAACAGGTTTTCGCAATGGAGTTTTGATGCAGTCCATACCAAAGGGAAACTAATATACTCTCTGACTTTCTTTCCCGACTCAAAAAGGAAATAAATCCCATCTCAGCCACCCCATCTTTCCTTTGATTGCTGCTTTTGAACACGGAGAATCATCCATGGTTCCTCCTGATTCATCCGGTATCAATCCCTTGACTCTCTCATCTTCTCCATGCCAACGCATATACAACACACCCTTTTGGAAAACACACTCATTTCTCGCAATACAAAAACCCTTCATTCTCTCCTCAAGCTTGATGTATCCCGTTTTGGTCTCAATGTTGGTCCATTATGGCCTTTACCCTTCCATCTTATTTACCCATTCTTGACCTTATTACATTTCAACCATGTTTTCCACTATAATTTCCTAACATAGGCATATTTATTACTGTGGTATCTAGCTAATCTTTATACTATCGGTATTATGTTCAATAAATGTCTCTTGCTCAGGTACTTTGCCCAGTTTCAACTCCAGCAAGATCAAATGGAAAGATCTTCTTTATCTTCCTTTCGCCTTGGAAAATGGTTCCAATTATTTGTAGATCTTTCATATTGGCAAACTCTACTATGACAATCTCCATGGAAGTTTTGTGTTATCCTTTTCTCGTCTAGAGAACATTTTGTTACATCTCCACAGAATGAGACGGTGATATATAGAAGCCCTTCATCCCGCATTCTCACTGGTTAGAACATCTTTTATCCTTTTGAGAATTCAAGCACATTCCATTATCTACAAACCCAGCTATGCCATGTTAACCAGATAGAACCTGGTCATGTTCCCTCAGCACTTCTCCACAAAGAAACCTGCACTTGGCACAATATTGAACTTTATCCTTTAGATTACTGCAAATTATTTCGTAGCATCCTGGCATATTTCCATGACCAATATGCTTGGGACACCTCCCTTCCAGATCATCCAATGTATCGTGTCCACCAGCTTGTTTATCCACTCAGAAACAAATCAAGGGAGATGGATCCTGACACCTCAGACACTGATTAGAGCATCCACTTTCAACTTTTGTATGAAATAGTGTGTAATAGTATGGTTGTACTGTAATGGATGTACTGTTTTTACTATAGTGTGTAATAGTATGGTGTACTGTTTTCTCCTGTTCATAAATAGTGTGAATAGGTGATAAGTTATGCTTTATGTCTATCAGATTCTTTATGTCTGCTTTATGTCCGTATCAGTCTGCTTTTAACCTGTTAAAAAATATTTTCTTTATGTAAGGCCATGTGGGTTTGTCTGCTTGGTTGCCTCCTCTCCTTAGTTCTATAAAGGAGAAGAGTCCCATTGTAAAAACCATCTGAATGAAGCCTTCATTTTCTGCATTTGATATACATCTCTCTGTCTCCCTCATTTTATTATCTAATCTGAACATTTACCTCCTATGTGTGTTGTACCCTCTTTGATGTAACTTAGGATTACTACTTATTATTTAAGTATTTTAATTTTAGATACTAGTAGTATTTTCTTTTTATTCAGCTTTTTTTCTTTTACGTTTGTTTTAAACCCTAAGATGTGGGGGGTATCCACATCATTTAAAGAGTCACAAGCAAGTCACACGACTTGGGTGGGCTATTTAAACTTAAGTTCAAGGAGCATAAGAGAGTTTTTTTGGGATATTTGATATTTTGCAGGAACCCTAAGGGCTGCTCCCTCTCCTCTACTACCTATCTTCTCTCCTCTGCTGCTGTTGCTCTTCCTCTTCTCTGCCGCCTCCCTTCTTGACTACGTGGACTGCTGCTTCTCTCCCTCTCTAGGTAAGTCTGATCCTCCTCAACCTCCTACTTCTCTTCCTCTTCTCAGATTTCTCTTCTCCATCCCTGAATTTGATTCTCCTTTGATTTCCTCTTCCTCTCACTTTTCTGTCATCAATCTCTACCTCTTTGCTGCTGCTCCTTCTATTTGTCTTCGTTCTTCTCTTTGGACTGAATTGCTTCTCTTCTCCCCTTCCTTCTTCTTTATTCCCTTACAAGCTGTTGCTGCTGCGTTTTCCTTCTTCCTTTGTTTCTGCTGCTATATTGCTTTTCTTGCTGCCTCATCTCCCTCCTCCCTTGCTTGCTGCCCTTGTTACTTTAGATTAAGGTGATCTTAGTTTGCAATTTCTCTTGTATCTAGTGACTGTTTTGGTGTTAAATAAAGCTGTCACAACCCAAATCCACTAAGTATGGCATGAGGGTACGTGACATGCCATCGACGCTTGACCCTATGTTAATAACGTACAAAACGGGTTTTTAGACCCCCATTTAAACCACATTTGCAAGTGATTAGCCCCAAGGGTATAATAGGAATTTGAAAATTTTGAGTTAGATTTTATACCAAAAGATAGCCGTTTGAGTAGGTTCCAACGTTGAAAACGGTGCACGATTTCAAAATTTCAAAAAAAAGTTGTCTGTTTCCGTAAAAGTCGTCGTTTTGAACCAATTAAAACAGTGTGTATTTCGATCGATTGAAACAGCTTCTATCCACAATTCTAGCCATAAGCATCTAAGCAATCAAACATGCTTGAATAGCAAAAGCACTTGCCAAAACCTTTCATACATGAACATAAGAGTCTTACACATCAAGTTCTACACATGCTCACCTAACAACATAATTTACAAGTCCTTTAGTTCCAAACTACAACTACTACGCCATATACAATATGCACATTAAACACTTACTCTCCTTTTTCGTCCTCTATTTCTCTTTCTCCTTCTCTTTCCTTTCACATGAAATGGTTATTCAATAACCACATGAGCTGAAGCTCAGTGAATAACATGCTCTTGGACATAAATCCATGTATATCATTTAAACACGTGATATGCAATTCAATGTAACATAATGAATCACAACCAAGTAAGTATTTATCTCCAAAGCTTCTTGTTCTTCTCACTACCCCGTGCCCGTAATGGCACCCTTTATCCTTGTTCCGAGCTATCCAATACCCTATTCAAGGCGTATTGAACACTCGAGCCTTAGAAGGCTTTTCTACGCTCCCTTTTGGAGCTTTCTCTTTGTAGTGATAGAATAATTGCTTCTTCAACCACATAATCACATAAACATGTTTCCAACACATAATCCTTTCTATCTCTTGCACATATAGTCAATCATGATATACACGCATGCTCATAATCCATGAATTGAAAGCAAATCATTTATATGCCACAATTTCATTACTTGAAAAGTTTCCTCAAAGATTAGAGGTTACTCACCTTGCTCTAGATATAGTATTGACAAGACATAATTCTAACTTTCAAACTCCTACAAGTCATATAAGATTTCATAGCATATCAATATGAATTCTTCTAATTAATCCATCAAAACTCTATGGAAATGAAATTAAATCACATAGAAAGAATCCTCTTACCCTTAGCTTCTCAAGTATAGCTTCAATTTGAGATAGAAATCTCCCTAGCACCCTTTTCCCTTTGGTTTTCCATCTTTTCTCTCTTGTTTTTCCCTCTCTTCTTTGCACCTACTTGCTTGTGTAGAGACAAGCACCTCAAAAAATGTACGTCTTATTTAACTAGTTATTCTTCCATTTCTCTCTCTTGCCCACTTGAATACACATGGACTTAGCCAAATATAGCCCAACACCTCCTACTAGGCCACCTACTAGCTTAGGTAATATAAGCTAGCACCTTGATTAGGTTAATTAATCATCATTAAGCTAATTAGACTAATTAATCTTGATTAGGAAAATTCTACCAAACTCTAGAGGTCAAGTCTCCTAAATTACACTATCACCTACTATATTTCTTACTAATTACACAATAGCTCCTCAAGTTCTCGTGAATTGCTAATTCACCTACTAGTTAGAAAAATGTATTCTTCTTACTCCTATCATTTATGCCCTTGTCTAGCATTCAACATTTAACATCAAATATGTATCTAATGCAAGGCATAAAATAATTCCATGTCTTTTAAAATATGCAAATTCCAAATAGATTGCCATGTATAACACATAACAAGAGTTTATCAATTCTTAATTTCCTTCCACCACTTAATAATAAGATTAAGTACGCAAATCACATGAATATTCATGTCATTACCGTATAATGCACATTAAGATAATATTGTCACATGTCAAAATGTTGGGATATTACAAAAGCTGTGGTTTTATTAAGTTGCCTTAATAGTTCTGCTGGGCTGATTTTATTACCTCTGTTATTGTTATCTTTGCAAGCTAACTTGGTGGATTTATTCTCTTGCCTTCCTTAGAGTTCTCCATTTTAATTTTTATAAACCTAGGATTGCATCACTCTTTGTGATTGCCATGGTTCTAAACTCCAAAATTTTACAAAAACTAGGTCCACAAGATATAGAATACAAGTACAACAGCAGCCAGAAAATTCGAATCAGATGGATTAGATATCAGAAGATGTAAGACACAGAGAGTTGTCATTTTAAAAACTGATCTAGATCCCCAAGAAAATAACAAAAACAGTCCATGCAAATAATAATATTTTCGATCAATAAGCATTACACAATGCCAAAAAGTATATATATAAAATCATAAAATAAGAAAGAAATTGGAACAACCAGCAATAATTAATACCTGAAACAGCAGTGGATGATCTAATCTGCCCAGTTCTTTGAGAACCGAAAGCCAATCAGCTCTTTGGGGCTTCATAATCTTCACCCAAGCAGCCAAACAATTGGGTAAACTGGAGTTTTCAGAAGAGAAGCAAATAATCTGTTTCATGAGAGCTTTACATCTTTTTGTCATCTTTGGCGGTAATTGAGCTATGGCCTCTTTCTGTGCTTCTGAGATGTCAGGGCATATTTCAACCCACCTAAACCTGGGTTTCTCGTCTTCTTCTTTGGTATTGACTTTCTCTATCCTCTCAACATTGGTGGCCACTAAAGCCCTTCTTTGAAAATAGAATCTACCAGAGTCTAACTTTTTGGGTTTTACAAAAGGAGAATATCCCCATAAACGGAAGTGAGTTCTTCTGGTTTCAAAGCTTAGGGCACAACTTGGGTTTGAACAAGAAAGCATGCTGCAAGCAAATAACACCATGAAGAAAGTAAATTACCAACCAAAAAAAATAAAAGGGTAAGTTAATATGTATTCCTTTCATGTCCATCCAATATTGAAATTGGCCCGACTTATAACCTCATTTAGAAATTAGTCCTAAAAATTGGCGGACCAAAATATCCTCAATGCCCATGTTCGTGCACTTACAGTGGTCTGTCGGTTTGTTTGCATCTAAAAAATATTTTTTTTAAATCAAAATTGGTATAAGGCCGATTGGAATTTTTAATCGGACTCATGAGACCGATTGCAAAAATTAGGGGCCAAGTAACTGGTTCAAAATTGGTAGGGCCGAATGAGTTTCAAAATCGGACTAACTCCCATCGGGCTGATTCAATCAGACTGGTCACCATTTGATCGGACTGGCTAACATATACTCCCTCCGTCCCATTTTATGTGTCCATCTTTCCTTTTTGGGATGTCCCAAAATTGTTGTCAACTTTCCTAAATTAGTATGCAAATTTTACTTAGTTTCCTAAACTACCCTTCCTTGCAATCAACACCAAAACAAAATAAAAAAGGAAGTGCAATGATTATGGGCAATTGTGGAAAGTAGGTGTAGATTCTTTTTGTCCCCTTAAATAGTTGGATTCCCCAAGATGGACACATAAAATGGGACGGAGGTAGTATATGTTTAATTCGGGCTACCTCACCAGACCAATTAAGCCACACTTTCTCATCAACCCACAATCATGCGTGTTGGTTCGGACTGCTTGGTTGGTATTAATTTAGTCTAACTCACTAATATAGTATTCATCAATGGTATGATCAATACATGGCCATGTGGCCATTTATAAAACATGGGCATGAACCTAACCGTCCATCGGGCCATCCTCATTCTTGCATTATCATATGTTCCATCGGACTTATCATATTTTGGACCATCAACATGTTTCAACCACGGAGAGATGTGTATTGATGACATCATGGTGGGCCCAGAGATGAATTAAAAAGCAAATGACTTCAAGGTTGATAAAAAGTCCTAGGCATGTGAAATACTTGATATGGGAATATATAAATATATTTCTATATATTATCAAGAGTTAATTTGTTATGGTAATATTATCAAGATATCGATCAGATTTTGGAAAGATATTATAGGAGATAATGTTATCACATATGGATACATATCTTTTTACTTGCACAGAAAGTCAGCCGAACAAAGACAACATGTGGATCAGGTTCAAGATATATATACATATATATATATGTTTATATTTGAAGATATGGAAAGCTTTTGTCAGATATGGAAATAAACTGGTATTTTTACCAGATTATTATTCAAGATACTTTTATTTCCTTATCATTATCAGCTCCATGGCCGCTATTTATAAGCAGGCTGGCCAAGCTGCAAACTCACTCCGCGTCATCCTCGAAAAACCGCATTCAACATGCATTCTTAAAGCATTCTTAGCATTCTTTTTATTTTCCTAGGCTTTCTTAGCGTTATAATTACAATCTTGTAATTTCTCTTTCATTGCTTCAATCAAATAAAAATTGTCTTTTTATTTAATTCTCTCCATGGCTTTTTCATCACTTGCTAGACTTGTGTGCTTCAACACTGTCTAGGAACCTTTAGGTGAGGGTACTTTCCTACTCACCTTTCACATTCGCACTGATAGAAGTTAGATTATGAAACCTTGTATATCACTCACACAAGTGATTTTAGGAAATTTTGTATTTATAAGTTTGGGTCTACCTCACAAGGCTCTGGCACGCCCGAACAAATATAGCAAACACTGTTATAGTAGAGTTTTTAAAATTCATATGCATCTGTTCAAATTACTCCCCATCAAATCACTACATATCATGGATTCAAAATTTGAAATTGTATAGTATAGTTTTCTTGGCTTGAGTGCCCTCTACACTAGCACTAGCACTAGCGCCAGCACCAGTAGATGAATCACTGTCACTCTCTAGACTAATTGTTTCAGATGCTACCTTATCCAAACCGTCGCCAGGAAGTTCACCACATGACGGTGCCCAAGCAAACTCACCAGTTGCCACAGTTTTCAAAAACATCCTATCTAGAGTGCTCTCAAACTCTGGATCAATCCCATTCTTTCGAAATGTTGACACTTTAGGATAAGCCTACAAAAGATAATAAGAAGCTCTACAATAGTCAATACCAATAGAGAAAACTACAAAACTTTTACAATGTGATCAAAATTACATATATGCTAACCTCCAATCTCTCTGCCCACCAAGCATGAGATGCATCAATAGTTTTCTTGACTGGATCCCACCCAAGACCAGTGTCCTTCCCCTTTAATTGCTTCCATAACTTCCAATCTATTTTAAGACTGTCCCATTTATTTTTCAATTGTTTCCTAGAATAACGCTTTCCAGTAACTTTTGGGAACTCCGTCATTAATAAATCACAACCATCTTCAAATAAATGAGTATGTTTTAGGTGTCCTCCATCAATGAACTTGATACACAATGCACAAAAGCTATCAACTTGTTCTTTTTCCCAAAATGCCTTATCATATGACTCCTCTGACATGCTAAGTATATTGCTTTTACCCATCTAGACAATGATTAAAAATATATATATATATATAATATCAAGAATTTCTTATATAATAATCAATTGAGCTCGATGGGACTACACAAGCTTTCCTATGCTCACATAAACACATTATCCCCTTGATACCCATTTGACCACTAAGATCTCAAATTCAAATTAAATGAAAATACAACATAAGAGACTACAGTGGTGATTGGGGAAGACTAAAAGAATCTTATATAATAATCAATTGAGCTCGATGGGACTACACAAGCTTTCCTATGCGCACATAAACACATTATCCCCTTGATACCCATTTGACCACTAAGATCTCAAATTCAAATTAAATGAAAATACAACATAAGAGACTACAGTGGTGATTGGGGAAGACTAAAAGAAACAGAAAGTTTCCTTGAAACTTTAAATCAAAACATAGTTTAAAACAACAAAAAATCCGGCAAGGATTGAATAAAAACACAAGAATCCAACAAGGATTGAATTAAATAACAACGAACCCGGCAAGGATTGAATCTATAAAGCATGGACACTCCATTTTAGGTGCCGTTTGCGTTTCTGACACTCCGCGGACACGGACACTCGTGGGACACGCGGGGAGACGTACGGGACACGCCCAAATCCGTTTCTGCATTAATTTAATTAAAATTGAATGACGGGCACGGCTCGGACACTTCATGGACACGTCAAGGACACTCCATGGACACTCGGTGGATGCGGCCAGTTTTTTTTTTTTTTTCCCTTTTTTTTTGGGTAAACGAAATAAGAAAAATAAAAGATACTTACCAAGCCTGTTTTATCACATAACCCTACAATAAAATGTTCAGACTAAGAAGAGGCATCCTTCGTGCCGGCGGCTTCTATGTGACAACATCGACCTATTCGTGCCGACAACGAGAGGGATTCTTCTTCGTCGCGACTTCTTCTTCATTGGGCGACGACGGCGAGGGCTTCGTTACGAAGAAAACTGCTTCGTGTCTTCTTCTTCGTGGCCTCCTCCTTCATGACTGGACTTATTCTCTCTTTTTTTTTTATCAGCACTGCACTTCTTCTTATTCAGAGGTTAGTCTATATATATAAAAGTTTCTCTAGAGCTTCTTTTAGGCTATACTTGTTTTCATCTTTCTTTTTTTTTTTTCCTTGACAAGTAGTCTTGTCTAGTTGACTTCAAGGTTATTTAAGGCGCAAGGCGCATTGAGGCGCAAAGGTCCCCTGGAGCCTAGGCGCTAGGCGCAAGGCGCAATCCGAGGCGCGCGCCCGAGCGAAGCGAGGTGCACTTGTACATGATTTTTTTTAACATGATTTTACATGTAAATAGCTTATCTAAAATATGAGATTAGATGATTATAATATGATTTTACATTATTATATACAAGTTAAAGAGATTAAATCATCAATAATGAACACTTAGGCTAATTGTAAAAAAGACATTATCAATTACAGCGTACTAGTATAGACAATATCAATTATATATAGTATAGTACCAATGTACCATAGTCCATAGACATCAACAGTTATATATAGTATAGTTGCATACCATAAAAAAAAAATAAAAAAAAAAACAAAAAAATTACAATTGAGGGGAGAAGACTAAAGTCTGTTTTAATGTGTGAAAGAAAGGGGGAAAAAAAAAAAAAAACAAAGTCATAAAGAAGAAGAGAAGAAGAAAAAACAGTCATAAAGAAGACAGGGAAAAAAAAAAAAGAAAACAGAGTCATAAAGAAGAAAGAAGAAAGAAAGGGAAAAAAAAAAACAGACATAAAGAAGAAAGAAGAAAGAACGGGGGAAAAAATAGAGTCACAAAGAAGAAGAAAAAACAGTCATAAAGAAGAAAGGAAAAAAGAAAAAAATACAGAGTCATAATAAAGAAAGAAGAAAGAAAGGGGGAAAAAACAGTCATAAAGAAGAAAGAAGAAAGAAAGGGGAAAAAAAACAGTCATAAAGAAGAAAGAAGAAAGAAAGGGAAAAAAAATAGTCATAAAGAAGAAAGAAGAAGAAGAAGAAGGGAGGAAGACAGATCGCAGAAGAGAGAGAGAGAGAGAGAGAGAGAGAGAGAGAGAGAGAGAGAGAAAACAGTCGCAGGTTCGCAACTTGAAGAAGAAGAAGAAGACGCAGAAGAAGGGAGGAAGACAGATCGCAGAAGAGAGAGAGAGAGAGAGAGAGAGAGAGAGAGAGAGAGAGAGAAATAAAAACAGCCGCGAGTCTCGCGACTCTAGAAGAAGAAGAAGAAGATGATCAAGGAAGAAGAACATACCTGGTTTCAGGCTTTCAGCAGCTCCGAAAGGCTCACTGGTTTGACTTTTGAGGGTTTCGGTTTCTTCTTTCTTCGCTTTATTCTTTCTCCCCCCCCCCCCCCCCCCCCAAAACTGAGAATCTGAGATGCGATTGGGATTTTGGGGGGTAAATATGTGTGCTTGGGTCTTGCTTGCAATAGGCGAGAGCCTCATGCGCCTTGCGCCTGCTGAAAAGGCGCAAAAAGGCGCGCCTTTTGTGCGCCTGTTACAAGTCACCTCGCCTATCCTAAGGCGAGGCTCAAGCCTTGCGCCCGCCTGCGCCTCGCGCCTAGGCGCGCCTTTCACAACAGAGGTTGACTTCTTCTTTTCTAGTGTCTCTTCGATAATTGAAGAGTCAGGACTTTTTGGCATTTGGATTTTGGACTGATTAGAGTCTCTGTCTTCCTTTACTAATATAGATAATACATATAACATATAGATATATAGATAATATTAAAATACATGAGAAGAGATATAATAATATATTATGAGCACTTCTGAAAAAACAGAGGAGATGAGATATATATGTTGCAGTATTTGGTCACTGCTGAAACAATTTGCTATGGATGAATGTATAATGTAATGTTAGATGTTTAATTCTTTGATTTATTTGAAATTGAATTATATTAAAAATAATTTTTTATTCGAAGTATCCCAGCCGTCTCCGTATCCTATATTTTTGGAATTTGCCGTTTCACCGTCTCCGTATCGTGTCGCGTCCGTGTCGCGTGTCCGTATCCGTATCCGTGCTACATAGGGTTGAATAATAAACAATGAACCAGGCAAGGGTTGAATAATAAACAAGAAGAAGTTCAACAATGCCGAAAGTGAACTTACCAATAAATCGAGTTAAGCGCTACTTATTATTTCCAATAACATACATCGATCACATTATATGATTACAATAAAGAGCTTGTATACTTCCATTTGGCCCCCTATTTTCATGACGGTGTGATCAACATTTATATATGTACCAATTATTTGATGCTGCATTAAACTAGTATTGAGCTTTTGAACTTGGGTTATAGTCACTTAAGGAGTATCTCAAATAGAGGAATTTTGTCCACAATATAAAATAAACAAACACTATGAGATAAAGTGGGGATGAGTTTTTTAAAAGATATTGTGGTGAAACAATGAGCCATATGTTCCTATCATACATCATAAGAGGAAAAAAGGAATCTCACCTAAAGTTCTCATAAAATTAGAAGACCATTACATGCTATGAAAGGCCAGACATTAAAAATGATCAATTATTCTAATAGAGAAGTAAAGTTTAAATTTTCTTTTAACATTTATATTATTTCTTACCAACTTGTGGATATGGATGAGCATTGTACATGTCATAATAACCGAGGCAAAATTCAAAGAGCAAACTATAGAGTAAAATTGCATTGGCCTAAATTATCTAGGTGAGAGACCCAGAACATTCTTCTCAAATTCTATTTCAATTTTCAGTAAAAAGTGAGTGGACTTGGCTTCTCTCTTTGAAAGATATGATAAAAAAATATAAATACATGTGTATACGGAATTTTTTTTTTTTTTCGCAAAGCAAATACACCCCCATGCAGTGAGAAATTAAAGCTAAACAGCAGAATACAAGTGGGTCAAATTGAAGAAGGGAAAGTAATATACAAAGACATGAATCGGTTGGCTGCCTTTGAGAAAGCTTTGGGTACATGGTCAAGATGGGTAGACTCTCAAGTAGATCCTAAGAAAACTAGAGTCTTCTTTCAGGGTGTTTCTCCAGATCATGACAAGTATGTTAAAGAAATTGCTAAATTACTTTTCTTGTGCTCATAGTTACCTCCAAAAAAAAAAAAAAAAGTTAGCTATAGCAATTGAAATGGGTTTGAATGCCTCGAAAAAGGAAACATATAAATTAAGACTCATTTAGGCTTAGTTCAGTGATGAAAAAAGGAGGAAAGGAAAGTAATTAAAATGGATAAATCACTGAATCAAACCATATATGGTTATACCAAACATACTTCATATGCCATATAAAATGAAAACTTTGTTTACATAGAATCCATTTTACAGATCTACAACTGAACAGAATTTGGAAAATAACCCAAATCATCACTGAATCAGAAACAGTTAAAAAATAGATGTAGATGAATGTGATTATATAATAAGAGATCTAAAGGTTAGGGTTAGAGTTAGAGTTGTGGTACCTCTTTGTTCTACAGATCAGATCTGGTGGAGTCTTCAGTCTGAGAGCAAATGCCGGAGCAAGAGACGAACTTCCACTTGCGCCGAGAGAGAGACAATAGCGCCGGAGAGAGAGAGAGAGGGTCTCTGGAGAGAGAGATAGAGGGGGGGTCGCCGGAGAGAGAGAGGGAGAGAGGGGGTCGCCGAAGAGAGAGAGGGGGTCGGAGATGTTGGGGCAGAGAGAAGTGAAAGACTGTCGATGGTGAAAGATTGGGAATTTTGTTTCCCGTAGATAAAAAAGTTCCTTTGGATTTTAAATATCTACGGCTTTAAAAGCCCATAAAAAATAATAAAAAATAAAAAATAAAAAATAAAAAAAAAAAAGCACAAGTTCAACTTTTTAAAAGTCTACAACTCCCTCCGTCGCTTTTTTTTTTAGTCCATCTTTGAGAACTCAATTTATTAAGACCAATTTTCTACAATTATTCCTTATGATTGCAATTATTTTTTTAGTTTTGTTTTGGTGAAGATTTTAAGGAAGGGTAGTTTTAGAAAGTAAGTAAAAATTGTATGTCAATTTAGGAAAGTAGATACTAATTTTGAGACATCCCAAAATGAAATATAGGACTTAAAAAAAAGAACGGAGGGAACAAGTTGATTGCGAAACACTAGAAATGTGGGCTTGTGCTTTCAAAAAGCAAAAACACCCCTAAAAAAGGAGTGCCAAACTCAGCCTAAGAAGATTTTAAGTAATGAACGTGATCATGTGTTCATGCTTCCCCTCGATCTAATCTTTCTTTCGCATCCGTCCCGGGATTGAGAGGTCTTCTTTTTCTCAAGCATCAACATGCATCATACTAACTTGCTAAGCATATATTTGTTTTCTTTGATTTATTGGTTTCAAAAACAATTCATGTCCCCCTACTAGATTAGGAAAACTTGATTACTTGCTACGTGATTAGACGATTTTTTCTAGGTTTATTTGTGTGATCTTTTACCTTTGCATTGTGTGATATTTGGCTTAGATCTTATGAATGATATTTTATCTTTTGATCTTCCATTTTAAGATTCTTATGTGATGTAAAATACTATCGTAGTATTAATTGTCAAACCAAAGGTAGTATAAGATGATTATTTGGATGCTAATTGAAGCCCGTCGAAAGACAAGGCGAGTTGAGGGTGTTTTAGTCGTGGCAATGGCTCCTTCCTCTCTCGTACCAAAACTCCGAGCCAAGTTCTTTGGTCATGAAGGACCGGTGCCCTTTATCCATTTTGGTGAGTCAAAATTAGGTTTCTTGGTTCCTTAAAGACTAAGTGGCGACTCTGTATCTGTTTTCAACAGACATTTCTCTCTTCCTTTTTTCCAAATCAATTTCAAAACTAAAAAGGGAAAATCGATCTCGCGTGTCCACAATCTGGTGACTCTGCTGGAGACTTTTTTTTTGTCAAAACAAAATAATACAGAGGTTTGACTCATAAGAAGCATCCTTAAAATCATCTTTTTACTGTGTCTGGTTCACTGCATTGCACATCTGCATTTTCCCCTCCGACTGTGTCTGAAACGCGGCGCTGACATTGTCAGGTCTTGCTGTGCCAGGGCACAAGTCACCGTTGATACTGTACCTTCCAAGGTACATCAAAAAGAGTAAAAACTTATGTACTGTCTATCTGACGGTATATTGGAACTCTCGTCAACGGACCATTTTTTACTAAACCCAGCCTTTGCATATAAATTTCTGTAGAACCTGTCATAGGATTGTTCATTTATCTTTTCAGATAGGACAATGTGATATAATTGTTGTATGCCCTGACGGGATTACTTGCGCAGTGTAAACGCTTATGTGGCATGAGGCAAAACCTCTTTCTTATGATTCCCAAGGCAATCACTCACATATGATCACATTGAGTTGACCTGCTTAGGCACCATGACAAGGATGTCTGCTCCATGCTCACAAAGATGTACACCGCAAACCTTATTTGTTGGTCCAACGTCATAAGAGTATGAAAACTTGCTAGACAGTATGATCACCATCATTACCTGCTCCCGTCATAAATCTCAGTTTCTCCCAGAAACTCTGTCTAGAATTCCCAGAAATATCCAAAATCCCAGAGACTCTAACCAGATTTCCCAGAAATACCCAAGTATATCAGTTTCTCCAAGAAACTCTGTCCAGATTTCTCATAAATATCCAAAATCCCAGTTTCTCCTAGAAACTCTGTCCAGAAATACCTAGAAAATACATGGTTCTCCCATAAAACTCTTTCCAAATCTCCTTAAATAGTCCAGGAATTCCTGTTATCCCTGGGTGATCATGCTGAAAAAGTAAAGTTAGCACACTCTGTATGGTTAGAACCTTACTTGTTTAACTGCTATCTGTTAGAAATATGTTAAGGGAAAACCGGTTTAAAGATTTTTTTAAACATGCAGGGAAAAGATGAAAGTTTACAAAACTTTTTGGTTGCCCAGGAACTACTACTTGTCAACCTAATAGATGCGTACTAATAAGAGGAAGAAGAAGATGTACCTCAGGTCTTGAACCCAATTCTGATTTTCTTCTTTTTGGATGGTGCAGCAGCCTCCACTAGGTTGTCGTCACCCTTATGTCTCCTACGGACACTTCTCGGAGAGGCTAGAGACGGTGGGATCTCTAATGGAGAGGAAAAAGGAAGGTTTAGGAACTCTAAAACAGTTTCTGCAGCGTCTGGTTATAAAAACGACGAACTCTAAATTCCAGAACACAGCTGCCATATTTATAGATTTTCATAACCGACCTAACATTCGAGCGATCGAAGAACTTCGATCGATCAAACTTTTGATCGATCGAACCTTTCTCGCAATCGAACATGCCAGGTCTTCAATCGATCGAACAAACTTCGATCGATCGAACCTTCCTTGACATGATCCTCTTCTTCCTTTCCAAGTATCCTAGCGGAGCTAAGAGTGGGACCTCATAGGTTCTTTATTGTTGGCTTCGATCAGTTGTTAATTGCCATGACCAAACTCTTTAGTCAGCAAACTAACTAACTGATCAGTTAACGTTTACTCCACTATAAAACGTTACCTGAACTCCAACGCAAAAGAACAAATCCGAAGCGATAACTAGACTTGTATGGTGTACTAATGTCCCTCTACCTTCAGCATTCGTAATCATATTCAGGTAGTCGGATAACTGTTACTGTCAATCTAAATTATGATTACTTCTTGTAATCCTTGAGTCCCATTCACCTCTTATGATTACCAAACATGTTGATAACTACTTATCAATAAGACTGCAGTTCTTAGTAATCAACTTGGTGACATTCTCAAGGGAATGCTTACTCTGAATCAGAGGGTAGATTCTATCTTGACAATATATGTTCACAGCCCTATGAACATGACATAGCCAAGATACCCAGGTGTTGATCTTCTATAGACCTCACTGATTGGTAAGTCAAAGCAGCCATATCTATAGTCTGTGTTCATAATCGTCTCAAGATTGAGAACACGTACCTTATACAAGTTATGAGTTCCTATTGACTGATTGACTGCCTTGAGTGTCAATAAGAAAGCTCGGGTTCGTCAATGCACTATAAGCACTAGCATATTAACTAAGAGTTACACTCTAGTGATTGAGATTAATCACTCCATCCAATGGTAGTTAATCATGCTACAGTGTATACCTGATGAGGTATCCAGTCTTATCATCCACTGTGACAAATTCTATGTATCAAAGGATAGTAATTCGTATCTCACTTGTATGCATCTCATACATACACGAATTACTTACTATGAAACTTAAGGATTAACAATCATCTCATAAAAGGAACATACACAATGAAATGTAAAGCTGATATCCATATATTAAAATACCAATGTCTCATACATAAAGTAATGGTTTGAGGGCACAAACCCAACAATAAGAACATCATATAGATTGGGGCTTTCATCCGCATACTTGTCTCATATGCATGCATCGTTCCTATCAGTCTGCACGCACTATTCCAGTCAGTCTGTACACAAGTCAGTCCACGTTTGATAACATCACTGTCATTGTCTACTTTGAGTGTCAGAATCTGACGCAGTCCTCTCAAATTTGTAGGTTAGTATAGATTCTCAAAGTTAGCAGTTAGGATCCTCATCTTGGGCCAGGAATTCGGACAATCGTTTGGTCAGAATCAACCTGCCAAGCTACTTCAGCATGAATCAGGAGGAACTAGAAAACAAGGTCACCGAATTGGGAGCTACCATAAGCTAGCAGTCCGACAGCCTGGCTCAAGTTTTGAAATTCATAGAAGAGTTGAAACAACAGCAACCACAATACCCACCTAGGTTCCCACCACCACCGCTTGGATTTGTACCACCCCCATCGTTGTGCATGAGAATAATGGGGAAGAAGACTAGTTTCAAGGGGTCCCGCCGCCTGCATATGAGAAGAAGTTCCAAGAGAATATGGATAAAGTTGTCAAGCTAGAAAGTGTACAAAGGAAAAGTGATCGGGAGTGAACCAGTCCTAATTATACGCCTTAATTCACATTAGTTAGTACTTTTTATCCTGTTTTTTTGTATATTTTTAATTCGTTTCCTATTTCTTGGCAAGTTTTGGAAGAAAACAAGAATCCGGGATAAATAGGGTGCAAAAACATAGCAAAAGAAGCTGAAAATGCCAAATCACGCGAGCGGCCCGCTTGCGCAGAAATCTTGAAATCGCGCGCGTGGCCTGCTTGCGCGGAAATCCAGAAATTGCTTGCGCGATCTGCTCACGCGAGACCCCAATATCGCGCAACCTATGTAAAAATCAAAAACACGTATTTCTGTGTACTGAAGACTCTTACTTGAACGAAACTGCCTAATTACATTCAGAAAGTAAAATATAACAATTTCAGTGCGAATTGGACTAGGAAAGCTTCCAAACTTGCTCAAAATCTATATATGCCTTATTCTAACTCAATTTTGGGGTTAGACATTGTTACACAACATTATACACATCCATATAGAACTAAAGAATTCCAGCCATTGAAGAAGGAGAAGCAAGGAGAAGAAGGAGAAGCAAGGAGAAGAAGAAGAAGACTAAGGATTTCCATGGCCTCCTCCATCAACCTCTTGCCCATCTTCACTTCCATGGCAGCCTAGACCTAGATCTAGGGTTTCAATGAACCCTAGCCAAGTAATAGGGAGTTATTCATGTTTTTATATTAATTGTATTATGTATGGATGATGATTACATGTTCCAAGGATTTTATATAAATTAATCGTGCTTCTATTGATTAAATCGTTACTTTCAAAGTTTATTCTTGTCTTAGATATACTTTGACTGTGATGTGCTCAATGATCTATGCTTGTTGTGCTTGCTTACATTATTTACATGTAATGGTGCTTAATTGAATTGTGCTATCAAGTGTCCGAATAGTCCATGCCTAGGTTAGACGGATTATGTCACAACCCTAGTTTAGTGTGGGATAATTCGTGCTAACCGAAGATGGATTATGTTGGTGCTTGAACCATAGTTATTTTCTTGACAGAGGAATTGGGTTTGTAGCTACAATTCTCCATTATCATCCAGTTTAATAAGCTAATTTAATTCATAAATACCCTTATTATGAAGCTAGTGGTGGATTTGCAACCCTAGGTTTCCATAAACATATTAATTAAAACTAATTTTAATTACTTTCCTAGTCTAGATTTAATTTCAGTAATTTCTTAGTTTAATTCAAAAATCAAATCAAAATCCGTTTTTCTTAAGTAACTAGATCTAGATTTTAAAATTAAATTACGGTAGTATTTCAATCTCTGTGGGTTCGACCTTTACTTCCACACTACAAATCCTTAGAAAGTAAAGTATACTTTTATATCTTGATTCTGACAAGATCAAAAGGCAAAGGAGTCGATGACTACATGCTAGATCTGGAGGGTCTTTTCGAGCATGTTAAGCTGAAACTGCCAGAGAATTCCAAGATGCTTGCCATTGATCGTTTTGATGGAACCGGGAATCCAAAAAGCCATGTGAAGCTGTGTATGAGCATCTTCCAGTCAATTGGCTACACTCATGAGCACATTGCAATGTTGTTCCCGCAAACTCTCTCAAAATCCACACTGTCATGGTTCCTAACCTTGGAAGCCTCTAAAACTCGAGCATGGGAAGCTATAGTTCGGGTGTTTGTGGATCACTATTCCTACAACCAAGAGCTTGATGTCACCATCAGGATTTTGGAAACTACTCGATAGAACAACAATGAATCCTTCATTGTGTTTCTGAGCAGGTGGAGGAATAAAGTGGCCCAAATGGCTCATAGGCCGATTGAAAAGGAACAAGTGAGAATGCTAATCCAGAATCTACAACTTCTCTACCATGAGAAGTTTTTCTATCAGTCCATCTCTACCTTCGAGGAGTTGTTTGAAGTTGGAACTCTAATTGAATATTCTATCAGGGAAGGAAAGATTAGGAAGGAGGAGCCCCGAGTCAGTGAAAAAGGCCTAACTACTCCCGCAACACTTTGGATGTCAATGCCCTTAGCAGTCAAACCATGGCGTACCCTCCTAGGCCATACCAACCATCCAACCAAGCAAACTCGTCCAATCGCCCTTTCCAGAAAAAGCCTCCTCGCAATTTCGCCAAGTTAGAGATCTCCCTCTCCTCAGCCTTAGACCGTCTCCTCAAAAAGGGCCACCTCCAACTCCTCCAACCTCGAAATACCCCGCCACCACCAAGCTGTGATATGACCAAATGGCGCACTTACCACCAAGCTCTTGGCCACAATACCGATGATTGCATGCACCTTCGCTATGATATCCAAGACCTCATTGACCATAATATCATCGAGCTACCTCCAAAACAGCTCTATGTCACCCAAAACCCCCTACCAAACCACCAAAATATCAACCTCATTGAGTCCAATCCCGTACCCTTCAATCTTGCCACCTATATCACCCCCTTAGGACATCCCTTATCCCTCATTGAAATCCTGGAGTTTTGGGGAATTCACCTTATTGAAGGGGAGGATGATGAATGGCACCAACATCTAGATGACGAACAAGATTTGTTCTTCTTGGAAGAACATGATCCAGGGGTGGTAGACCTCAAATGGTATGATCCTGTCACAGCCCGGCCCCACAATAGCAGAACCGGAGCCCTTGCACGCCACCGAGGCTAAACCAATTCAATAACGTTCCCAAAAGATTTAGTTTTAAGAACATACGCAGCGGAAAACAAGACAAAGCGAATCATCTGCTAAAACAGGGGTCCAGTCGACTGCACCTCGTGCCCAGTCGACTGAAACATGTCCAGTAGAAAGTTTGGTTTTGAGACCCCATCCAGCCGACTATTTTCCAAGCCCAGTCGACTGGGGCCTTAAATTTTCAGTCGACTGATACGATCCGGTCGACTGAAGTCCAAGCAAACAACAAAATATCTTATTAGAAAACATGACCCAGTCGGCTATGTCGGGGACCTAGTCGACTGATCCTCTATAAAAAGGTGCAGTGAGTTGCTGAAAAAGAGGGTCCAGTTGACTATTCCACAAACCAGTCGACTGATTTATGGCAGCAACACATTTTGCAGAATTTTAAGTTTAAAAGCTTTTGAAATGCAACCAAGGATTAAACACGCACACTCCAAAACCATTGCAAAGTAATCCTAACGGTATTAAAACGTTGCTAAAACATAAATATAAGAGATTACAATCTATTACAACATTACGAATTCGTTCTACGATTCTAAGTTAGACATAACCAAAAGTCATGAAATTCTTATTACAACAAGTCTATATTCAAAACTACGAGTTAGGCATGACAAGTCGTCTTCTATAGTGAACTCCCAAACCCACGTGCTCACTTCTGCGATTCCCCGCCGGCATTTATACCTGCAATGATTATTTGAATAACCACACATATTTTGATTTGTTTAAGCTAAAACTCAGTGAAGAAAACAACAATGCACTTGAATGATAAACATGCTCGCATTCACATCTCTACATTTCATACTAGTCACCGGAGACTCACGTGCACATTCCATACTCCCAATCCGCGACTCCTCGCCAATAAGTCCACGCGAAATGGTAAGACTCACGATTCTTCTCTTCAATCATGCGACCTTAATGCCTATATCGGCTCCACAAAATGGCTTAGTGACCACATGCTCCTTCTAACCCAAATAAGCAACTCAACATGCTCAAATACATATCACCATGCACTTGGTAGATAAAACATTTCACCGTGCTATTGGCCCTACTTATCAATATAATTGCCTAATATGAACTACACAAAATATATCTATAAACTAACACATGCTTTTCATATCAAACATGAATACATGTCAAGAAATCATTCCATAATACAAGGTTGAATTACTTACCTCCGGTTTACACGCTTAGACTACGATCCAAGGAAAACCCGTGCACAAAGAACATGCAGAAAGTCCTCTAAAACAAATCCTATGGATCAAAATTCCATTTATCAACTTTTATAAAAAAAAATTCTAGAAAATGAGTTTTCGAAAAACTTGGCCAAACAAGGCCTAATTGGTATCAAAATGACGGTCTTACCTCGAGGAGTTCAAATATGAAATTTGGTGAAAAATAAATGGGCAGAAGTCCGTCGTTTGGCGTCTTGAAGCTCTAAGCAATTAAAATCCCTTTTGGCCACTTGAGACTTATGTTGGAAGCTTTGTGACAAATATCTCAACCATCTCTATCTATGTATAGGCAAAACTTTTGAAAATTATGTTTACCTCCCCATGAGTTTTCAAAACTCCTAATTAGTCTCTGAAATTTTCTACACAGCTAATTCATAGCTTTACGAGTAAAACCTCAAAATTATAAAAGTTTTCGACTAAGTTCCGTTTGGTTGCTAAAACGCAAATTTCTATAAGACATTTTCGAAGTTGCTAATTAGCCTACCAAATTAATAGCGTGTTAATTCACCCTCACCAGGATGCTAAAACTAACAACAAAAAATAAGTTCTAAACCAAGAATATATATAGATATTGAAAAACACAGGTAAAAATTTATTTTCAGATAAACATTTAAGGAATTCCAAAATGAACGTCTCACACTTGGAGAGACTTCACAACCACAAAACACTCATTCACAACCGTCTCAGAGGGTTCTCTAACACAGACACCCAAATCGACTCGTGAGTCAAAAACTCACTCAAACATGTGCCAAATATGCACAACACATCACATTATCATGCATGACAATGTAATGGAATGCTATAACACAAATGCGGGTGTTATAATACTCTCCCCCTTAAGAGAAGTTTGTCCCCAAACTTATAACTCATGTCTCGAAAAGGTGCGGATACTGAGTACGCATCTCCTCTTCGATTTCCCATGTCTTCTCTTTCGTAGTTTGGCTACGCCATAACACTTTCTCCTGATCCTTCCGATCCAAGATTTCTACTGGATATGCAACATACATCAAATCACTTTGAATCTCACTCGGCGTTGGAGTCATCACTTGCTCCCTATCCTTCACTAAGTGTTTACGTAACAAGTATCCATGAAAAACATTAAGAACTTGGGCATACTCACTCGGCAAGTTCAATCGATATGCTACAGGTCCAACTCTCCCAATGATTTCGAAAGGTCCTACGTACCTCGGGTTGAGTTTCCCGTATCTCCCAAATCTAGTAATCCCCTTTGAAGGTGACGCCTTCAAATACACCAAATCGCCTACGTCAAATTCCAACGATCGCCTATTGATCTTGTCAAAATCAAAATGTAAAAAGTGTACTTTACTTTTCTAAGGATTTGTAGTAGTGAAAGCAAAGGTCGAACCCACAAAGATTGAATTACTACGACTCTTAATTTTAAAACCTAAATCTAATTAATTATGAACACGAGATTTTGATTTGAATTTTAATTAAATTAATGAAACTAATGAAATTAAATCTAAATTATGAAAGTGAATTAAAAGTGTTTTTACAAATATGTTTAAAGGAACCTAGGATTGCAAATCCACCACTAGCTTCATAATAGGAATATTTATGCATTCAATTAGATTATTAAGTTGGATGATAATGGGGAATTGTAGCTACAAGCCCAATTCCTCCATCAAGAAAATAACTATGGTTCAAGCACCAACATAATCCATCTTCGGTTAGCACGAATTATCCCACACTAAACTAGGGTTATGACATAATCCGTCTAACCTAGGCATGGACTATTCGGATACTAGATAGCACAATTCAATAAAGCACCATTACATGTAAATAATCCATACAAGCACAGCAAATATAGATCATTGAGCACATCACATTCAAAATAGATCTAAGAAAAGAATATATTTTGAAAGTAACGATTTAATCAATAGAAGTTTGATTTATTTATAAAAATCCTCGAAACATGTAATTGTCATCCATACATAATAAAATTAAAAAGAAAAAAACATAAATAAAACCCTATTACTTGGCTAGGGTTTCATTGAAACCCTAGATCTAGGTTTAGTTGGCCATAGAAGCGGTGGATGGCAAGAGGTTGATGGAGGAGGCCATGGAAACCCTTGGTCTTCTTCTTCTTCTCCTTGTTTCCCTCCCTTCAATGGCTGGAATTTCAGTGTATATGGCTGTATGTATATGTGTATAATAATGTCTAACCCTTAAATTCAAGTAAAATAGGGTATATATAGATTTTATAACAAGTTTTGGAAGCTTTCCTAACCCGAATTGCACTAGAACTGCTATATTTTACAGTTTGGACGCAATTAGGCAGTTTCGTTTAGACAGGAGTCTTCAGTACACTGAATACGCAAGTTCCATTTTTGCATAGGTCGCGGGAGCGTGATATTGGGACCTCACGCTCGCGGATCGCGCGAGCGATTTCGGGATCTTCGCACGAGCGGGCCGCGCGCGTGATTGGCTTTTTTTAGCTTCTTTCTTGGTGCTTTTTCACCCTGTTTAGCCTGGTATACTTGATTTCTTCCAAATCCTGTCAGAAAATAGAAAATAAAGTAAAAACATACAAAAACAGGATAAAAAGGTACTAACAAATGCGTGTTAAGGCGTATAAATAGGATTTGTTCTCTCCCAATCACACCCCCAAACCTACATTTTGCTAGTCCTCGAGCAAAACTAAAATAAAAATTAAAATTCTAATAACATACTACTCCATTTTCGCATGGATCACGATTGTATTTAGCGTATGCAACAAGCCTTTTAAACCTCTAGGTGTCCCTAGTTGGACGAGTGAAGACTCGTGAGGGTTCTCGTCAACAAGTCACCCACAACCATTTTTATTAACTTGTAAAGAAAATATTTATTAAAACGAAAAAAAACATTCAATACTCCTTATCATACAACAATGATTTGAAATAAAAGAACGAACAAGAAGAAACACAATCAAACGTCCACTTAAATCATGAAACACAATCCTAAGCACATGAAACGTATAAATCAATAGAGTTTCTCATAAAATTGCACGTGTGTGATATGGTAGTCAAATGAACACGCGCATGTCATGAACTTGGAATATAACTCGGATAACCATCAAACTATGCTTCGACTATGAATCTCACAATGAATTACACTCACGAATGAAACACTCAGAAACAGGTGTAATTTTTCTAAAATATGTGAGTAAAGGAAATATATTTTCAAAATGATAAATGCTCATATATGACTCGAAAAAGACGCATGGCACGAAAGAACAATAGTCTCATGGATAGGATGCCAATAGTCAACAAATTAAAATTAATCATTACCATATTTTAATCCCCCTCCCATCGTTTTCATATCCAAACCATGTTTCCTAGGATCAAATAGGACTTTTCAAAGGTTGTAACGTGGCTCAGGCAATGAAAAATGATATAAAGATTCATTAGGTAGTTTTCAGAATGGCATTGTAAGGCATGTTCGATTTCTTTCATTCATCTCTTCTACCAACTTTCATCTTTTCATTCTCTTCTTTTTCACATTTCTTTTTTAATTTCTTTCCTCTCTTTTTTTTTTCAATCTCTTCAACCTTTTCCCCCTTTTTTTCTTGCTTATCGGATGATTATTCATTGATTTCTAAGCAACTAACCCAATAACATCTTATCTTCTTCTTTCCAATCAACACATCGCCTTATCAACACTAAAAGGTGACGAATCTTTCAGTGGTGAACTCCAAATTGGTCAAGTTGGAGCAAAAATAGGATAATGGTAATTAAAGAAAAAGGCATTTTACGGCTCAAAAGGGCAAACTAAGGATTTTTTTTTCATTTATCGGTCGGTAATAAACAAAGAAGGGCCTAAGATCATTTCTTAGGGTGATATAGTTCTTCAATGTTTACAATGGAAGATTATTTAGCATGGTAGCAAATATTTTAACTTGACTCTCAACCAAAGCAAAAATAATGAGACTAAACAACAAGTAGATGCGCTATTTCAATGAAATTCGACAAACAAAATATATTTATAACCCTCTAAAAAGAAAAGATAGGCTCAAAAGCTCATTGGGTTTAGTCTCCACCTTGTGTTATCTAGAAATCCGAATCATATTATAGTTCACATCAAACATGTATTCAAGCGACTACGTGCAGTGCATAGGTTTGTGTGCAAATCTATGATATAAAACTACGATTCAAACGATACATGACCTAAATCATCATATCATGACTTTAGCAACTGTTTAATTATATCTTCTCTTGTTTACCATTCTATAACAAATCACGTTACATATCAAGATGTATCGAATCATGATTGCAAAAACGTCGGTAATCATCGTTTATTTAATCACAAGTATCGAATTTTTTTGAAAAAGTTTGAAAAATTGCAGTATAATGTGCATGCATGTGCATACCCCCAAACCTAAACCTTTCATTGTCCCCAATGAAACAATAAAACGAAAGAAAGGAGAGTACGCAAAGAAGGAGCGATAATACCTCGATCTTGACAAGCATAGAACAGGTGAACACAAAGGAATATGGCAATAAAGTTCAATGTTACCTGTTACTTCTTGATAAAAGAAAACAAACAAACAAAATAATAAAAGCAGCTAAAAGAATTATAACTAAGCTAAACGAAACGAAAAAAACTATAAGACCGTACAAAATTATGAAAACAAAAAGATAATAACTATAAAAGAAAATAAAACATAACTATAAACAGGAAAACAACACATGACTTGATCTAAAAGTACCTAAGAAACATAAACAGAAAAGTAAAAACTATGTGACAGGTGAGGAGAAGAATTTAGAAAACAAAAGAAAAAAAATCAGGAAAATGGGGAATCGCGGGAGCGCGCGCGAATCCCAATTTTTTTTTAATCAATAGAAAATCTCGTGCGAGCGAGACAGCCTCGCGCCCTCGAATCGAGGCGCGAGATGTAACAGAGAGCTCATAAAAAATATACCCAAAAATTTCACTAAGGCACAGTCTCGCGCGAGCGACGTCCAAATCTGTCCAAAAAACTGACCAAAATGACCCAAAAACATGCAAAAATAAGATAAACAGACGAATTAAAGCTTGGGTTGCCTCCCAAGAAGCGCTGTCTTTTACGTCTTTAGCTAGACCGTTCTAGCTCAAGATTTTATGGAGGCTGAAAATCGGACTTTATACCCCTAAGGATTTCAGGAAGAGCCCGGTGGTAAGCAGAAATAACGTCGCTATGGATTAATTCAATTGACGATTTATCTTGCTCATGTTTACATCGATTTCTCACCTTCCGAGTAAATTCATCGTTAGGGTCCAGATTATTTGCATTCATCCTCTCATTACTCATTATATTATTCTCCTAACCCATATGTAGTGCATTAGTAGGTTCAATTTGTCGTATAACCTCACTACCCTCTATACATAGATAATCATCGTCTTTGGGAGGTTGATCGACAGCGTTAAATACGTTTAATTTTAAGTTCAAATTCCCGAATGACACTTTCATTACCCTCGTTCGACAATTGACACACGCATTAGCGGTGGCTAAGAATGGATGACCAAGAATAACAGGGGTGTGCTTCCTAGCATCTAGGACAGGTTCAGTGTCAAGGACCATAAAATCGACAGGATAAAAACATTGATCAACTTTAACTAAGACGTCCTCGATGATTCCTCTAGGTACTTTGACGGAACGATCTGCTAATTGAATAGTAGCGGTCGTAGGCTTAAGTTCACCCAGTCCTAGTTGTTTATAAACGTGGTAAGGTAAGAGGTTAACACTAGCTCCTAAGTCAAGGAGAGTCCTATGGATGACAGTGTCACCTATGACACATGAAATAGTTGGCGTACCAGGATCCTTATACTTTGGAGGTGAGTGTTGAAAAATAGAACTTACTTTTTCTGTGAGAAAGACCTTTTTCGGAGTATGACTACGCAATTTACGTTTTTGAGTGCATAGGTCTTTAAGACATTTAGCGTAAGCGGGAATTTGTTTAATAGCATCGAGGAATGGAATATTGATTTTAACTTGTTTAAATACCTCGAGTATATCATCAACCTTTGACCCTTTCTTTGGAAAATTTGATGATTCATCAACGTTAGGTGGAAAGGGCAATTTCGGTATATGATTAGTCAGGGCCGTTTCTTTTTCTTTCTTATTTTTAATCGTATCCTCACCCTTCTCTTTATTAAAATTAGTATTCGTATCCTTCCCATTCTCATTCTTATTAGGTGTTTCCATCACCTCCTCTCGTGTAGTCATCCTAGTTGAGACGGCGTTTACTTGTTCATTCGACCCCTTAACCTCATATTGTCCCTTAGGGTTTTGAATTGTTTGACTAGGTAACGTCCCCTCGTTTCTATGACTCACTACAGTAGCTAATTGTCCCATTTGGGATTCAAGCTTCGTAATGGATTGTGTGTGAGAGTGCACTATTTGTGCTTATGTTTGAACTTGCGTTTCAATAGTCTTAAGGGACGCCAACACCTTCTCCTAAAAAGCATTACCCCTTGAAGGGATAGGGTTGTGAGGCAGTTGTTGGTATTGATTGGGTTGGAATTGCGGCCGATACGCATTTGGAAAATTAGTTGCCTCATTAGGATTATTAGTATTATTTTTCCACGAGAAGTTAGGATGGTTTCTCCATGGCGCGTCCAGATTATTAGTAGTCGCATTATAATTATTTCGTGGGTATTGTTGAATAGAATTAATGTGTTGCTCCACGAATTCCGAAAAATGACTTGCCGATGGACATACAAGGATAGAATGCGACGGATCGGAACATAGTGCACATACTTTATGAGCGGGTGGGGCTGTCGTTTGGTTTTTTGTCAAAAGTTGGTCAAGTTTTTTAGATAATTCTTGAAATTCAATTGAGTGACTTGACTCAAACTTTACCTCACATTTGGGTTGCGAAAGATATCCCTCAGAATGTACCGACACAGCCAGATGCATCGAGTTCTCGCTTAATGTTTCAAAAAATTTCCAGGCCTCGTCGGCGCTTTTGTGTAGGAAGGTACCCACACAAACGGCATCGACAGTATTACGGACTGAGGGAATAAGTCCCTCGTAAAAGACCTGTACCAACTGCCACTTAGGAACCTGATGATGTGGACAAGAATGTAATAATTCTTTAAATTTCTCCCATGTGTCATAAAGTGTTTCCCCATCTTGCATCACAAAATTAGTTACAGATTTTCTTATCTGATTAGTTCTTGTGATTGGGAAAAACTTTTGTAAAAATGCGTTGTGTAAGGCTTCCCAAGTTTTAATCGTGTTTGGCTTAAGTGATTGAAGCCAATACTTTGCTTTATCCTTTAAAGAGAATGGGAAGAGACGCCGTTTTAATTCATCATCAGTGAAATTTTGGATTTTTAACGTAGAGCAAATATCTTGAAAATCTCCTAAGTGTTGATATGGATCTTCATTTAAACGGCCATGGAAAGAAGGAAGTAGCGAGATGGAAGACGACTTTATCTCAAAGTAAGATGCCGTCACCTCCGATAATTCGATACCAGCCTGTGGCATGTAAGTCGTAGGAATAAAATAATCTTTAAGCGGAGGAGGTGGCGGTATATTAGGGTTATTATTGTTATTTCCATTGTTTTGATTATTTCCAATATCGGGCATTGGAATAGGTTCTACGTTAATAAAGCGTGGTTTCTTTAGGTTTTTAAGGTTACTACATATTTCGGACTCAAACAACGACGATGGTTTCGGAGTTAATTCGTCGTCTATGTTTAACCTAGTTCTAGAAGTTATGTTTGAATACTTGTTAACTCTTAATGTACGTTCAAGTTCAAGATCGCAAGGTTTTAATTCCGGTTTACTTGAGCGTGTACCAAACATAAACTAAAAGAAAATGAACTAAAAACAAAACTGACTCAAACAATAAAAAAAAACAAATAGCAATCACGCAACTAAGATAACAAGCACTCAACTACTATGATGCATGTAAATTATCCTGTAATATAGTGACCACGTCAATTCCCAGCGCCCTGGGTGTCCTAGCTAATGCAGTGCAATTAACCATAAACTAATGCAAATAGTGCATCATAGCGCCCTGACTTACAGTGGTTTAAAGCGAGTTTCACAAGAAGCAATTTACTTGAATTTTTTTTTTGATTTGCGTAAGCTCCTTTGGTGTGATTAGCTAATCCACTCGGAAACGTTAGAATTTTGACAACTCGAGAAACTACAAAATAAAATAGAAAGTTAGTAACTCAAAACAAAAATGCAAAATAAATAAATAAAAAAAAACCTAATCTAATATTTACGAATTAATTAAACTAAGATTATAAAACTAAAGGTAGTAATGCAATCCCCAGCAACAGCGCCAAAAATTGATCTTGTCAAAATCAAAATGTAAAAAGTGTACTTTACTTTTCTAAGGATTTGTAGTAGTGAAAGCAAAGGTCGAACCCACAGAGATTGAATTACTACGACTCTTAATTTTAAAACCTAAATCTAATTAATTATGAACACGAGATTTTGATTTGAATTTTAATTAAATTAATGAAACTAATGAAATTAAATCTAAATTATGAAAGCGACTTAAAAGTGTTTTTATAAATATGTTTAAAGGAACCTAGGATTGCAAATCCACCACTAGCTTCATAATAGGAATATTTATGCATTCAATTAGATTATTAAGTTGGATGATAATGGGGAATTGTAGCTACAAGCCCAATTCCTCCGTCAAGAAAATAACTATGGTTCAAGCACCAACATAATCCATCTTCGGTTAGCACGAATTATCCCACACTAAACTAGGGTTGTGACATAATCCGTCTAACCTAGGCATGGACTAATGGACTATTCAGATACTTAATAGCACAATTCAATAAAGCACCATTACATGTAAATAATCCATACAAGCACAACAAGTATAGATCATTGAGCACATCACAGTCAAAATAGATCTAAGACAAGAATATATTTTGAAAGTAACGATTTAATCAATAGAAGTTCGATTTATTTATAAAAATCCTCAAAACATGTAACTGTCATCCATACATAATAAAACTAAAAAGAAAAAAACATAAATAAAACCCTATTACTTGGCTAGGGTTTCATTGAAACCCTAGATGTAGGTTTAGTTGGCCATAGAAGCGGCGGATGGCAAGAGATTGATGGAGAAGGCCATGGAAACCCTTGGTCTTCTTCTTCTTCTTCTCCTTGTTTCCCTCCCTTCAATGGCTGGAATTTCAGTGTATATGGCTATATGTATATGTGTATAATAATGTCTAACCCTTAAATTCAAGTAAAATAGGGTATATATAGATTTTATAACAAGTTTTGGAAGCTTTCCTAACCCGAATTGCACTAGAACTGCTATATTTTACAGTCTGGACGCAATTAGGCAGTTTCGTTTGGACAGGAGTCTTCAGTACACTGAAATACGCAAGTTCCATTTTTGCATAGGTTGCGCGAGCGCGGATCGCGCGAGCAATTTTGGGATCTTCGCGCTAGCGGGCCGCGCGCATGATTGACTTTTTTTAGCTTCTTTCTTGGTGCTTTTTTACCCTGTTTAGCCTGGTATACTTGATTTCTTCCAAATCCTGCCAGAAAATAGAAAATAAAGTAAAAATATACAAAAACAGGATAAAAAGGTACTAACAAACACGTGTTAAGGCGTATAAATAGGATTTGTTCTCTCCCAATCACCTATGCTTGTCGGCATAACTCTTATACCTACTCTGAGCTGTCAGTAACCGTTGTCAAATTACCTTTATCTTATCTGTCCTTTCTTGCACAATCTTCGTCCCTTCAATCATTCTTTCTCCAACTTCTGTCCAACTAATCGATGAATGACAGACGCGACCATATAAAGCTTCATAAGGAGCCATTCCAATACTCGTCTGAAAACTGTTGTTATATACAAACTCAATCAACGGCAAATGGTCTTCCCAATCACCCTGGAAATCAAGTACAAAAAAATGAAGCATGTCTTCCAAAATCTAGATTACTCTTTCTGATTGACCATCGGTCTAAGGATGAAACGCGGTGCTAAAATGCAATTTGGTACCCATTGTTTCTTGCAAGGCTCTCCAAAACTTCGATGTAAAATTACTATCTCTATCTGAAACATATTGGACATTAGTATTCAGAGCATTATTTAGGAACATATCGAACTAATCTGGACATTCAAAATGTCCAGTTATTCATTCGTAATGTTCAATTATCTTCAGTGAAATGTCCACATTTCTCTTTATATGTCCAAGAATAAAAGGAATGTCCAAGCATGTTTTAACATGGTCCACTTGTTTTTCAAGGTCATCCATTTCTCTGTATTGAGCGTAAAGGTGTCAAACGGATCGTGCTTCAGCCTGGCGTGCTGATTTTGGATTGCAATGATCTCATATTGAGCGCTTGACTTTAGTTAATGGTGGTAAAGATTGCATCAACCTTTGACAATCCAGAATCGGTACAAGGATTTGATGATGATATGGGTCATCCATTTCTCTGGATTGTAATGATTTTGATGATGATTTTGATGGTTTTGAGCATGCTGATTTTGATGGTACTGAGCGCTTGACTTTAGTTATTAGTGTGATGAGATTGCATCAACCTTTGACAATCCAGAATTAGTTAAGCTTGGGCCCTGTAAGCTCATTGAGGAAATAATGATTGGCGAGGACAAGTTGATCCATTTCTTTTGTGTTGACATGGGTCATGCCTTCTTTGTACTGTAACAAGTATAATACTTTGATTACTGGGCAATCAGATAAATTCAAGTCAGATTGATGAAGATTGCAATGACTACTTTGAGTTTAAAAACACTTTGCCAGGATAAGGAACATTTTGCAAAATTGGTAGTTGATACTATTATGAGCATGCTGATTTTGATGGTATTGAGCGTAGAGCTGTCAAACGCATCGAGCCCGAGCCCGACATGATTTTTTTGGACCAAAAGCCCGATCCGACCTGTGAGGCTCTGTTCATTACATTTGGTCCGGGACGGACACCCCCAATGATATCCACGGCCTGGCCCGAAGCCCGCCAAGCCCCGAGCTAAATCATGAATAAGATGGAAGTGGACTGTTAGCCCATCCTGGAGTGGACCCTGGCCATCGGTCAGTGAGATAAAAATTACTATTCTTTGATGCTTAAAACTTGTCACAGTAGGTAGTGAGACTGTATATTTTATCAGGTATACACTGTTGCATGATTAACTGCCATTGGATGGAGTGATGAATCTCAATCACTAGAGTATGACTCTTAGTTAATGTGTTAGTGCTTACCATTCACGGACCATGAGATTTCTATTGACATATAAAACTGTCAACAATCGATAGGAACTCATAACTTGTATAAGGTATGTGTTCTCAATCTTGAGATGATTATGGACATAAACTATGAATGTGACTGCTTTGACTTACTAATCAGCGAGGTCTGAAAGATCAACACCTGGGTATCTTGGATATGTCACATTTGTAAGGTTATGAACATATATTGACAAGATAGAATCTACCCACTGATAAAGAGTAAGCATTCCCTTGAGAATGTCACTAAGTTGATTACTGAGAACTGTAGCCTTGTTGATAAGTAGTGATCAACATGTTTGGTAATCATGAGAGGCGAATGGGACTCAAGAAATGGACGATGTAATGATCATTTAGGTTGACAGTTACAGTTATCTGACTACCTGAATATGGTTATGAATGCTGACAGTAGAGGGACATTAGTACACCATACAAGTTTAGCTATCACTTCGGATTTGTTCTTTTACATTAGAGTGCATTTATCATTTTATAGTGGAGTTAACGTTAACTGATTAGTTGGTTAGTTTACAAATCAAACAGTTTGATCTTAGGAATTAACAACTGGTCTGAGCCAACAATAAAGAACCTAGGAGGTCCCACTCTTAGCTCCGCTAGAATACTTGGAAAGATATATGAGGATGATGAACCAATCAATTGAAGTAGTTTCATTAGATTGAAGGTTCGATCGATCAAACTTGTTTCGATCGATTGAACTCTAGTTCAATTCGATCGATCGAACTTGTTTCGATCGATTCAAGGTTTGATCGATTGAAAGGGTTTCGATCGATCTAGGTCTAAAGTCGGTTTGGAAATCTATAAATAGGCCAGTTGTGTACAAAAAAAAAGTTAAACGTCAATTTTATTCTAGAAAGCTATAGAAACTATTTTAGGGCTCCCAAACCTTCCTTCCTCCTTCATAAGGATTCCCACCAACCCTAGTCTATCTAAGAAGTGTTCACAGGAGACATAAGGGTGAAGACCACTTGGAGATTGGTGTTGCACATTAAAGGAAGAAGAAATCAAAATTGGGTTCAATATCGTAAGGTAATTTTTTCTTGTCCCATATCCCTACGCATCTATAGAATTGATAAGTAGTAGATCCATGACAACCAATAATGTTTTGAGTATGTATTTTCTATGCTCATAATTTAAGTTTTTTCAAAACCTAAATTCCTACAATTTGTATCAGAGCCTCGCTTATTTTGTAATACCCTATATTTTGGTATATTAATAAAACCTGGTATTTCATTTCTATACTCGTATAAACTTTCTCTTCCTTTTGGTAATTTTTGATACCAATCGATTGATAAGTTTCCCAATCGATTGACATTCAACCGACTAAAAGTGATGACGTGTCATTATCCCAATCGATTGCCATTCATCCCAATCGATTGACATTGTTTCCAATCGATTGACTACAAATATCTGTTGCCAATCGATTGACTTGTGTCCCAATCGATTGACATAACTTGAGACAAGTTTTCTTCTTTCCTTCAGCTTTAAACGTGTGGCACTCCCATATCTCTATATATATGTCTCATTTATTGGCCTTGGGGCTGTTTTCAGACCATTGAGAGAGAGAGAGACATACTCTTGAGATATACATACATATATCTATATATCTACATATATACACACTCTATACACACACTCACTGCCTTAGCAGCTGGGAGAGAGAAGAGGGAGAAACAGAAAGAAGAAGAAAGAAGAAAGGAGGAGACAGAGAGGGAAGAAAGAGACAGAGAAGAGGAGAAAGAGAGAAAGCTTGGAGGTTTCAAGCTTAAACACATCCAAACGCACCCTAGGTGAGTTTCTAACTCACTTGGTCCCTTTATGTGAGGTTTATGTAAGTTATTATGAAGCTTAGATGTGTTAAATGCTTGTATTTTACATTTTATATGCTGTTTTTACAATCTGCTGGAGAAGACGTAGTTCCAATCGATTGACATAATCTCAATCGATTGACATCAGTTGTATCCCAATCGATTGAATAGGATTTCAATCGATTGACACTTTTTAGATACCAATCGATTGACATATTCTCAATCGATTGACATGATTTTGATACCAATCGATTGAACTTAGTCTCAATCGATTGACATGATCAGAACATGGTTTCCTTTGCCTATTTATTATATAAGAGGTTTAGTTGTTCGATTTCTGATTCGGAATTTCCATTATGCGACTATGGGGTAGACAGGAGTAATGTGACACCAAAGATCTATGGATAATGAATAAAAAGTAATATGAAGACGTGGGTTGACGTGTTGATTCTGATATGAGTTCGATATCCGTTTTCTTTTAATCCGAGTAGTCAGGCCACATTGGGAAGTTGTCATGTGTCGATGTAGAATGGAACGTAAGTAGGTTTGGTAAGTTCTGGGAATGGTACGTGGATGGACGATTGGTCATGATATGCTCTTAAAAGCGGTGAACCGGACCATGGTTCTTAAAAGCGGTGAGCTGGACCAAGAAGTCTTAAGATAGACTGGATGATCTGTGATATGCTCTTAAAAGCGGTGAACAGGACCATTGTTCTTAAAAGCGGTGAGCTGGGATCACTAGTAGATGACGTTGAGTCGTGGCAATAGATTGATATGCCTTATTCGAAACGTTATATCCCTGAAATGCGGTGAACAGGACCATTATTCTTAAAAGCTGGGGACAGACTGACGTGGAGTCCATGACATGCGGTGAACAGGACCATTGTTCTTAAAAGCGATGGACAGAATAAGGGTGTATCCCTAGAGTTAAACGATTGAGTCTGTTCATGACATCTGAGTATGTTGAGTTTGGTATTTGAGTAACAAGACGATAAGGGTAGGTTTACAAGAATGAATAGAGGAACAAGATAATGTTATCCTTATAATAAGATGTTAACTCGTATTTTCATAAGCTCGTGTTTACTTCAGATAATTGGTACCTCGTTAGTTTATGCTCACTCAGCTCTCAGTAAGCTGACGGCCTTTTATTGCCTGGATTTTCCCCGTCCAGAATATCCTGCCCCTTATTTTGCAGGTAATGACCAGTACACTGATGAGTGTTATCCAGAGGAAGGCCCCACCGATGACGGTTACGCCAGTAAGGATTATCCTTATGCCAGTTGAAGACTGAAGATGTTATAATTAGATTTAATTTCAGTTGTTCTGTTAAATCTTTTGTTAACGGGTACTTGGGCAATTGTTGTCTTCAGACCTGTTGTGATCCTGTGGACCATACTCTGATATTTTGTAATAGTTAGCACTGTGTGTTATTCTCAATTGTTTACGGTTGTCTTTTTGGACTAGTACTGCGTGGTGTGGATTATTAGTGACTTTCACCTGTCATTCCTTATGGACCCATAAAGGAAATTTATTTTTCTCTATTTATGCTGCTCCGGGGCGTGACAGGGTTTTTTTGGTATCAGAGCCTGCGTTTGGTACTCTAGGTTGTGATACTTTTGTTCACTAAGTATTTCCACACCATCTGGTCCTAGTATGATAGAATTTCTTTGAGATGAGATATGAGTATAAGATAAGTTCGTCTTCCTGACGATAGATAGTTTCCTTTGCAGGATAGCATGGATCCGGAGTTTCACCAGTTTGTGACTGATGCTTATGGATGACATATTATCCATGGAGATACCGTGGAGCCAGCTGACCCAGAGTTTTATCGTGAGCGTGTGTGCCAGATAGCTAGTCGACATTTAGAGGAGGACATGTGGAGAGCGCTTTATGTGACCAGGAGTACTCACCCGACACAGATGCGCATGGATGCTTACCGTACTGCGAGGGTCGGTAGAGACATTTGCCAGGAGATGTTACGACTAGTTTTGAGTAAACCAGAGATGGATGAGATTGAGTTGAGAGCCATTGTAGCCGGTCCACCAGAGCCTGTAATTGTACCAGTTCCAGCAGCCCCACCATCACTAGTACCCGTCCCAGAGCCAGAGCCTGAGCCGATTGAGGATGAGGAGGATCTAGAGCCTGAGGATGATCATCCCGATGAGGACATGGACGGAGATGGAGAGGAGGAGCCGATAGATGACGAGGACCCAGTAGAGGATGAGCATGCAGATGATGATGAACCTGAGGATGACCCCGAGGAGCCAGAGTTTGAGCCAGAAGATCCAGTACCAGACCCAGAGGCTATTGAGGCAGACGTAGTAGTAGATGATGAGGTGCTCGACGAGGAGATAGTTGTGCCAGAGATACCCGTTGTGCTTCAGATACCAGCTGGACCCATTATGCATATGGCAGCCATGGCCGATATGGCAGTAGGATGGATAGCTCAGATGGTAGCACAGCCAGCAGATTTTGTTATGGGAGAGGTGGCTATAGCAGGAGCTCTTGACATAGCTGACGGTTTTGCTGCAGTAGCTATTGATGTCGCTAACCAGGCGATAGCAGACGTGATGGAGGACGATGATGCAGAGATGATAGAGGATTAGGATATAGGGGTAGTAGTCGGAGATCTTGTCGCACCAGTTGAGGATGATCCACTCGAGGAGATGGATATAGACCCAGAGGACAAGGCACCACCAGCAGGATCAGATGCTGACGACTTTTGAGTCAGGATTGGCAGGGTGTAGATTTTGTTAGTTTATATTAGGACATGTTGTCCACCAGATTTTTGGGAGCTTGAGAGATAGCTATTGACCATAGCTTTGTATAGTATTAGCTGACTTTAGTTGTTGTAACTCTTGTCCCATATGGTACACGGTTTTACTAGTGTGTACTATACAGTACATCTTTTGATATATATATATATATATACGGGCGGTACTTTTGTTATTGTTTGATTGTTGCGTTGTGCAGTGTTGTTTAGTAGAATGGTTAGTTTTGCTGTTTCTTGTTCTATCTTGAGTTCGTTTCTACGAGAAGACTTTCAGCTGATCCATATGTCTCTTGTAGGCGATACTCGTTATCATCATGGTAGGGCCCTTGAGAAATCACCAAGCACGTAACGGAGCACCTATACCGGAAGGGATGGATCCGACGGGAATTTTTGAAGCATTTATGCAGAGGATGGAGCATGTGGGGGATACATATAATCACTCCACCCACCAAAGACATTTCATACCCCCGCCACCAAGACCGACTGGAGATAAACTATTAGCAAATTTTTGTGGGTTACGTCCCGAAAAGTTTGATGGACTAACAGAACCATGGAAAGCAGAACAATGGATAAGAGAGATGGAGTTAATATTTGAAGTATTGGAATGCAGCGAACAAGAGAAGCGTCGCCTTGCTACGTTTCAGCTCACTTATGCCGCCGCAGATTGGTGGGAAGCTGAGCAAGCCACTATTGGGATCGATGCCGCTAAAGCTATGTCATGGGAGACATTCAAAGGCAGATTTTTGGATAAGTATTTTCCAGTAGATGAGAGAGATCAACAGGAAAGGAACTTTCTCAATTTGATCCAAGGAGGATGGAATGTACGGGAATACACAACACAGTTCAAGCGTCTATCCAGATTTGCTCAGCATATGATAGACACTCCGCAGAAGAAGGTGAAGAGATTTCACCAAGGACTGAACCCCCACCTCAGACATATGATGGTTGGTCATCTGAACCAGTTGTATGAGGAAATTGTTAGATTTGCTACAGGATTAGAAAAGTATGCTAATCCAGTACCGCAATCACAGACAAATCGACCTCAGTTGTCACGAGGGTTTCAACAGAGAAATTTCCCTAATCGACCACTGAGAAATACCCAAGGATGGAGACCTCAGGAAAACTTTCAAGGAAACAAGAGAATCTGGGAAGGAGCCAGGAAACCTCAGCAAGGTTATAATCGACCTCAACAAAATCGCCAACAGGGGTCACAGCCACAGGCATTACTAACAACCCCACCCAGCAATAGTGGAGGATGTTTTAACTGTGGAAAGCCCGGACATATTGCAAGGAACTGCACCGTCTACAGACCTAATCGCAGGCCAGATATCGTTTGTCGCAACTGCAACAAACCAGGACACTTGAGCAAGGATTGTCGTGCACCACGAGGAGGATACTACGGGGCACCAGTACAAGGAATTCAAGGACCTCCTGATCAGACGAGAATGAATGCTATTATTCCAGGAGAAGCAGGCTTTAATGCTGATGAGCAGCAACATTTGGAAGGTACACTTGTACTCTTTCATAGTCCAGTTAAAGCTTTATTTGATACTGGAGCCGCACGTTCTTTTATTGCTGTTAAGATTGTGCGTCAATTGGGTTTAGAACCCCAGACACTTGAGTCAACACTGAATGCTGTGTCACCTTTGGGAGTGACAGTTAAGTTGAGTAAAGTGTGTAAAGATTGCCCTTTGACTTTGGGAGATAGGAATCTTCCAGCAGACTTGGTAGTTCTGTCGATGTCAGAATTCGATGTTATCCTAGGGATGGATTGGTTAACTAAATATGGTGCCAATTTGGATTGCCCTACTAGGACGATTGTGTTTTCAATACAAGGAAAGCCGACGATCAGATTCCAATGCCAGCCGACGAGCGATATGTTTCTTACTAGTTGTTTGGCTACAATTGGGGATACGAGTACAGAGCTTACGATGGATCAAATTCCTACCGTACAAGATTTTCTGGATGTATTCCAGGATATTAAAGGACTTCCACCGAAAAGAGAAATAGACTTCTGCATGGAATTAGTACCTGGTACGTTGCCTATTTCTAAGACTCCATATAGGATGGCACCAACCGAGATGTTGGAACTGAAGAAGTAAGTTCAAGAACTCGAAGATTTAGGATTTGTTCGTCCAAGTACGTCACCTTGGGGAGCACCAGTTCTGTTTGTAAAGAAGAAGGAAGGAACACTTCGACTCTGTATAGACTACAGGGAGTTGAATAAAGTTACGATTAAGAATAGATATCCACTTCCCCGGATAGATGATTTGTTCGACCAGATACAAGGATCAAGGATCTTTTCCAAGATCGATTTACGTTCAGGATACCACCAATTGTTAGTTCGACCAGAGGATGTATCGAAAACTGCATTCAGGACAAGATACGGGCATTACGAGTTTCTAGTTATGCCATTTGGATTGACGAATGCGCCAGCAGTATTTATGGACTTGATGAATAGAGTATTCAGACTATATCTGGATAAATTCATTATAGTGTTCATTGATGATATACTGATCTACTCAAAGACAGAAGAGGATCACAAGGAGCATTTACAAGTTGCCTTGCAGACACTTCGAGATAGCAAGTTGTATGCAAAGTTCAGCAAGTGTGAGTTTTGGCTACAGGAAGTCAAATTCTTGGGACATGTTATATCTCAGGAAGGTATTTCGGTAGACTCATCTAAGATTGATGCAGTCTTAAGATGGAACAGACCGAAGAATGCGACCGAAGTCAGAAGTTTCCTCGGTTTAGCAGGATATTACAGAAGATTTGTCGAAGGATTTTCCAAGTTAGCAGGACCATTGACGAATTTAACAAGGAAAGAGACGAAGTATGAATGGACAGACAAGCATGAGGGTGCATTTCAGGAGTTAAAAGAAAGATTGACTTCTGTACCAGTACTCGCATTACCTAAGAGTGGAGAAAAGTATGTGATCTACAGTGATGCATCATACCAAGGACTCGGGTGTGTGCTTATGCAAGATGGAAATGTTATCGCATATGGATCAAGACAATTGAAAGTACATGAGAAAAATTATCCTACGCATGATCTGGAATTAGCAGCAATAGTGTTTGCATTGAAAATTTGGAGACACTATCTCTATGGAGAAAAGTTTGATCTATTCTCTGATCATAAGAGTCTGAAGTATTTGTTCTCTCAAAAGGAGTTGAACATGCGACAGCGGAGATGGATGGAGTTACTCAAAGACTATGACTTTTCTTTGCAATACCATCCCGACAAAGCAAACGTAGTAGCAGACGCTTTGAGCCGTAAACCTCGACTAGTGATCGCTGCATTACTAATTAGAGAATGGAGAGTATTGGAAGAAATTGCTGAATTTGATCTTCAGCCAGTGGAGCCAATGAAAGGACAACATTTTGGATGTCTTATGGTACAACCGACTTTAATCAGTCGTATCATAGAGGCTCAACAGACAGCTGAGGATTTGAAGTTATGGTTCGCCAAGATGTCAGCCAAGGAACCAGAAGTCTGGAGTATTAGTACAGACGGAGCTTTACGATGTAAAGGTAGACTCTGTGTACCTAATGAAGAAAGTCTCCGAAAAGACATATTGGATGAAGCTCATAAGTCACGAATGACTATTCATCCCGGAAGTACGAAGATGTACAAGGATCTGAAGAGAAATTTCTGGTGGGAAGGAATGAAGAGAGAAGTAGCTGAGTATGTAGCTCAGTGTCTTACTTGTAAACAAGTAAAGGCAGAACATCAGAAACCACTTGGACTTCTACAGCCGTTACCTATTCCTCAATGGAAATGGGAACACATAACCATGGATTTCGTGGTAGGATTGCCGAAGTCACAGCAGAATCACGATGCTATATGGGTAATCGTGGATCGACTTACTAAGACGGCACATTTTATTGCCTATAGCATGACGTATTCAGTAGAACGTTTGAGCCGAATGTATCTACAACACGTTGTACGATTACATGGAGTGCCTGTATCTATTGTGTCAGACCGAGATTCGCGTTTTACTGCAGAATTTTGGAAGAGTCTCCAGACAGCGATGGGAACGACATTAAACTTGAGTTCAGCTTTTCATCCACAGACAGATGGACAGACGGAACGAGTTAATCAAGTGATGGAAGATATGTTACGTGCGTGTGTCATTGATTTTGAGAGTACTTGGGAGATACACTTACCTCTGATTGAGTTCGCCTATAATAATAGTTATCATTCGAGCATAGATATGGCGCCATTCGAAGCTTTGTACGGAAGACCTTGCCGATCGCCGTTATGTTAGATCGAAGTCGGAGATAGTCAACTTCTTGGGCCAGAAATGGTACGGGAAACCAGTGAGAAGATTCAAGTTGTACGTGAGAAGATGAAGACAGCCCAGACCAGATACAAGAGTTATGCTGACAAGCGACGCAAAGACTTGGAATTTGCCATTGGAGATCACGTATTACTCAAGGTTTCACCTGTTCGAGGAATCGTTAGATTTGGTCAGAAAAGGGACAAGTTATCGCCACGTTTCATCGGACCATTCGAGATTCTGGAGCGTGTTGGGAAGGTTGCTTATCGCCTTGCGTTGCCACCAAAGATGTCAGGAGTGCACAACGTTTTTCACATCAGTATGCTGAGGAAGTATGTTCACAACCCAGCGCACGAGATCAACTTTGAGGATATCGAAGTCAACAACGACGTTACGTTCAATGAAGGACCTGTTCGTATTCTAGATCGAGGAACCAAGAAACTCAGGAACAAGGAGATCCCGTTAGTCAAGATTCAGTGGAAGCATCACGATGAAGGAGAAGCTTCGTGGGAACTAGAGTCAGAGATGCGCGAGAAGTTTTCGTTTTTATTTTAGACCTTGTTGCTTTTGATTTCGAGGATGAAATCTTTTGTTGAGTGGTGGATGATGTAATACCCTGTATTTTGGTATATTAATAAAACCTGGTATTTCATTTCTATACTCGTATAAACTTTCTCTTCCTTTTGGTAATTTTTGATACCAATCGATTGATAAGTTTCCCAATCGATTGACATTCAACCGACTAAAAGTGATGACGTGTCATTATCCCAATCGATTGCCATTCATCCCAATCGATTGACATTGTTTCCAATCGATTGACTACAAATATCTGTTGCCAATCGATTGACTTGTGTCCCAATCGATTGACATAACTTGAGACAAGTTTTCTTCTTTCCTTCAGCTTTAAACGTGTGACACTCCCATATCTCTATATATATGTCTCATTTATTGGCCTTGGGGCTATTTTCAGACCATTGAGAGAGAGAGAGACATACTCTTGAGATATACATACATATATCTATATATCTACATATATACACACTCTATACACACACTCACTGCCTTAGCAGCTGGGAGAGAGAAGAGGGAGAAACAGAAAGAAGAAGAAAGAAGAAAGGAGGAGACAGAGAGGGAAGAAAGAGACAGAGAAGAGGGGAAAGAGAGAAAGCTTGGAGGTTTCAAGCTTAAACACATCCAAACGCACCCTAGGTGAGTTTCTAACTCACTTGGTCCCTTTATGTGAGGTTTATGCAAGTTATTATGAAGCTTAGATGTGTTAAATGCTTGTAGTTTACGTTTTATATGCTATTTTTACAATCTGCTGGAGAAGACGTAGTTCCAATCGATTGACATAATCTCAATCGATTGACATCAGTTGTATCCCAATCGATTGAATAGGATTTCAATCGATTGACACTTTTTAGATACCAATCGATTGACATATTCTCAATCGATTGACATGATTTTGATACCAATCGATTGAACTTAGTCTCAATCGATTGACATGATCAGAACATGGTTTCCTTTGCCTATTTATTATATAAGAGGTTTAGTTGTTCTATTTCTGATTCGGAATTTCCATTATGCGACTATGGGGTAGACAGGAGTAATGTGACACCAAAGATCTATGGATAATGAATAAAAAGTAATATGAAGACGTGGGTTGACGTGTTGATTCTGATATGAGTTCGATATCCGTTTTCTTTTAATCCGAGTAGTCAAGCCACATTGGGAAGTTGTCATGTGTCGATGTAGAATGGAACGTAAGTAGGTTTGGTAAGTTCTGGGAATGGTACGTGGATGGACGATTGGTCATGATATGCTCTTAAAAGCGGTGAACCGGACCATGGTTCTTAAAAGCGGTGAGCTGGACCAAGAAGTCTTAAGATAGACTGGATGATCTGTGATATGCTCTTAAAAGCGGTGAACAGGACCATTGTTCTTAAAAGCGGTGAGCTGGGATTACTAGTAGATGACGTTGAGTCGTGGCAATAGATTGATATGCCTTGTTCGAAACGTTATATCCACGAAATGCGGTGAACAGGACCATTGTTCTTAAAAGCTGGGGACAGACTGACGTGGAGTCCATGACATGCGGTGAACAGGACCATTGTTCTTAAAAGCGATGGACAGAATAAGGGTGTATCCCTAGAGTTAAACGATTGAGTCTGTTCATGACATCTGAGTATGTTGAGTTCGGTATTTGAGTAACAAGACGATAAGGGTAGGTTTACAAGAATGAATAGAGGAACAAGATAATGTTATCCTTATAATAAGATGTTAACTCGTATTTTCATAAGCTCGTGTTTACTTCAGATAATTGGTACCTCGTTAGTTTATGCTCACTCAGCTCTCAGTAAGCTGACGGCCTTTTATTGCTTGGATTTTCCCCGTCCAGAATATCCTGCCCCTTATTTTGCAGGTAATGACCAGTACACTGATGAGTGTTATCCAGAGGAAGGCCCCACCGATGACGGTTACGCCAGTAAGGATTATCCTTATGCCAGTTGAAGACTGAAGATGTTATAATTAGATTTAATTTCAGTTGTTCTATTAAATCTTTTGTTAACGGGTACTTGGGCAATTGTTGTCTTCAGACCTGTTGTGATCCTGTGGACCATACTATGATATTTTGTAATAGTTAGCACTGTGTGTTATTCTCAATTGTTTACGGTTGTCTTTTTGGACTAGTACTGCGTGGTGTGGATTATTAGTGACTTTCACCTGTCATTCCTTATGGACCCATAAAGGAAATTTATTTTTCTCTATTTATGCTGCTTCGGGGCGTGACATATTTAGATCTATAGATGCGTTTTGGAACACTAGTTTTGATTTGCATGTTGGTTTTAGGACTATCTTTGAAACAGTGTCATCATAAATCTGTTTCTATAGCACTTTCGCAGCAGAAAACAAATTTGTGATTACATTGGAGCATGGCAGTCTCGATTGATCGAAGGTGTTTAAATTGATTAAAATTGTATGAGTTCGATCGATTGAAAGTGTTTCGATCGATTGAAACAACGCTGAGTTCAAGCGATTGAAGTTTTTTCGATCGGTCGAACACTATTGTTCGATCGATTGATCCAAACTGTTTCTCTGTCTAGGTGTTTTTCACAGTTTAAAAGTTTTGAAAAATTATTTATTTTAATTTTTTATAACATTCTGGAAAATTTTAAATCAATCTGTGAAATCTTAAGTTCAATCGATTGAGCATGGTTCAATCGATTGAACGTTCGATTGATTGAAGTTGCTTCGATTGATCGATCGAAGGTGACAGAGAACCAGAGGTGTTTTGAAGTTCTAATTACTTCCATGAAGTGTTTATGGAAAATGCGAATAAATTAGGGGTTCCAATAGTTATATGTTTGTTATAATCTGCGTGGATGTGTGTATGTCTAACCCTTTTGCAGCAAGGATTAGTTCCCAATCTCCCATGGCACCAAGCTATTTTAAGTTTTATATTTAAATTGTGATTGGTGATTATTTTAATTTTAGTTTAGTTTTAAGGCATATGTAAAGGGCACTGTGACTTCATTACTGCGAAAAGGAAAGTCGCACCAGTTTCCCTAGCCATTTTATTTATTTATTGCTATTTCCTTTTCTAGAAAAATTGTAAGCTTCAAAAGAAGCATAGGATTTTTGTAATAGAATACGAAATCCATGAAGATTGAGAATCATGTCAGAGTTCATGAAGATAGAGCTGGAGGGGACAAAAACAAGAAGATAGATCTATGAAGATAGAGCCATGGGAGATAGAGGCATTGTTGACTGCATTTATTTCAATTTTAGTTTTTCATTTTTATATGCTTGTTTTTTATTGGCATTTTTTAAATATTTACTACATGTATGTGAAATGAGTTTTCTAAAATAAAAAACAAAAATTGTTTTAACTCATTAGTAGACATTGGATGTCTATGGGCAATGAGTAGAAACAATTTTCCAAAAGCAAAATCCTTAATTATTAAATCTAGTGGGAAAGGGACTAATTAATAACTCCCACGATCTTCCATTAACGGTTCACTATAAGATGAGTGAAGTAATCTGTGTCATCTTGCCAGGGATGATCATTCCATACGGAGGGTACACTACTCATTGGTTACTAGATGTGAACTTCCTACGGATAAGATTAATTAGACATGTTAGAGAGTGACCACCACACGGAGGCACTACCTGAGACGGTTGTGATTGGATCCTAGTTAATGGTGCACACTAGCTAAGCTATAAGGGATACCACACGGGGAACTACTCAGAAACTTAGAGATCAAATTGATTCAAGAGTCATGACCTATTTTCCAAGAGTTACATAGCGGACAAGTTATGATTAATAGAAAGATCGAGTGATGACCACCACACAGAGGCTTTATTATTTCATTTTGATATTTTGGTGACTTTGTTATAAAATAAGAGTTTTAAAGGATTCTTTTATTTTGTACTATCTAATTTTGATATCTATATTAAAATGTCTGTTATTCTTTTTCAAAATTTATAATGTCTGGATCTGCATTTAGCCCACTTGCCACAATATTCACATTGAACAAACTAACTAGAAACAACTACACCGAATGAAAATGTAATCTTGACATTGTTTTAACTATGAAGGATCACATATATGTCCTCACTACCCCATGCCTCGCTAAACCCATGGCAAATGATTTGGAAAATGCCAGAAGCGAGTTCGACAAATAGAATAAGTCGAATGGAATGGATCGTTGTTATATTCTACCCTCTATGGCTGGTGTGTTGCAACACCAATTCCAATTGAATAATTCTACTAGTGCCATCATGACCTCCCTCAAAGGAATGTTTGGGGAGCATGGTAGACCTGCCAGCCAGATCGCCATGCAAAAGATCATAAGTATGAAAGTGTTGGAATGAACTCCAGTCAGAGAGCACGTTTTAAAAATGATTGGTTATTTTAATAAACTGGAGACTCTAGGTGCCAACATCGACGCACAGACCCAAGTTGATATGATCCTCAACTCGCTGCCTCAGTTATTCGCTCAATTTAAACTTAACTATTATCACATCCATTCCAGAATTTTGTGGTTTTAAAATGCATAATATGAAGTTTTGTGAAATTATTAATGTTTATAAATAATTTGAGCTAGAGTTGACTATGAGTCAACGGTGAGGTGTCAGTGGAGACACGGCAACTAGAAAGTTCATATTTCATTGGCATGACTAAATGTCATTTATGTGAATTAAATGTTATTTGAGATATCTGGTATTCTTGTGAATAGTATTTACCTGTATAGAGTAAATTTCTGATAGTTTTGGTATAGCTTTATATCGTTTTGAAGGCTATGGTGAGAACGTGAGTGATATGTTGTATAAAAGGTAGGTGGTATAGAGATTCCACGGAATATAGTTTTGGATCCTTATTTTTGGACCAAAACAGAACTTAGTCAGAAACTTTTATAAATTTTAGTTTTCACTTCTGAAATAATAAATTAGACGTTTAAGATGTTTCGTGGGATAATTTGAAGTTTTGGAAACTCGTGGGGAGGTAGACATTATTTACGGAAGTTATGCCTATAAATAGATAAGTTTGGTTTTCATTTTGAGAAAACTTGCTAAAAATATCTAGAGAGAGGAGAGGGAAAGGGAGATTTGGTTGCCACGGGTTTTGCAACGCCAATCGACGACCATTCATCTGTCAGATTTTTTCCAGATTTTAGATTTGAGCTCCTCAGGGTAAGACCTTCATTTTGATACTTCTTAGGCCGCATTTGGCCAACTTTTTTGAAAATCTAATTTATAAGAATTTAGGGAATACCTAGTAAAACTTGTAGGAATTGCGTATAATCAGAGATCCGATGTTTATTCGGGCCTCTAGTTGATCCTTCAAAGTTTCGGAGAGATCGCACGAGGTATGAATTCTAGATCTATGAAATATATGGAAATTTCATGTTTTAAATATCGACTTTGATATTATAGATCTGGGCAAAAAAATTTCATGTATTAATTAGGCCCGTTAATTATGCATGTAAAACATCGATAATAACATGTATTTGGTTTATGTGAGCATGTTATGTGTCTACTTGGGTCAAAGGGGAGTTTGGTCCAATTTCATCTGGGATTATAAGCTCCTCGAACCTTGAGGATTAGATGAATTTGATTGTGGTCGTGTCTGATATGGAGGAAGGGCCAACCAGGACACGGTACCTGGTATGGAGGAAAGCCCAACCAGTGTACGGGATGCGTGGGAGGGTGTGCCTTCCACGGCATCGGTTCCATTTATCGGATGAATGCGTACTACTCACCCTAGAGACTATTTCTATGTGTTTTAGATGTTTATACCATGAATTGTCATATAAACATACATTTAGAATTGTAAGCTCAATATATAGCAGAGCAGTGGAGATTTACTCCATTGCAGGTGATAAGAAGCGAGGAAAGAAGAAGCATGAGGAGTGAGGCCAAGAAACGCCGAGGGAAAACACTTTTGTTTATACTTTTGTTTTCATTCCAAACTTGTAATAAGAATTGGGTTTTTGTAACATGTTGTAGTAGAAGTTTGGACTAGTTCTGTAGTGTTGTAAACGCTAGTAAACGTTTGTAGTTATGCTTTGAATCGTTGGTACACAATCGTTGTTGTGTTGGTTTTGAACCGGAGGAGTGTAGCTTGGAATGCTGCAGAATTTTAGTGTGCTGGTGCTAATCAGTCGACTGGATCACTGTGTGGACTGCACACTGCTTTGACATGTTTGGGGAGTTGACTAGGTTGAGAAAACAATCGACTGGATGGGGTCCCATAATATGACTTTCTGCTTGAATAGAGTACCAGTCGACCGGACATTTTCAGTGGACTGAAATTTTTAGGCACCAGTTGACTGGGTCCTCGACACAGTCGACTGGACTAAGCTGTTGGGTTTGTTTTACTTTCTGTCCCAACCTCCAGTCGACTGGAGCCCAATTCAGTCGACTAGACCTCTATTATCAAAGATGAATTCTTTTGGAACTTCTTTAACTGGACAAAGCTTTTTATTACTCTGATTTTAAAGGATTTTACTTATATTTTCCCTACTATTTTACTTTAATGGAATTGGATGAGCCTTGGTGGCATGCCACGTGTCCTATTCCTGCGCGTAGTGGGATGGGTCGTGACATTTATTGGTATCAGAGCTATAGGTAACAAACTTTGGTAACGTTCGACGACGAGTGGAGTGTTGAGTGAATTTTCACATATTTTAGAGTGCATCCATATATAGTAGAGATGTTTGATGCATATGTATGTTGTTGTATACATGATTTTGGCTATTATCATGCATGCATAGTGTTTATGCATCAGTAATCATGAGTGACAACCGAGAACTATCGCCACATACCTGACGTATGAATGAAATGATAGAAATGATGGGGAATATGGGAGATATGATACGAAATATAACAGAATGATTACCTTCAACGCCTTCAATCGAAGTTGAACCAATAGCTGTAGTACATGCGCCTGAGAATAAAAGCATGAGATCTGTGTCAGAACAATTTACTAGAAAGAAGCCGATAAAATTTTATGGGACTTCTGACACGACGCTAGCAGAGCATTGGGTTATGGATATAGAAAGGATATTCAGGACTATTCTAATGTCCGATATGCTAAAGATAGAAAATGCAAGTGATGTGCTGAAGGGTGAAGCCCAGAATTGGTGGGTAAATATGTTGGACCAAGGGGCACCGATAACTTGGGAAGGATTCAAGGCAGAGTTCAATCGCCGATTCTTTCAGCGAGCCACTCACAACGCGAAAAAGAGAGAGTTATATAATCTCAAGCAAGGGGATATGACCGTAACTGAGTATACTTCTAAGTACAATGCATTACTGAGATTCGGTAAGGGTTCAGTGCCGGAGGAGGAGGATAGAGCAAGGAAGTTCGAAGAAGGGTTAAGGGAGAATTTCCGTCTGAGAGTGGAACTGTATGAACACTCAACAGTCGGTGTAGTGCAACAAACAACACTTGTGGTAGAAAGTGGATGAGAAAGATCGAAGCAGAATCAACAAGGCAAGCGGGGTTATGAGGGTAGTGACCAACACCAGGGTAGATCTTTTAAGAGGCCATTTCCACGAGGCTCTGGTTCTAGTTTGAGTGATTCCCAAAGAACACCCAGTAACATACCATTGTGTCCGCTTTGCAATCGACCACACACTGGCCGATGTTTTCTGACTAACTCCCAAGGCAAGGCTAGAGGGGAAAATAGTGCAAGTTCTGCATCCTATTCGCAACTCAAGTGCTTCGATTGTGGTACTTTTGGACATCGAGTGAAGGATTGTCCGAGGAAACGTTCTCAACAGGGAACGAGTTCCATGGCTTCCAGTGCTTTGAAGCCTCAGCAGTCAAGTGCGAGGAGACCAGAGATAGAACAGCATGAGGGGAGATCTTTTCAGATGAACCCTGAAGATGTGGCTACTACTGATACAGTGGTCTTAGGTATGGTGCTTATATGTTCGCACTTAGCATGCATACTTGTTGACTCAGGATCTACGCATTCATTCATATCGCATAATTTTGTTGGATATTTGAATGTTAAGTCCGCACCACTAGGATATGATTTATCCATTGCCTGCCGCTTAGTAAGCCAGTGGTAAAGTCTACAATTTATAAGAATTATGAGATCAAGCTAGGCGAGAAGGAGATGACTGTAGACCTTATACTGATTGTTGTGAACCATTTTAATGTAATACTAGGAATGGATTGGTTAGCTCTTAACCAAGCTACTATAGACTATGAACGGAAAGAAGTTAATTTTCGATCATTGGTATATGGAGACTTTTGTTTTCAGGGAAGTGGAGTTACACCGCCACCGTACTTGATTTCAACTATCTGAGCGGGTAAGTTGTTGAAAAAGGGATGTCAGGGATTCTTATGTTCGGTAATTGATATTTCGATGATCGAATTGAAAGTAGAAGATATTCCGATAGTACAAGAGTATCCAGATATGTTTCCAGACGACCTGCCAGATGTTCTTATCGAGAGGGAAATTGAGTTCACCATCGAGATAATGCCAGACTCAAGACCTGTATCAAAAGCACCGTATAGAATGGCACCTGGAGAATTGAAAAAACTGAAAGTGCAACTACAAGAACTACTCAATAAAGGTTTTATTAGACCTACTATATCACCATGGGGAGCTCCAGTGTTGTTTGTAAAGAAGAAGGATGGTTCAATGGGAATGTGTGTGGACTATCGAGAACTAAACAAGTTGACGATCAAGAACATGTATCCGTTGCTGAGGATTGACGATTTATTTGATCAACTTCGTGGGGCGCAAGTATTTTCTAAAATAGATTTGGGATCGGGCTATCACTAGTTGAAAGTAAAGGCTGAAGATGTTGAGAAAATAGCTTTCAGAACGCGCTACGGACACTACGAGTTCTTAGTCATGCTGTTTGGAGTTACCAATGCACCAGCCACGTTCATGGATCTTATGAATCGAGTATTCAAGGATTACTTGGATGACTATGTGATTGTATTCATCAACAACATTCTTATCTACTCGCCGAGTGAGATAGAACATGAGAACCACTTGAAGTTGATACTTTAGAGATTGCGAGTGAAGCAATTATTTGGGAAATTTAAGAAGAGTGAATTCTGGCTACCCATCATTACTTTTCTTGGTCATGTGATTGACAAGAATTGAGTTTCAGTTAATCCTCACAAAGTGGAGGTAGCATCAAATTGGCAGAGACCGACTTCAGTGTCAGAAATTCAGAGTTTCTTAGGTCTAGCTGGATACTATCGCAGATTCATAGAGAATTTATCAAAGATATCATTACCAATGATGAAGTTAATGAGGAAGGGCACTACTTTTGAATGGAGTCAAGAGTGTGAAGAGAGTTTTCAAGAGATGAAGGCACGACTAATGAGAGCACTTATTTTGATAATACCATCCGGGACTGAAGGATTTGTGATTTATCATGATGCGTCACATCAGGGTTTGGGATGCGTACTTATGTAAGGGGGTAGAGTAATTGCCTATGCTTCTAGACAGCTGAAGACACACGAGGTTAACTATCTGACTCATGATTTTGAATTGGCCACAATAATCTATGCTTTGAAGATTTGGCGACACTATCTGTACGGGGAAAAATGTGAGATTTTCACAGACCATAAGAGTTTTAAGTACATTTTCACCTAATGGGACTTGAATATGAGGCAGAGAAGGTGGTTGGAACTGATGAAGGATTTCAATCTTTTGATAGAGTATCATCCAGGAAAGGCTAATGAAGTAGCCGATGCATTAAGCCGGAAAACACCAAGGAACTTAGCCGACGAGCTAACGAGTCAAAAAGAATTGATCAGAGACATGGAACGTTTAGAATTGGATGTGATATCAGAGACTAGTGGTGGCTTAATGATGGGAATCATAGCATACCCAGATATTCACGATGAGATCAAGAGGGAACAGTTTTATAATGTTTACCTGTGCAAAATGAGAGATGAGATACCTTTGGGAAAGCGACCTGATTTTGTGTTGGAACAACGAACGTTGAAACTTGGAAATCGGTTATGTGTACCAAATGTGAAGGGCCTGAAAGAGAGAATTCTTGAGGAAGCTACGGAAAGTAATAAAATGTACCAGAACTTGCGGGAAAACTTTTGGTGGAAAGGTATGAAGCGTGAAATTGCTAAGTATATTTCTAAATGTTCAACATGTCAGCAAGTGAAAGCAGAAAGACAAGTACCCACGGTTACTACAACCACTACCTGTGTCAGAGTGAAAATGGGATGAGATTACAATGGATTTTGTTTCGGGATTTCCACGATCGCCGAACAAGAATGACAAGATTTGGGTTATAGTTGATAGATTGACGAAATTAGCTCATTTTCTACCGATCAAGACGACTAAGCCGTCTAGACTAGCAGAGTTGTATGTGAAAGAGATTGTGAGACTACATGGGGTTCCAGTAGTGATTATATCGGACAGTGATAGTAGTTTTATGTCGAGGTTTTGGGGAAGTCTACAGAAGGCCATGGGTACTAAACTGAGTTTCAGTACTGCATTTCATCCTCAGACCGACGGAGAGTCAGAACGTATGATTCAGACATTAGAGGATATGTTGAGACTTTGTGTTTTAGATTTTAGGAGTGACTGGGAGAGATACTTACCGTTAACCAAATTTGCTTACAATAACGGGTTTCAGTCAAGTATTGGAATGGCACCTTATGAAGCGTTATATAGACATAAGTGTCGATCGTCGATTTGTTAGACGAGGTTGGAGAAAAAAAGTTACTAGGACCTGAGTTAATACAGGTGACTACTGAGAAGGTAAAGCTAATCCATGAGTAATTCAAGATAGCTCAGAGCCGATATAAGAGCTATGTGGACTCTGAACGACGACCGCTAGTATTTGAAATTGGAGATTATGTGTACCTGAGAGTATCGCTTTCAAAAGGCATTGTACGATTTGGAAAGAGGGGAAAGCTTAATCCAAGATTTGTAGGACCGTTTGAGATCTAGAGAGATTAGGACCAGTGGCTTATCGATTAGCTCTTTCGTCAGAGTTGGAACATGTGCACAATCTTTTCTATGTATCGATGCTTAGACGGTGTATGATGAATACGAGTAAGATCATAGTACCAGAACCATTGCAAATTCAGGAAGACTTGACTTATGTGGAGCAACCGGTAGAGATCCTAGATTGAAAGGAGCAAGTATTGCAAACAAAAACGATTATTGGTGAAAGTGCTATGGCGTAGTCACACAGTCGAGGAAGCTACGTGGGAGAACGAAGAAGAATTGAGGAATGAATATCCCTATCGTTTCGACCGATGAGTAAGTTTGGGGACAAACTTCCTTTTTGGAGGGGAGAGTTGTCACATCCATTCTAGAATTTCGTGGTTTTAAAATGCATAATATGAAGTTTTGTGAAATTATTAATGTTTATTAAAAATTTGAGCTGGAGTTGACTGTGAGTCAACAGTGAGGTGTTAGTGGAGACACGGGAACTAGAAAGTTCATATATCATTGGTATAACTAAATGGAATTTATGTGAATTAAATGTTATTTAAGATATCTGGTATTCTTGTGAATAGTATTTACCTGTGTAGAGTAAATTTATGATAGTTTTGGTATAGCTTTATATCGTTTTGAAGGCTATGGTGAGAACGTGAGTGATACGTTGTATAAAAGGTAGGTAGTATAGAGATTCCACTGAATTTAGTTTTGGATCCTTATTTTTGGACCCAAACGGAACTTAGTCGGAAACTTTTATAAATTTTAGTTTTCATTCATGAAATAATAAAGTAGACGTTTAAAACGTTTCGTGGGATAATTTGAACTTTTGGAAACTCGTGGAGAGGTAGACATTATTTACGGAAGTTATGCCTATAAATAGATAAGCTTGGTTTTCATTTTGAGAAAACTTGCTAAAAATATCTAGTTAGAGGAGAGAGGAGAGAGAAAGGGAGATTTGGTTGCCATGGGCTTTACGACGCCGATCGACGACCATTCGTCTGTCTGATTTTCTCCAGATTTTAGATTTGAACTCCTCAGGGTAAGACCTTCGTTTTGATACTTCTTAGGCCGTATTTGGCCAACTTTTTCGAAAATCTAATTTCTAGGAATTTGGGGAAAATCCAGTAAAACTTATAGGAATCGCGTATAATTGGAGATCCGACGTTTATTCAGGCCTCTAGTTGATCCTTTAAAGTTTCGAAGAGATCGCACGAGGTATGAATTCTAGATCTATGAAATATATGAAAATTTCATGTTTTAAATATCAATTTTGATATTATGAATCCGGGCAAAAAAATTCATGTATTAATTAGGCCCGTTAATTATGCATGTAAAACTGCGATAATAACATGTATAACGTTTTATGTGAGCATGCTATGTGTCTACTTGGGACAAAGGGGAGTTTGGTCCAATTTCATCCGGGGTTGTAAGCTCCTCGAACCTTGAGGATTTGATGAATTTGATTGTGTTTGTGTCTGGTATGGAGGAAGGCCTAACCAGGACACAGTACTTGGTATGGAGGAAGGCCCAACCAGTGCATGGGATGTATGGGAGAGGTGTGCCTTCCACGGCATCAGTTCTATTTACCGGATGAATGCGTACCACTCACCCTAGAGACTATTTCTATGTGTTTTAGATGTTTATACCATGAATTGTCATATAAGCATACATTTAGAATTGTACGCTCAGCATATATCTGAGCAGTGAAGATTTACTCCATTACAGGTGATAAGAAGTGAGGAAAGAAGAAGCGTGAGGAGTGAGGTCGAGGAACGTCGGGGGAAAATACTCTTGTTTATACTTTTATTTTCCATTCCAAACTTGTAATAAGAATTGGGTTTTTGTAACATGTTGTAATAGAAGTTTGGACTAGTTCTGTAGTGTTGTAAACGCTAGTAAACGTTTGTAGTTATGCTTTGAATTGTTGGTACACAATCGTTGTTGTGTTGGTTTTGAATCGGAGGAGTGTGGCTTGGAATGCTGCAGAATTTTAGTGTGCTGGTGCTGATCAGTCGACTAGTTTTTGATCTAGTCGACTGGATCACTGTTGCTTTGACATGTTTGGGGATCAGTCGACTGGGTTGAGAAAACATTCGACTGGATTGGGTCCCAGAATATGACTTTCTGCTTGAAGTGAGTGCCAGTCAACTGGACATTTTCAGTCGATTGAAATTTTTAGGCACCAGTCGACTGAGTCCCCGACACAGTCGACTGGTGTAGACACCCCATTTTGTCGGCTATCAGATTTAGGAGACCCATAGCTTGGTGGTTCACAATGATCGTAAAAGACTCAAAAGGACTCTCGGAAGTCAGCTCCATCCCTCAGAATGCTCAGAATGACCAAAATGCCCCTGAAAGCCCGAAAACTCCCATATTTGGTCCCAAAGTTCTGAAAAACATGATATGTCGTAAGAAAAGCGATAAAATGAGTTTTAAAGAGAAATCGGCTAAAATCGTCAGCCCCCAGAGACCCCCGGAAGTCCCGGAAGCTCCCGAAAAGTCCCCGTTGACCGGTTTGACTAGGTTTGACTAGGTTTGACCAAGGTTTGACCAAGTTTGTGAAGGAAAAAGTGGTTTAAAGTTAGAGTTTAAACGCGCAGCGGAAATAGGTTAAGTTATAAAACTTTTGGTATTTCAGGATCTACTACTCGTCAATTCCATAGATGCGTACAAGGGGGTGCAAGAATTATACCTTAGTGTCTTGAACCCAATTCTGAAACTTTAACTTCCAGCAGCCTCCACTAGATGATCTTCACCCTTATGACTCCTGTGGATGCCTGCCGGAAAGACTAGGGTTGGTGGGAACCCTAATAGAGAGGATAGGAAGGTTTTGGGAAGACTATGATAGTTTCTGCAGCTTCTGCGTATAAAAATGACGATCACTTACTTCCAGAACGCAGCTGCCCTATTTATAGATTTCCAGAACCGACCTAGACTTCGATCGATCGAAGTGACTTCGATCGCTCGAACCTTCGATCAATCGAACCATTCTCAATCGATCGAACCTGCTGACTTCAATCGATCGAACAATTCTCGATCGATCGAACCTGTCTTAACAGCTTCCTCAAGTGTCTTTCCAAGCATCCTAGCGGAGCTAAGAGTGAGACCTCCTAGGCTCTTTATTGTTGGCTCAGACCAGTTTGTTAATTACCATGACCAAACTCTTTGATCAGCAAACTAACTAACTGGTCAGTTAACGTTTATTCCACTATAAAACGATAACTGAATTCCAACGCAAAAGAACATATCCGAAGCGATAACTAGACTTGTATGGTGTACTAATGTCCCTCTACCGTCAGCATTCGTACTCATATTCAGGTAGTCGGATAACTATTACTGTCAACCTGAATCATGATTATTTCTTGTATTCCTTGAGTCCCATTCACTACTCATGATTACCAAACATGTTGATAACTCTTATCAACAAGACTGCAGTACTCAGTAATCAACTTGGTGACATTCTCAAGGGAATGCTTACTCTGAATCAGAGGGTAGATTCTATCTTGACAATATATGTTCACAACCCTATGGACATGACATACCCAAGATACCCAGGTGTTGATCTTCTATAGACCTCACTGATTGGTAAGTCAAAGCAGCCATATCCATAGTCTGTGTTCATAATCATCTCAAGATTGAGAACACGTACCTTATACAAGTTATGAGTTCCTATTGACTGTTGACAGCCTTAAGCGTCAATAGGAAAGCTCAGGTCCGTCAATGCACTATAAGCACTAGCATATCAACTAAGAGCTACACTCTAGTGATTGAGATTAATCACTCCATCCAATGGTAGTTAATTATGCTACAGTGTAGACCTGATGAGGTATCCAGTCTCATCATCCACTGTGACATATTCTAAGTATCAAAGAATAGTAATTCGTATCTCACTTGTGTGTATCTCATACACACACGAATTGCTTACTATGATACTTAAGGACAAAACAATCATCTCATGAAAGAAACATACACAATGAAATGTAAAGCTGATATCCATATATTATAATGCTAATGTCTCATACATAAAGTAATGGTTTGAGGGCACAAACCCAACAGTTTGACCAAGTTTGACCGAAATCGTCCAAATTCACCAAAATCACGAAGAAAGTGTTAAAACAAGTTCCAAAAGAAAATCGAGCGAAAACATCAGCTCCCGGGAACTCCCGGAGGTCTCCAGAACTTCCCGGGAATCCTAGGTTTGACCAGTTTGACCAGAATTTGACTTTGGAACCAGGGAACCAAAACAATTTTCAAACATTTTTCATGGATACTAGAGGTCAATAGCTTTCCAATGGTATATCGCACATAATTTCTGGATTTAAAACGAATTTATTATGAATTTCCAAAGGGGAAAAAGGCGATCAAATCGGCTTTTATCGCGAATACCGCAAAACTTTTCAAAGTGACCTATCCCCGAACCTTTTTTTATGTAAAGTAGACTCCATTACCTTTACAACGGTATATCACAACCTCAATTTGGAGTTCGTATGCATTTTCTGTGAATTTTGGACGAAATAGGGCCTTTTCGCGAATACCGGAACTTCAGGGGGGCCTAAATAGCATTATCTGGACGGAGGGAGGAGCACTGCCGCCGCGGCACTGGCCCACTGCCGCCGCGGCACTCCCCCCCAGAACAGTGTATTTTTGATTAATTAAAAGCCAAAACGACGTAGTTTTATGATTTCAGATGTTTGGAGCCAATGGGAATACTTTCTAAATCCCAAAACCACCCCAAGTTGGCCTATATAAGCACCCCATTACTCTTCATTTAGGGGGGTCAAATGTAAGCTTTGAAAAAGTTTGGGAGAAAAGTTGTAGAGATAAGGTTAGAATAGAGAGAAAGAAGCTTCCTTCTTTGATTTTCCAAAACAAAAGTGAGTTCTAAACTTTGTTTTTTACTTCATTACTCCCCTTTATTTCAACATTCAATACTCCCAACCACCATTTTAGTGAGCATTCAAGAGAGTGGAAGCTTCTTCCATGTCTAGTGTCATTACATATGAGTGAAACACCAATCTACAAGTCTCATGCTTCATGAATATCATCTATTGATTATCATCTACTTGCTTGTTTATTTATTGTTCATCTCTTCTTATCCCATTTCTTTTTATTTTCTTTATTTACTTACTAGTCCATCATCATCTAAGTGATGACATGAAGTTTGGGGTGAGTGAATCCTTATGGATAGTAGCTCTTGACCTCAAAAACATGTTTGATAGATGATGATCATAACCTCAATACTTCCAAGTTGTTCTTGAAATGTATTGAAGTTATGTTCAAAATAAAATAAATCTCTCCAACAATCTTGGAGGTTCTTGATGATGAGTTTGATGTTGACATTTTGAGTGGCTATAATCCTTATTGAGTATTGAAAATATGCTTTCAAAACATCTATTTCAAAACCCCTCTTAATCCCTCTCATTTTGATTTCAAGAAACAAAACTTGGTTTTCTCCAAAATCTTCAAAACAATGAGTCAAAACAGTGAGTGAGTTGAGCTCAAAGATTTCTATAGAACTCAATACTCAACATATGGATGCAAGGCCACTTGGAAAGTCTTCCTAACTCATTGGAGAACACCCATGATTTTTGGTTTGACTTGGAAGTACTTGGAAATGGTCCATTTGGATCCCAATATTCCTTCCAAACATTCTGATTTTGCTGTCACAGCAGCTAGGTCCACTTCCAACCTCTTTTACAGAAAACGTTTCCAAAAGGGGTGGTCCTAACTTATTTTTCCCTTAAACTTCAATGTCTTAGGGAACTTTATGTATAAAATGGGCCCTTAGATCATTCTTTTTCATTTTCTACGATTTTCTAACATTTCAGTCGACAGTACGGATTCTGTTTCTGAGTGACCTGTGTTGTTTATATGATTTCTCTCAATCTGTGATAGCTATTCAATAGTGGCCTTTTGGGTTGTGTTCTAGACACAATAAGGAACATCTCCATAAAAAATCATGCATTGAAAACATTCCTAACCCCTCTTTTCAAATTTCCAAAGATGATGCTACTGTTCTGTCCACTATTCACAGCAAGTATACTTTAACTTTCATTCTTTGATTTGATGCTTATATGCATTCCAAATTAGTTCATATCTTAGGAAGTAGTTCATACTACATTTGTATATATCCCATGTTGATTTAATTCATTCATTCATACACATTTTAGACTCCTGAGTCATTTTAGAAATCCATGTACACAAAACACACTACAACCTTTGCACATTTTTAGATACATACAATACATTCATGCAAGATTTGGGGTTTTTTTGTAACTCTTAATCTAAGAAGATTATAAGGAATGAACTTGATCACACATTCATGCTTCCCCCTCGATCTAATCATCCTTTCTCATCCATCTCGGGGATTGAGAAATCTTCTTTTCTCAAAATTAACATGCATCATTTTAGCTTGCTAAGCATATTTTGATTTCTTTGATTATTTGTTTCAAGAACAATTCATGTCCCCTTTAGATTAAGGAAACTAATTACTTGATATATGATTAGACGACTTTTCCTAGGTTTATTTGTGTGATCTTTCACTTTACATTGCATGATATTTGACCTAGATCTTATGAATGATATTTTATCTTTTGATCTTCCATTTTCAAGTTTCTTATGTAATGTAATATACTATCATAGTATTAATTGCCGAACCATACATAATATAAGATGATTATTTGGATGCTAATTGAGGCCCGTCAAAAGATGGGGCGAGTTGAGGGTGTTTTAGTCGCGACAAAGGCTCCTTCCTCTCTCGTACCAAAACCCCGAACCAAGTTCTTTGGTTATGAAGGGCCGGTGCCCTTTATCCATTTGGGTGAGTCAAAATTAGGTTTCTTGGTTCCTTAAAGACCAAGTGGCGACTCTGTATCTGTTTTCAACAGACCTTTTCTTTTCTTTGATCTAAATCAAATTTCCTTTTCAAATCAAAATTTCAAAACAAAGAGGTGGAAGCCCGGTATCCACAACTGGACTAAGCTGTTGGGTTTGTTTTACTTTCTGTCCCAGACCTCCAGTCGACTGGAGCCCAATTCAGTCGACTGGACCTCTATTTTCAAAACTGAATTCTTTTGAAACTTTTTCAACTAGACAAAACTTTTTATAACTCCGATTTTAACGGATTTTACTTATATTTTCCGCTCCTATTTTACTTTAATGGAATTAGATGAGCCTTGGTGGCGTGCCACGTGTCCTATTCCGGTGCGTAGCGGGATGGGTCGTGACAACTACAATATGAATCAAGTGAATTTTTTTTATGAGAAAATTGATAAGCTATCTTCAGTCAGCGGAAGGGGTGATAAAACCCGGTGGCAACATTTTGAACATTGAAAAAGGCACTTCTTCCCGATCTACGCCGAAAGGCAAAAAAGGAAAGAAGAAGGCTAGCATTAGTGGTTTAATTGTTGGACCAGTCCAAAAGATTGACAATACTAAGGGAAAAGGAAAAGGGAGGTGGTCAAGGCAAAGGAAAGTGTTTCCAATGCAGAGACAAAGGCCACTGGAAGAGGAAATGTCCCGAATTCTTAGCTACAAGAGTTCAAGGTATGATCGAATCACATGTGATTGAAGTAAGTTTTATAACAGATACTTGGAACACTTAGTGCATTGATTCTGGTGCTTCTAACCATATCTGTAATTCATTGAAGGGGTTCAGATCAACTAGGAGGTACAGTGATGGGGAGGTCGTACTGACTCTAGGTTCTAGCACAACCGTTTTTTGCAGATGCTATAGGAGTAGTAGTTTTAGAATTTCCAAATAATAAGACTTTAGTATTATTAGATGTACTTTACGTTCCTTTAATGAGATGTGATTTATTTCAGTTTCAGAACTTTCAAATAAATATTGTTCTTTCTCTTTTGGAACTGAAGTTGTGATCAAAACAAATGGTTCTTTTGTGTGTTCTGGTATTAAGTCAAATGGATTGTATTTAATACTCCAACTATTTCTAAAGACTCTAACACGGAACTTAATAAATCTGCTGTCACTGTACCATCTGAAAGAAAGGAACCTTCTACTAATCTAACAAGGCTTTGTCACATAAGGCTAGGTCATATCAATCTAAATAGGATTAGCATACTAGTCAAAGAAGGGGATCTTAGGCAATTTGGTTCTCAAACCAATGGAAGTTTGTGAATCATGTTCAAAGGGTAAAATGACAAAAGGCCCTTTCCTGCAAAGGGCAATAGGACTAATGTATTGTTAGAATTAGTTCATACGTGTAGACCAATGAATATTAGAGCCAGGGGTGGTTATGAGTATTTTATTACATTTATCGATGACCACTCTAGGTACGGATATGTGTACCTAATGCAGCATAAGTCTGAAGCTTTTGAAAAGTTCAAAGAGTTTAAAGCTGAAGTGGAGAAGCAATTACACACACATATTAAAGCCAATCGATCTGATCAAGGTGGCAAGTACCTCTCTAATGAGTTATTGATCACCTTGTACAGAATGGGATTCTGTCATAATTGACTGTACCTGGTATGCCTCAACAGAACGGTGTAGTAGAGAGAAGGAACCAGACGCTTTTAGATATGACTAGGTCAATGATGAGTTATTCCGAGTGGCCATTATTTCTTTGGGGTTATGCTTTGAAAACCGCTATGTACATACTAAAGTATTTTAAGATTCCCTAAGATGAGATGTGAGTTTAAGATAAGTTTGTCCTTCTGATGATAAGATAGTTTTCTTTGCAGATTAGCATGGATCCGAATTTCCACCTGTTTGTAAATGATTTATTTGGAGGACATGTAATTCATGGACACATCGCGGAGCCGGCCATACTAGAGATATACCAGAGCCACATTTGGCAGGCAGCTAGTCGATACTTGGAGGAGAAGATGTGGACTTCTCTTTATGTTGTAGGCACGACGCACCTGACAGAGATATGCATGGATACATATCACTATGCTATGACCTAAGCAGCCATATACCAGGAGATTGCTAGATTGATTCAGAGTAAGCCAGAGGTAGACGATATTGAGCTACGAGCTATTATAGCTGGGCCTGTTCCACCAGGGCCTATAGCAATACCAGCACCGGTACCTGGCATACCAATACCAGAGCCTGAGCCTATTCAAGGTGAGGAGGACCCAGAGCCAGAGCATGAGCATCCTGATAAGGATTTTGACGTGGATGGAGAGGATGAGCCTATGGACTATGAGGACCTAGCAGGGGAGGAGCCTGCAGAGATGATGATAAGCCAAAGGATGAGCTGGAGGATGACCCGGAAGAGCCAAAGTATGTTCCTGACAAGGAGCTAGAGCCAGGCTTGAGCCAGAGGACCCAGTAGAGGGAGATGTGATCATGGAGGTAGTAGAGGAGGATATTCTTGATGAAGAGGTAGTCGTGCCAGAGGTACCCGTTATGCCGGAGTTACCAGCCGGACCTATAGTGCATATGACAGCCATGGCCGATATGGCATTAGGATGGAAGCTGAGATGACCGGACATTCAACTGGATTTATTATGGGCGAGGCTACATTAGCAGGGGCATTGGATATAGCTAATGGATTCACCGCTATAGCCGTGGACGTTGCTAATCAGGCGATAATGGCAGAGGATGCGGATGTAGAGATAGTTGAGGATTGGGATATCAGAGTGGTAGTCAGAAATCTTGCAGCACCAGTTGAGGATGCTCCCCTTGAGGAGATGGATATCATTTCAGAGGATGAGGCACCACTAGCAGGATCAGACGCTGACAAGTTTTGAGTCAGGATCTACAGAAAGTTTAGTTTTGTTGGTTTATCAGGACATGTTGTCCACATGATTTTTGGGAGCTTGAGAGATAGCTATTTGACTATAGCTTTGTATAGATATTATCAGTAGTTGTAGCATTGTAAATAGCTCACCTTAGTACTATTTTAGCCTATGTCCCATGTGGTACACAGTTTGATTAGAGTGTACTATGCGGTACATCTTTTGATATATATATATATATACGAGCAATACTTTTGATATTGATTGTATGTTAGAGTGATATATGTTGATAGTAGAACTGTTAGTTCTTATTGCTGATTATCGCTCTATCTTGATTTCTTTTCTCCGCGAAGACTTCAGCTAAGCAATAGGTCACTTGTAGGTACCCTTCGCTAGCATACAATGGTAGGACTCTTGAGAAATCATCAAGCACGAATTGGAGCACCTATTCCTGAGGAAATGGACCTATCCGTAGTTTTTGAAGCTTTTATGAAGAGGATAGAACATGTAGGTGACACCTATAACCATGCTACCAATCAATGACCTGTCCAACCTCCTGTTGCACTGTATCAGTAAAGATAAATAGGAGACAAATTATTGGCACATTTTCGTGGGCTACAACCAGAAAAGTTTGATGGGTTAATAGAACCATGGAAAGCCGAGTAGTGGATTTAAAGCGTTAGAATGCAGTGAACAAGAGAAGCGTTGTCTTGCTATGTTCTAACTCACCTGTGTCGCCGCAGATTGGTGGGAAGTTAAGCGATCAACTATAGGGCAAAACTCTGCAAGAGTGATGCCTTGGGAAACGTTCAAGGGAAGATTTTTGGAGAAGTACTTTCCAGAAGGTGAAAAAGACCAGCAGGAGAAGAATCTTATGAGCCTAGTTCAAGGAGATTGGATGGTAAGAGAGTATACCACCCAGTTTGAGTGATTGTCGAGGTTCACTCCCCACATGATCGACACCCCGCTAAAGAAGGTGAAGAGATTACTAGGGACTGAGCCCCCATCTTCGCCATATGATGATTGGTCACCTGAACCAGAGCTTTGAAGGACTAGTCAGACTTGCTGTATGTCTGGAGAAGGATGTGTATCCAGTACAATGACTGCAGACGAATCAACCCCAGCCGTCGAGAAATTTTCAGCAGAGGAATTTCCAGACCCAGCCGCCAAGGAATACCCAAGGGTGGAGACCTCAGGGAAATTTTCAAGGCAACAAGAGAACCTGGGAAGGAACCAGGAAGCCCCAGTAGGGTTATCTTCGACCACAGTCGTATCAACAGTGAGGACCACCACCTAGGCATTTGCAGCTTTGCCACCAAATGACAAAGGTTGTTTTAACTATGGGAAGCCAGAAAATATTGCCAGAAACTGCATCACCCTAAGAATTAATCGCAGGACAGACATCGTCTGCCGTAATTACAGCAAGACGAGGCACCTGAGCAGGGAGTGTCGTGCACCATGAGGAGGACACTATGGGGCCCCAATTTAGGGAATACAAGGACCCCCATATCAGACTCGGGTAAATGCTATAATCCAAGGGGAAACAGGCTTTAACACTAATGAACAGCAACATCTGGAAGGTACACTTGTACTCTTTCACATTCAAGTTAAAGCTTTATTTGATACTGGTACTGCACATTCATTTATCGCTGTTAAGATTGTGCGTCAGTTAGGTTTAGAACCCTAGACTCTTGAGCTAGCACTTAATGTTGTGTCACTGTTAGGAGTGACTATTAAGTTGGGTAAAGTGTGCAAGGATTGCTCACTAACTCTAGAAGATCAGAACCTTCTGGCAGACTTGGTAGTTCTGTTGATGTCAGAGTTTGACATTATTCTAGGGATGGATTGGTTGACTAAGTATGGTGCCAATTTGGATAGCCCTACCCGGACAATTATATTCCCAATACTTGGATGACCGACGGTCAGATTCCAGTGTCAGCCAACGAGCGACATATTTTTTACAAGTAGTTTAGCTGCAATCGGAGGTACAAGTACGAGTACGGAACTCACAATGGATCGGATCCCTACCATACAAGACTTTTAGGAGGTATTCTAGGATATTAAAGGACTTCCACCCAAGTGAGAGATAGACTTTTGTGTGGAATTAGTACCTGGCATGTCGCCAATATCTAAGACTCCGTATAGGATGGCACCAACTAAGTTGATGAAACTGAAGAAGCAAGTTCAGGAGCTTGAGGAACTAGGTTTTGTTTGCCCGAGTACGTCACCTTGGGGAGCACTAATTCTATTCATATAGAAGAAGGAAGGGGCACTTCGACTCTATATGGATTACAGGGAGTTGAACACGGTAACGATTAAGAATAGATATCCACTTCCTCAGATAGACGATCTATTCGATTAATTACAAGGATCAAAGATCTTCTTAAAGATTGATTTACACTCAGGATATCATCAGTTGTTAGTTCGACCGGAGGATGTATCGAGGATTGCATTCTGAATAAGATACGGGCATTATGAGTTTCTAGTTATGCCTTTCGGATTGACAAATGCTCTAGCAGTATTCATGGACTTAATGAATAGAGTATTCAGACCATATCTGGATCAATTCATTATAGTATTCATCGATGACTTCTTAAGCTACTCAAAGATAGAAGAGGATCACAAGGAACACTTACAGATTATTTTGCAAATACTTTGAGATAGCAAGTTGTATGTAAAGTTTAGCAAATGCGAATTTTGGCTACAAGAGGTCAAATTCCTGGGACATGTTATCAAATACCAAACGTCCTGCATGTCAGGATCATATATAATACAAAATATAGGTGCTGAGGGTTGTAACTTCTGTCTATCGTCCTTGTCTAAGTCAAGACCAATTATTTGTTCGACGAGTCTACCCTCGTGGTACTTGTTGTGATGGAGCATTATGTTACGTCTCTAGTTCTCGACAAAACTTATGGACATGACCAACTTTATCGCAGTTAAAGCATTGCACTCCTCGTCTATTAGATTTTCTTGATGGTGTCTTGGTACTCCAAAATTGTAGCAGATATCTCATTCTCCATGGTGTGTTGGAGTCACCACTGGTTTTGATTCTTTCTTGTCATTCCCTAATCTCTTACACTTCTAACGGTTGCCCATGTAACTTCTCTCTATGTTTCCTTGTTGAACTTGGTTAGCTGCCAACACAACCTGACTGTCTCTTCTTCTCTGATCTATTAGGAAAAGTTGATCGTTTTCTGGCAATGTTTGATTAGAGTATGGTCCTTCATTACTCTGAGTATCATCTTCCGATTTCGCTGCCATTTCTACTAGAGCTTCGAAAGATTGGTTTAAATATCCTATAGTCATATGATGAATATGAGGAACTAATCCCTGATGATATCTTTTGATCTTCCTTCTTGGTGTATCGACCATATGCGGTGCAAATTGTGATAGCCTCTCAAATTGAATTGTATATTCTGGCACTGTAAAACTACATTGGACTAATTGTATGAAGAACATTTCCCTTTTGTTGTTTTTAGATTCTGGAAAGTACTTTTCTAGAAATCAGATCTTGAATGATTTCTAAGTCATCCTTCCAACAGCTTCTTCAGCTATTGTAGCTTTCACTGTGTCTTACCAATCTGCTGCTGAGAATGTCAGTTGGCCGTATGTCTTTTCTCAGTGTCAGTACATTCAAGTGTCTCAAATATCAATTCTATTTGGAAGATCCATTGCTCAGCTTACCATGCTCCAGTTAATCCGGTGAAGGTTCTGGTTAAAGAGCAAAAAATTCCTTTAGCAGCCTGACTCTCATTTAACGTACTGGTGCTTCATTGCCGATGATACGATCTGCACTAGGGGTGTGTTTCAGCCGGAACGGATCGAAATACCCTCTTTCGAAAAAAATTCTGAAAATTTTAGAAATAAAATAGGTGTTCCAATTTCTGTTCCAATTTTTTCAGAATTTCATTGTCCTTTTCGATTTCGGAATTTCGGAATTTTCGGAATTGGAATCAGAAATTTTCAGAATTTTTGGAATTTTCGGAATACAAATACTATTGAAAGGGTAAGTCATGCCTTTATAGAGAGTCTCCTATTCTCTCCTTTCTCTTCTTATTCGATGTGGGAAAAATAAGTCCACAGTCTTCCAAAATTTCAAAAAATATTTGGAAATTTTTGGAGAACATATTTTCAGAATTTTCAAAACAATTCCGATTCAGTTCCGATTTTTTTTTTTGGAATTTTTAGAATTCGAAATTTCAGAATCCGGAATTTAATTTTTGGTGTCAAAATCGGAATTTTTCGGATCGGAATTGGTCGGAATCGGAATTTCCATTCCAAATGACACCCCTAATCTGCACGATTGATAACTTGTTCCATACGATAGATGAAAGCTCTGACCATTCCTATTGGATCTATCTCAGGAGGTACTACTTCAGGTACTCCATTCAGCTGGTCTGGGTTCCCTTGAGCCGTTCTAACCATAATGAGTACTGGTAGTATTCAATGTTGCTACCTACAAATGAAAATCAATTCGGTCAGACGCATTCTATCTTACAGCTTAGGCAAGAACATGTGGTAAAAATATATAGTACTACTATATAATACGATCACATAAAGCAATACGAATGCCTCACATAAATAATAATATTAACCACAGAGGTCAGTCTACCTACTAGGTATTCTTAAATGTATCTATGCTCAAGACAAAGGTCACGAAACTACAGGTTCTAAGTGTAACGTCAAATCTTAAACATTCTATTACTATTCTCAAGTTCCAAACTACGAATACTGCTCAACTAACACATGAGACCACTCAACTAACATGTGGCTCAAGGTAATAGGATAATCTTATCCATAACCTCGTTCTACTTTTAGGTCATACTGACTATTCCACGATCGCCTAGGAATTCGTCAGTGTCTAAAATCCAACGGTTCTATATTTATGATCTCCATAACCACAACTAACTCTAGATGCATTGTTCTCCGTGAACTCAGCTATCAACAACTCTAAGAATTTCTTATCAGCTCTAGCAGTTACTACCTTCCAAAGAAACATCCTCAAACGGATTTATCTAACCTCCTGTCTGCGTGACAAGATAACAGTTCTATCTCATCTCAACTAATCATCATGCTATCGACATTAACTTAGAACTCGAGTTCTAATCACAAAAGACAAGAAGTTCGCAACTAAAACCTAGGCTCTGATACCAAAAATCCTGTCACGTCCGGAGAAGCAAAAATAGAGAAACAAGTTCCTTTTTGGTCCCGTAGGTTTGTGACTGGTAAATAACCGCATTATCATCTATTCAAACCAATAAACACAATGATAGGGAGGGTGCTATTCATAGAACATATCTTATTAACATAATCAGAGGCTACAGTAAAAATATAAAAGGTTTGAAAGTAACATATGCCTAAGTACCAATTATAAAAGTCTATAAAATCTATTACAACAGCTGACTTAGAGTCTAAGGCCTATAACAAATAATAACAGAAGTACAATAGATATACAAACTAACTATTACAAAGCAGCACATCTTCGTCTTCATGCCTTCAGCTCCAAGTCCGGCGGAACATCAGTCTTCTATCCTCAAGCTCTAGACATTTTGAATGTCCAGGGCATTAATGCCATCAGCTTTGAATACAAAGCTGAACTATTTCAATAGATTGAAATTTGATTGGGTTCAATCGATTGAACTTTCTTTAATCGATTGATTTGGTCTTCTTTGTCCTAAAGATTTTATAATTTTAAAACATTACAAAATTATTTATTTTAAAGTTTTAAACCATTCTGGAAATTTTTAAACCCTTGTCTGAACTTTCTGGTTCAATCGATTGAACAAAGTTCAATCGATTGAAACAGCTTCCATCGATTGAACTGTGACAGAGACCCAAGATGTTGTTTTTAAGTACTAATCACTACATAAAGAGTTTATGTACTATGTAAATAAATTAGGGGTTCCAATAGACATATATTCTGTTATATGTGCTTGGATATTTGTATATCTAACCTTTTGTAGCAAGAACTAGTCCACTGTCTCCCATGGCACCAAGAACAAATTTTAAATTTTGCATTTAATGTTTGAGATTTGTACTGTTTTTAAATTTGGTTTAGTTTTAAGGTATGTGTAAAGGGCTCTGCGACTTTATTCCTACGAAATGGAAAGTCGCACCGGTTTCCCTAGACTTTTTATATTTATTGCTATTTTCTATCTAGATAAATTATAAGCCTCAAAAGAGGCATAGGTCAATGTAATAGAATTAGATAGTCCATGTAGATGGAGCAGCAAGCCGGAGTCTATGAAGATGGAGCCGGAGGTGACTGAGCCAAGAGGATGGATCTATGAAGATAGAGCCATGGGAGATAGATGCATTATTGAATGTTTTTATTTCAATTTTTGTTTTTTGTTTTATGTGCTTTGTTTTGATTGAGATTTTATAATATTATTACCACTTGCATGCACGTAAATCAAGTTTTCTAAAATAAAAATCAAAAACCGTTTCAACACATTAGTAAACATTGGATGTTTATGGGTAATGTGAAGAAACATCCTTTCAAAAGCAAAATTCTTAATTATCAAATCTAATGGGAGAGGGACTTATTTATAACTCCCACGATCTTCCATTAACGGTTCACTGTAAGAAGAATGGAGTATTCTGTATCACCCAACCATGGGTGATCATTCCATACGGAGGATACAACACTCATTGGTTACTACATGTGAACTTCCTATGGATAGGATCAATGAGACGTGGTAGAGGGTGATCACCACACGGGGGCACTACTTGAGGTGGTTGTCATTAGATCCTAGTTAATGGTACACACTAGCTACGCTATGAATAATAGATCCCACACGGGGTGTTATTAAAAAACTTAGAGATCAAAAGGGTTCAGGAGTCATGACCTATTTTGTAAGATTTGCATAGCGGACAAGTCATGATTAATCAAAAGATCGAATAATGATCACCATACGGAGGCTTTATTCCTTTGTTTTGATATTTTAGCGACTTTGTTATGAAATGAGAGTTTTAAGGATTCTTTTATTTTATACCGTCTAATCTTGATATCCATATTAAAATGTCTGGATCTACATTTAGTCCACTTGCCACTATACTCATGCAAAACAAACAAACTGGAAACAATTACACCGAATGGAAACGTAACTTGGACATTGTTTTAACTAAAGTGATTTAACTAAATAAAATAACTACTAATGAAAAATTGACAAAAACAACGAATTTAACTTAGTGATTTCTAAATATGAGAAAAACGGCAGAAAATCACAAATTCACGGTAACCACCTTAACTTCCATGCCTACGAAAAGATACGGCACTCCCAATCATTCAAAGTCATGCCTATAAAGTATATGTTTCATTAAAATAATAAAATACCCTTTAGCCAGCACCAAGATATAGAACTATTTCAATTAATCCCATTTTTATGAAGTACAGGCAGATTGCTTATGAGCATGATTCATGGCGAGAGCTAATCTATCACACTTGAAACTAATTAAACTAAACTAAAACCATGAAGCAAGTTCACAAACTATTGAAAATCCAAGTTGAGATCATTAACGTCATGCTCGTTAACATTGTTCATATTAGAGAACATACAGTCCTATGGATCCTTACTTAAACATTCTGTGATCTCTGGATTTAGCGTTGCCCGCTGAAAACATGCATGGAAATCAAGTTGTTCACCGTTTCATTGCTCTTCCCTAACAAGAGATTTAGCCTAACATGGTAAAATTGAATCTAAATAACTATATTAATGAAAAACATGATAAAAGCCTTCATAAAACAGATCTGAAGTATAAAATCTAATTAGAAACTAAAGAAAACCTGGATTGAATGACTACGAATAACTTGTATTAAGAAATCTTCGAATGTTGAACTTAAATCTGCTCCAAACTTGCGTGAATGAAAACTAGGGTTTTAGGAACCCTAGGATCTCCTAAAGCTATTCTAAACTCGTATACAATGAATTGTGTGTTGATTTTCTACGAAACAAACTAATATATAGGCTTAGGAAGTTTAAATCCGAAAAACTCTGCTTCCCCCAATTCTGCAGAACGCGACCGGTCCTGCCCTTTTTAGCGCCACCGGTCCCGGGTATGTTTCGGGACCGGTCCTTCCTATGTTTTGCGACTGGTCCTGGTCTTCTTTTAGGCACTTCTTCCTTTTATTCTTCTAATCAACTTTCTTTTCAGCATCATTAACCACTTTATTTTCCTTATGCCTTTTTATTCTGTAAAACAACATACTTATGCAAATATTAGCAGTATTGCCTCATTTGTGCATTTGTATTAAAATAAACATAAGTAATTAGAGTTAGGGATGAAAACACGTATAATTCATCTTATTAGCACTTTTGGATATGCAATATCCGTCGCTTGTCACACTCCCCAACTAGCTCATTGCTAGTCTCTAGTAATGAAGTGAACTAATGTGAAAACAAAGTTATCATACGAATCTAAATACAACAAAAAATAAGTAAAATAAAACCTAACTCACTTTCGCAGGAATTGCGATTGCATTTAGCGTATGCAACAAGCTGTTTAACCCCTAGGTTCCCCCTAGTGGATGAGTGTTGTCTCGTGAGGGTTTGCAGTGAATTTACCAACAAAATTCCTAACCATGGATACCATATATGATCAAACTATCCTCTGATGCCAAGCACACAACTATGAAACACATCATAACATCCCTAAATGCATATATCAATGCAAAACACACAACACACAACTCATCCATCATCAAAATCATTAGAGTACATCTTTTCCATTAGACTTTACGTGTGTGTGGGAGTGGACAATTGTAGTACTCAACACATGTTTCTTGTTTTATATAACCATAACAATCGCAAAACATGCAACTTCGACTCAAATCTCACCGAGAATACACTCTCAAGATGAAATCACTCCAAATCGGGTGCATTTATTTTCTCTCTCTCATGATACAGAGGCTATATAGAGTAAATACAAAGGAACACAAATGCCTCGTATCTCTAAATATGAAAAATGGTCATGTTTAGATGCAATAGTTTCATGAAGGGAATACTTCACACTAGAAGAGCGACTTACCGCAGAAAATCCTTTCCTTACCCTCATTTCAAAACTTAATTACTCAGAATCCATAGGACTTTTTTCAAGTACAAAGATAGAGATTGAAGACGAAAAGGTAATAAATCAATTCTTAAGCATGCAATTTGCAATCCCTTCCTCAAATTTTTTCAACTCCTTCAATACATATCTTTTCTTTTCTTTTTTTCATAATCTCCTTCTTATTTATTTATTTATTTATTTTTTACTATATATTTTTTCTTCATCACTATTTTTTTACTACTTTTTTTTTTCTATCTTCCTCTTCTCATCCAAATCACCATAACTGCCTTTTGTCAATCACACACTTTGAGTCAATGGACAACGTAAACTATATTTACTTTGTGAGATATGTATAAGACCGAATCAGATCTAGGGCAACTCATGACTCAACGATTAAGAAAATAGGATGTTGCTTAACAATTTTTTTATTATATCGACGTGACTATAAGCAACAAGATCATAAGAGACAAATTATAAGAATAAATCCAAGATGCGCAGCCTATTTCATACTCTAAGTGACTAAAATTTTCCATTTAGGCAATCCAAGAATTTTAAATTTTTGGTAAATCCTGAACTTTCTCTTCTAATGATTCATCAAAATGAAAGAAAAAATGAGACTTATCAACGAGAACGCTTTTCAAAAATGTTTAGTGAGAATATATGTTCTTTAACCCTCTTACAATAAACGAATGGCACAAAAACTCACTAGGGTTATATAGTCTCGATTGCATATCTTTTGAATTGCTTAAGTTATTTTCAACACAACACACGTCATATACATAGCTGTCCATCGTGCTTTAAATATGTAAAGTCCAACAAGCAAGATGCATTCAATGACTAAGGTGATAAACAAGTTGTATGTAGCATGTAATGCACACTAATATCAAATAGGAAATACTATGAGCGTGTCACAATCATGCACAAGGACAAAGGGAAAAATCTGTCACACATACAATATCCATGTATTTCTAAATACTAATTATTTATTTTTTAGATTTTTTTTCAACTAAAAATTCTTATAAAAATTTTAAAATTTTTCTTTTTCTTACTAATAACAGGCATATGACATGAAAGTAACAATAACACGGGGCATGCAATGACTCACTCCCCCTAACTAAGACTCTACATTGTCCTCAATGTTCTCAACTATGCATATGGACAAGTAAACTAAAGCGAAAGAAGGAAGAATAGCACCTTGAGGAATTAAAGTCCAAATTTAGATTACCTACAAAATTCTATTAGCAACAATAAACGACAGAGAACATAATCAATATACTCCATATTTCATAACCACCAATGAACGGTTAAGCAAGATAAACACCATATATTAATAATCAAAATTTCAGAGGATCCTCCCTACAAAACAAGTAAGCAATTAAAACATCATGTAGGATCTGAAGAAATAAATCTCCCCCTCCCCCCCCAACTAATTTCAGATGTAATATTGGACGGAATGGTAAAAACCTTTTTAGTACCAAATTCTAGGGGAACATTGATAAAAATAAGAAACATTTTCCCAAAAGGCTTAAAAGGAAAAAAAAAGAAGAAGAAGGGGGTCTTGGTTTTTCAATGAGAAAAGGGTCGGAATAATGATTGAGCATATAAGCAACATATATCTCCCTGTTTAATGGAATAGTTTCTATTGGAGGATAAATACAAGGGTGCAATTTCGTATTTGGACTTGGTTTGAATATTGTAGGATCGGACATGGGCTTGACTTGGCAAAATCTGTCTATTTGGGCACCCAAGTCATCATCGTCCACATACGTTAAGGAATCCAAAAAGTCACTTGTCTCTTAGTGAAGGTAAAGATCATCTAACTTGGGACTGAATTGGTCCAAGTCCTCAATAGAATGTTCCTTGCTCAAAATCACATTATTGTGCCCACAACTTTCTTGTTCATAAGCTCTAAGTTTTCTAAAAAGTCAAGGATGATAGATTCTCCATCCTCATGTTTTGGTAATAGTTCTTCTTTCAGCCTCTCCTCCAATACTTCCATTATCGTGTGATCATTTACTTACACTATAGGTTCATCAAGTCTAGTCGAATCAAGATAAACTTGGGGAATGGACTCAATTCACTATACTTCCTCTACATCATCCTCTTCCTCTTGTTGTTGAATCTTGACATTCAAGGTCTCCGAAAACCAAAGTCATTATACCACTCCTAATATGAATAGTAGCATCTATTATTGCCAAAAAGGGTCTACCAAAAATAACATAAATTTGGGCTATTGGGTTAGGGACAGGTTCTGTGTCTATCACCACAAAGTCTACAGGGAAATGAATCTATCAACTTGAACAAGGACATCTTCTAAAATACCTCTAGGTATCATAATAGACCTATCAGCTAATTGTAGTGTGACACGAGTTGGTTTGAGATCTCCTAGTCCTAATTGTTTATAGACCAAATATGGAAGCAAATTGACACTAGCTCCTAAATCAAGTAATGCATGATCTATCTTTTGGTTTCCTATAATGCATGAAATTGTCGGCGTACCTGGATCTTGATATTTAGGTGGTAAGTTATGTTTTATTATTGAACTCACTTGATCAGTAAGATACGCTTTCTTCTTTATACTTTGCTTACGTTTAATAGTGCATAAATCTTTTAAATACTTAGCATAAGCAAGCACATGATTTATAGCATCTAAGAGTGGCAAATTAATTTTAACTTGTTTAAATAATTCTAGAAATTCTTGACTCTTAGAATCATGTGGTTTCTTTAATCTCTGTGGGTAAGGGGCTAGAGGAATGTATTTAGAAGCTTCCTCTTCTTTTCTCTCCCCATCTTGACTCTCATTATTCTTAGGGTGGGTTTTTCATCTTCTTTAGTGTTGTCACTCTCAACTACCTCTTCCACATTGTTATCTTCAATATCTTTTTCTTCCTCAATTACAGGAGGAGAGATATCTTATTCTACAATTTTACCACTGTTTAAGGTTGTTATCAATTTAACATGTTCTTGATTCCCCAAACCAGAATTTTGGGTACCATTTTGTGGTTAACCTCTAGGATTAGCTTGTGGTTGAGCTGGGAAAATTCCTTTTTGGCTATTTTCAAATTGATTACCTATCATTTCCATAGTTGATTGTAATTTCCCCATAGCTAGAACAATTTGTTGCATCATTGCATCTCTAGGGTCTTCTTGTGCCTTCTTGTGAGGGGGCACATAAACATTCAAACTATTTTGATTATTTCCTTGATAGTTCTGTTGTTATGGGGGCTGATATTGTTAATTATATTGTTGATTCGGTGGATGATATTGATTTTGATTTTGTTGGAAGAATTGATTTTGTAGGTTTGGTGGATTATAATTATCCGGTGCTACAATTGCCCCCGTTCTCTAATGATTTAGATTAGGATGATTCTTCTAATTATACCCACCATACGCATTCATAGGACCATTATAGTTATTCATTGCATTAACATCGACATGAATAAAATTGTGCGCTCTAAATGCTACACCCAAGTATATGTGATCGTTCAAGTAATAAATTTTCTAGTAAGCCTAGGTCGAACCCAAGGGAGAGATATGATTTCAATTGATTAATTTTTACTTGATTTATTAGTTTTAAAAGTAAAGAAAAGATGATTACTTTGAGAAAATAATTCTAACTACTTCTTTTTGTGAAAATAAAGACTATAAGCTAAAGGAAGCTCTTGAACCTATTAAATTGCTGGGATTAAGATTAAACTAATGAAGTTTACTATTTATGTGACAGTACTAATTAATTATACTATAATTTAAATTCTAAAGTGATTTAACTAAATAAATTAACTACTAATAAAAAATTGATGAAAACAATGAATTTAATTTATTGACTTCTAAATATGAGAAAAACATTAGAAAATCACAAATCCACGATAACCACCTTAACTTCCATGTCTACGAAAAAATACAGCACTCCCAATCATCCAAAGTCATGCCTCTAAAGTATAGGTTTCATTAAAATAATAAAATACCCTTTAGCCGGCACCAAGATATAGAACTATTTCAATTAATCCCCTTTTATGAAGTGCGGGTAGATTGCTTATGAGCATGAATCATGGTGAGAACTAATCTACCATACTTGAAACTAATTGAACTAAACTAAAACCATGAAGCAAGTTCACAAACTATTGAAAATCCAAGTTGAGAATCATTAACGTCGTGCTCGTTAGCATTGTTCATATTAGAGAACATAAAATCCTATGAATCCCTGCTTAAACATTCTGTGATCTCTGGATTTAGGGCTGCGCACTGAAAACATGCATGGAAATCAAGTTGTTCACCGTTTCATTGCTCTTCCCTAACAAGAGATTTAGCCTAACATGGTAAAATTGAGTAATAACTATATTAATGAAAACCATGATAAAAGCTTTCATAAAAACATATTTGAAATATAAAATCTAATTAGAAACAAAGAAATTCCTGGATTGAATGACTATGAATAACTTGCATTAAGAAATCTTCGAATATTGAACTTGAATCTACTCCAAACTTGCGTGAATGAAAACTAGGGTTTTAGGAACCCTAAGATCTCCTAAAGCTGCTCTAAACTCCTATATAGTGTATTGTGTGTTGATTTTCTACGAAACAAACTAATATATATGTATATAGGTTTAGGAAGTTTAAATCTGAAAAATTCTACTTCCCGAAATTCTGTAGATCCCGAGCGGTCTTGCCCTTTTTAACCCGACCGGTCATGGGTATGTTTCGGAACCGGTCCAAGTCATGATCGGTCCTGCCTATGTTTTGCGGCCGGTCCTAGTTTTCTTTCAGGCACTTCTTCTTTTTATTCTTCTAATCAACTTTCTCTTCTGCACCATTATCCATTTCATTTTCCTTATGCCTTTTAATTCTACAAAACAACATATTTATGCAAATATTAGCAGTACTGCCACATTTGTGCATTTGTATTAAAATAAACATAAGTACTTAGAGTTAGGGATGAAAACACGTATAATTCATCTTATTAGGGCTTCCAGATATGCAATATCCGTCGCTTGTCAGTACCCATGGAGATGGAGATGGTCCAGGCGCACCTAGCATTCTAGGCTGTTCCACCATGAGCTGTAGCTCCAGTAGTAGCTGTACCCATTGTACCCATCATTGATGATGATGAGGAGGAGGACAATTTGGATATTGTTGCACCTATGATGATTGCAGGGATCGATGTGGGACTCGACGCCGAGGATGATGAGGATGTACCCGAGGTTCATATCGTTGAGTTACACGAGTCACCACCAGAGCTACCTGTGGAGCTCATGGTTATGGATGAGGCTCTACCACCTGTATCTGATGATGAAGACAGTAGCCTTGGAATTACCGTTTACTCGATGTATAGGCTCGGAGTTTGGCACCGTTGGCCTGTTGCCTTCGCTAGGTGCACTTAGATATTTTATTTGGTCTTGTTGTATATAATGGATTAGTAGTCCCACTTTTTATATTATCGGATATTATAGATAGCACTAGGATGCATATAGGGCAATGACTCCCGCATTTTGTACATCGGACTAGTAGTGCCAGTGCTCTTAGACTGGAGTTCCTTCTAACATTTTAGCACTCATGATCTGCTGTATGGTGATCTGCCTAGCAGGTCTGCCATGGTCCCCAAACATTTCCTTGAGGCTGATCATGATGGCACTTGCAGAATCGTTCGACTGGAATTAATGTGCAATACACCAGCCATAGAGACCAACATGTAACAACGAGCCATTCCATACAACTTTTTCCACTTATCGAACTCGCATCTGACGGTTGCCGAAGCGTTCACCATGGGTTCTTCAAGGCATGGGATAGTGAGAACATAAGTGATCTTCTGTAGTTAAGATAATGTCTAGATTCTGTTTCCATTCAACAAAATTGTTTGCAGTTAACTTGTTCTGAGTGAGTATGGTTGCTAGTGGACTAAATGCAGACATTATGAATTTGAAAAAGAATAATAGACAAAATTAATATGGATAACATAAATGTTTTTGACAGTATAAAATAAAAGAATCCTTAAAACTTTTCATTTTATAACATAGTCGTCATAATATCAAAACAATAAAATTATGCCTTTATGTGGCGGTCATCATTCAATCTTTTGATTGGGTATCCCATCATGACTTGCCTGCTATGCCACTCTTGCAAAACAGGTCATGACTCTTGTCCTTTCGATCTCTAAGTTTCTGGATAATGTACCGTGTGGGATCCTTTACCCATAGCTTAGTTAGTGTTCACCATTAACTAGAACCCAATGATAACCGCCTCAAGTAGCACCTCCGTGTGGCGGTCACCCCAAGATGTCTAATTGATCCTATCCGTAGGATGTCCATATCTAGTAACCAATGAATAGTCTACCCTCCGTATGGAACGATCATTCATAAATGAATGACACAGAATAAACTATTCCTCTTACAATGAACTCGTTAATGGAAGATTGTGGGAGTTACGTTATTTAAAACATAAGTCCCTCTCCCACTAGATTTTTATAAATAAGGATTTTGCCTTGTGAAAAATTGTTTATCCACATTACCCATAAATTTCCAATATTTACTAATGTGTCAAAACGGGTTTTACTTTTTATTTTAGAAAACGGTTTTACATGGTATGCAGGCAGTCATAATATCTAATACAATCACAACATGTAAAATGTAAAACAAAACTAAATTGAAACAAAGCCATCTCTCATGGATCTATCTCCATAGATCCATCTTCTTGGTTTGTTGCCTCTGACTCCATCTTTATGGACAATGGCTTGCAGTTCCATCTTCATGGACTATCCTAATCTAGATATTTACAATATCCAATACCTCTTTCGAGGTTTACAATCAATCTAGAAAAAGGAAATAACAGGATAGGTGAGGGAAACCATTACAACTTTCCTTTGCATGGGATTGAAGTCGCAATGCCCTTTATAATGCCCTAAACAAACCAAATTACACCAATAAATTACAAAAACTTGGTGCCATGAGAGATAAGACTCTTGCTGCAAAAGGTTAGATATACACATACACGCATGTACAACAATGATATATATATATCTACAGGAACCCTAGATGTTATGCATACTTCATCAAACACTTTTAAGAAGTTTTGAGTCTTTCAAAATAGTAACTTGTGTTCTTTGTTGAAAACTAATCGATTGGTTGAAGTCAGAAGTAAAAAGGTGATTAAAAATTTTCAGAATTCTGTTAAAAGTTTTAATATCAAAAGTTGAAAGTTTAGAAAACATTTTCCAGAAAAATCACAAGCAATCGATTCGATCAAATACCAATTGATTGCCTTTGCCACCACAAACAATCGATTGGATCAAACACCAATCGATTGCTTGTAGCACCAATCGATTGCTAACATAAGTAATTGATTGGTCCAAATTTAGTCCAGAATATGATAGATCTATTTCTGCAATCAAAGCGATTGTAGAAACACGTTTCTGTCTTTACAGTTTCATAAAAAGACTAATACAACATGCAAACACATCTAGACTTCCACAAACACATCATTAGATTCGTTTAGCCTGACTCTTATACTAATTGATGGATTTTGATTTTGAAAATTAGTTATGCATTAGAATTTAAGTTTTAAAAACTTTACTTTAAATAGGAGCTACTACTTAAGAATCTAGCAATCCGTAGTAAGAATGAATACCTCTTGCGTGATAAGAACTCATCTAGATCTTTTTACTTTGAGTTTCCAGCAGCTTCTTCTAGATCATCTTCACTCTTATGTCTCCTTCGGATGCTTCCTTGAAGATTATGACTTGTAGGAATCCTACTTGAGAGAGAATAATGCTTTAGAAAACTTATAAACTAATTCTGGAGACCTAGGGCTTCTAAAACAACGTTCTTCTAAATTCTGCCCGTAATTATCCTATTCATAAGTTTTATAATCGACCTAAAGTACCAATCGATTGTGCTTGAGTGGCAATCGATTGCCTCCACCAATTGATTGCTTTATCCAAGCAATCGACTGCTTGAATGACCAATTGATTAGTCTCTCTGCCTCATGCCTTCTAGCATCCTGAAGAGCTAAGAATAGGACCTCCTAGGTTCTTAATTGTTGACTTAGACTAGTTATTAATTCATATGTGATCAAAGTATTTGATCAGTGAATTAACTAACTGTCACACCCCAACCCGCCTGCGGCGGACTAGGACACATGTAACAAGACTATACGCACCCAAAATACACTAATAAGCAAGATACCAAGTTAGTTACTAAGAAAAACATTATTTGAAGCAACATAAAAGAGCTTGCTGTGACAAAACAGCCCCAAGGGCAAAATGGTCATTTAGGAAAGATAGTAAAATTTTATACTAAAAGATAGATCTTTGAGTCCCGGTTGCAACACAAAAAATAGCGCGCAAATCCAAATTTTCTAGAAAGAGTTATGTACGTTTCCGTAATAGTCGACGTGCTGTGAAATTGGTAGGCGGATCGATCCGCCCTATAAACCCGGATCGATCCATATTGCTGATTTATGGCAGAATGTCTTCCAAAAAGCCCGGATCAATCCTCCCTTTAACCCGAATTGATCCGGGTTCTGCAGAACAGTTTTCTACTGCTAAAAACTATGCTTTTACATGACCAACTCATACCCAAACATAACCAAACCTCATGGGACATCAAGAAAACATTTCAAACACATTCCTAAACAAGTTTAAACATAAACCAAGCATGTAGAACATATCCACAACCACAATTGGTTCAAAACAACCTATGAACTCATTTCTTTTGAATCAAACAAGTTTTTGACATTCAATTCTTGACAAAAACTAACATCTCATGGAGTCTTGTTGGTAGTAAACTCAAAGCTATAATCAACACCATGAACACAAAAGGAACTTGTTCAAGACACCAATGACACAATCCGGACTTGTCGGATCGGCTCAATACAACAATTTACACAAAACCAACCTTAACATGGAAATATACATAAGTTTTCTAAATTCAACATCAAAACTTCCAAAACACTTTGCTACAAAATGAGACTTGTTTGAAATGGTTGTGACACATACCCGGACTTGCTGGAATGGTCCAACTCAAGAAACTTACACCACCCAACTAATAATTCAAGGAAATACAAGGAAATCTCAAAATAAACTCCAAAACTACTACTACTCATATTACAACTTGAGTTCCAGAAATTCCAAAATAATAAGTTACATAATTAAACAAGAATATAAACATATCACACAAGGTCCAATCTTTCCCATTCCCCCATTGCATTCGTCACCTCCTCTCCGATCCTTGTTCCGAACCTGCGGTGGTTGTTATTTACCACAACAGAAAAGGAAAATGGTTTTCTTAAGCATTACGCTTAGTGAGCAATCCAAAAATGATTGAATTCTAAACATGTGCAATGCTACAAATAAACACATATCTCATATTCGTATTCACCGAGTCATCGGTTTAATGATTCATTCAGACCCGAAGACCTCCCTTGGCCCCGTAGTCACTTCTATTCCTTGGACTTCCGTATTTATCGGATTCTTCCTCTTCTCCTCCCTTATTACTCCCAACAATGAATCATTTTTCCGGTGCTCATTGATTACCACATAAACACACAAGCACATAAACATGGCGATTTCACGTAATTGACATGAACATATCAGAATTAGCATTCTTGAAGCCTCTAAGCATGGTTTATCATTTCTACGCATCATTGATGCATTAAACACATTTAAGCACAATCAAATTTTAGTTAAAAAACTCACCTTACTCAGATTGTACCCAAATTAAACCAAGAAATGTAGAATTTCACCAAATCTTAGCTCTATTCTCTCTCCGGAGTAAATCCGACAAGAATTCGGCAACCGCGTGTCATCAGTTAGAGTGAACTACCAAAATTACGATGATTAAAATGTAAATTACAGGTATAGAAATGATTGTCTCACCTCCACGAGTCTGAATACGGCTTCGGTTCGCGAATTGGACGAACGGCGGCGACGGAACAACGTAAAACGGTGTCGGAGACGGTTTCTCCTTTTTCTCTCTTGGGTCTCTCTCTTTTCCTTGTTAATTTCTAAAAATTTTTGAGACAAAGCTCATGACCAAGCCACCTAGCAAACACATGCAATGTGTTGGCAAACTTTAACCCTTTTTCCATTTACACCCCCGAAATTTCTTAAGTTCTAATTATGAAATCCCCCAAACATTCCATTAACTACCCAATAATCTAATGGGTGTTTGTCTAAGTTTCGTATGGGTCCCACACATGGTCCCAAATATTTTGTGAAGTTGATATCGCACCTACTAATTATGAATCATTTTCATTTATGCCCTTATTGATAACAACCGAACTAGTATTTTAACAACTAACATATTAATTAATATAATATGAAAGATATATACATATCCCCAATTGATCATATAAATGCATCTAATCATGTAAATGCAATTTATTTTTGTCCGGGCCCTTCACTGGGTCCCACTTCGTTACTTGTCCCTCCTCACTGGGGAATTTTCCAACCATGTCCTTCTCTGAACACTTTTCGCGGGTGAGTCCAAAGCCTCCCCTTAATCCATTTTATACACTAATTATCTAAATTAATGCATATTAACATAATAATTAACCCTTTTTTCGAGTATGGGTGTTACACTAACTGATCAATTAATGTTAACTCCACCATAAAATGATAACTGTACTCCAACGCAAAAGAACATATCTAAAGCGGTGACTAGATTTGTAAAGTGATGCTAATGTTCTTCTACCTTCAGGATTTGTAATCACATTCAGGATGTCGGATATATGATATTGTCAACCTGAATGCTGATTACTTGTTATATTCCTTGAGTCTCATTCACCTTTCATGAGTACTAAACATGTTGATAACTACTTATCAACAAGACTAGAGTTCTCAGTAACCAACTCAGTGACCTTCTCAAGAGAATGTTTACTCTTTATCAGAAGGTAGATTCTATCTGACAATGTATGTTCACAACGTTGTATGCCATGATTACCCAAGATACCCAGATGTTGATCTTGAAGGTCTCACTGATTGGTAAGTCAAATTATTCATACACACAACTTGTGTTCATAATTATCTCAAGATTGAGAACATGTATCGTATACAAGTTATGAGTTCCTATCGACGATTGACAGTTATTTGATGTCAATAAGAAAAAGCTCATGGTCCGTCAGTGCACTAAATGTGCCAACATATTAACTAAGAGTCTCGTACTCTAATGAATGAGATGCATCATTCCATCCAATAGTAGTTAATCATGCTACAATGTAAACCTGATAAGATATCCAATCTTATCATCCACTGCTACAGTTCTAAATATCAAGGATTAATAATTCATATGTCCCATGTATGCATCTTAAACATCCATGTGAATCACTTACAATGATATCTAAGGATTACACACAAACATTCATCTCCTGAAACATACATAATAAAATGTAAACTGGTATCCATGTATATTAATGTCAATGTCTGTAACACCCGTACCCGGAAAAAGGGTTAATTATTAACTTAACATGCATTAATTGATATTAATTAATGTATAAGAATGGATTAAGGGGAGGCTTGGACTCGCCCATGGAAAAGTCCCAGTAAGGAGGGACATGTTTGGAAGTGGGACCCAGTGAAGGACCCAGATAAAATATAAATTAATTTGCATTTAAATTATTACATACATTTTATATGACTACTTGGATATGTTTAGTTGCTTTAATATCAAATGGTTAATATGCTTAATATATACTAATTAGCTCAATAAGGGCATGTTTGCAAAAAGGTGCATAATTAGTAGGTGCGTTAGCAATCTCACAAATATTTGGGACCACGTGTAGGACTTATACGCAACTTAGACAAACACCCATTTAAATTTGGGATAGTTTTAGTAAGTTTAATAACTAGCAGGGGTATAATCGTAAAACTGAAGAAACCTGGGAAAACAAACATAAAAACTAAAACACGTGGCTTGCATGCCACGCGACACGTGGCGGATGACTCACCAAGCTTGGTCATCATCTTCAACAAGATATTGAATTGGTTTTACAGAAATAATTTCGTACGAAAATTCAACGGAATCGACGCCGACGTTCACGACGTCGATTGACCTTCTTAACGACGACCAATTTCAAAACAAGCTACATATTCGGACTCCTGGAGGTGAGTCTAACGCGATGGTACTAGTCTAATTGATTTCTGAGACAGTTTTTCTACGGCCCAATTTGGGGGTTTAGCTTATAACTTGTATACTTTGTATATGAATTGTACCTGGATCATACTAGGATCTTAATTCTACTATTAGGAGTGAAATCCTAGAGGTGAGTGACTCTAATCCATGGGCTGAATGTATAATTGTGTTTATGTTACAATTTATGAAGTATTATGTTGATTATGATGTTAATGTGTTGAATTATGATGGTTAAAGCATGATAGTATAAATTGGAAGCTTAACATGCTTAATTTTGCAAGAATTGTCATACTTGAAATGATTATGTGATTATGTGTTATGTGGGTTGAAGAAAGCCTTATGTTGATTCACCGTGGATTTACTCCATAATAAGGAGAAGTGGAAAAACCCAACGGTGTAAGGGTACTCACCACGCTAACTGTGTAAAGGTGTGTGAGTGACGACCCAGCTGTGGAAGGGTATGTGAGATGGTGTGAATTAGAGGTGCTATATGCACATAAGGGAAAAAGGCAAGAGCGACGACACGGTGAATTGATATTTGGTCTTTTGGAGACTAAGTGATATGTTGATTGTTGATTTGTGCATTGAATATGACATACACTCATACATGTGATTAGTTTTATTCACTAAGCGAAAGCTTAAACAAATGTTATTTTCTGTTGTGGTTATTGAATAACCACCGCAGGTACGGCACAAGAGGAAGAAAGGAAATGATCATACGACGGGGTGAGCGTGGGGGTTATGAGATGTGTGTTGATATGTTTATAAATCTAGATGTTTAAGTTTCCTAATGAAACTTATGGGTTAAAGATGTATAGTTAACTGATTTTGGAAAACTTGTAATACGTAAGGATCAAATTAGTGTTGGTTGTATCTCGTGGTATGGGTTGTACTATGTTGTCCACAAGTTGTGTATGTATGGAGAGAACTTCATGAATTATGTAACCTTGAAGGCAAACTAGATTTACGATCTTTTGTTTGACAAGTTATACTCATGTTGGGGAAGATGAGGAGTTTGATGCAAGTTTAGGTTGCTAGTGAAGGATTGGTATGAGTTGAGTGTTAAACCAACTTCTTAACTGTTTTGAAGTGCTTTTGAAAACTCTCATGGTGTTTGGTTAATGTTTGGGACATTTGGGAACACTTTTAAAATGATTTGGATGTTTCCAAATGGATTGTTTTGACTCAAAAGAAGTTGTTTATATGTTTTGAGTGGGTTTTGGCTGTAACTAAGTTATATGTAAAGTTTTTGAACTCTATTTTGGTAAGAACTCTATATTCATACAAGTTGAACTAATGTTTAGGCATTGATGTCTTATTTGATTTAAATGAGAATGGGTACAAGTTTAAAGTGGTTGAAAGTATCCTAGTGTGCATTAGGATCATGTTCAAGAAGTTTCATAAGCTTTCACAAATGTTTGGATGAGTTTTAGTTCCAAAACTTCTTATGGACAGGTTGAAAGTTGCTGCTGCAGAAATGGTTCTGCAGAGGGGCTTTCGACCGGTCGAACCCCGGTCGAAGGGACCCGTTCGACCGGTCGAAAAACCTACTGCCAGCCCTTTGATTCTAAATGTTTCCATGTTATGTTTTAACTTTTAAAAGGCCAAGAGGATACCTTTGGGGTCCCATTGACCTATAAAAACTTCACTTTCAATTATAAAGGTTGGTAAGTATTTTTTGCGGAATTTCCTAATGGGCACAAGTTATACTAGTGTTATTTGGCTCAAGCTTGTTTAATAAAGCTTCAAACTCCTCCTCAAATTGTGTTCATGTATATGCTAGTTCTTGGAAAGAACTTAAGTTCGTTATATGCTTGCTTCCAACGGTTGCGTGATTTGATGAGTTTCGATGCTTTTGTGCACTTTTCGGTAGTTCTAAGTTGGTTGGGAAGTAGCCCCAAGTGACTTGTGTGTTTGGGGACTTCTTAGAATGTTAAATGGGGGAAAATATGGTTCAGAGGGTATCTGGACCGGTCGAATTGACCCGCTCGACCGGTCGAATGCCCCTCTGCCCAAAACAGTGATTTCGAAAACATTTTCTGACGGCTTTTACGGAAACGGACATAACTCTTTCTAGAAAATTCGGATTCGTGCGCCGTTTTTTTGCATTGGAACCGGGACTCAAAAATATATCTTTTAGTGTAAAATTTGGCTATACTTTATTAATGACAATTTTGCCCTTGGGGCTATTTTATCAAAATAATGTCATTTTATGTTGTTAAATTCATGCTTTTCTTAAGGATTTACATGTTTTCTTTGCTAATTATTATTTTGGGGCACTTGTAGTATTGTTACTGTAATGTTTCAGAATTTTAATAAGGGTAATTGGGTAATTTCGCATATTCTGTGTGGACTGGTATTTTAATTTACTGTATTTAAGTTTTTCAGAGCATGATTAAATTATTTTATTTTGTCTTTCATATGCTTTAGAAATTAAATTCTGTACCCGTGGATGTGTTTATTTAATTTTGGGGTTACACCGTTGGGTCAGACTGTCCGTTTGGGTATCAAAACATTCAGTATTGACCAAATAAGTGATGTGGGTCCCACCCCACACCACTATAGCCGGCCACCCCTCCTCCCCATTTCATTTTAACGTTAGTTTTTAGGATTAGAAACATTCATCTTCATCTCTTCTTCTCTTTACACTTCAAGAGCCATGAAAATTCAAAGTTCCTCTTTCCCCTTGGGTTTCCTTCTACAAGATTGCAAGAGAAGCTCAAGAAGTTCTTTATCTAGCATCTCTAACCATCCTAGGGCTTGGAATCATCATTTGGTAAGCTTTCTAGAAAACCCCCAAATTCTAGGGTTTCACTAGATTTCAAAATTTTGGGTTTTGATTGAACTTCTCTTCTCTTTTATAGCTTCCTTGGAGTATATAGAGTATCTCTTTCACATCCTAACCATTTCTATGGAGGATTTCTAGTGTGGGTAAGTTTTCCCAATCTCTAGCAACCTAGGGTTTAATAGCTTTATGTTTCTATCCTAAACTTGGGTTGTTATTGCTTAGTGTAGTCTTCTTGAAGCATCCTTCAAAATTTGGCAAGCTTTGGAGCTACTTGGGTTTTTCTATTCTAGCTCTCTTGAATATTTCCTTGTTTGGAAGCTAAGCATTGAGGTAGATTTACATTGTGCAATTATATATGTTATACTTGCCTAAGGTGTTTTGAGTTCATATATATGTGCTAGGAGATAATTTAGACACATGCAATGGGTATTTCCCAAAGTTGTAATGTAAGTGTTGTATGCCAAATTGTGGAATTATATGCCTTGGTTGTACTAGTTGAAAGTTTGGGGTGTTAAATGTAATTAAAATGAAGTTATGAGAATAATTTAGACGCATGCATTAGGTTTTCCCCAAAGTTGTAAATTTAGGGTTATATGCCTAATTGTGAATTTACATGTTTTGGTTGTTCTGTAATTGATTATGTGATGTTAGACGTGCCTAGGATGCTCCCTTTATGTGTAAAAGCATGTTAGGACGTTAGTTTAGAAATCCTTGTTAGGAGTGCTATATTATGAATTTTAATTTAACTCTTGATGTCTTTAATACATGTTCAATATGCAAGAATTATTGTGTTCATTATTTTGTGGGAGCATCTATGTTGTCATTTTAAACATTTCATGCATTGAGGCCAAATCGGCAAACATTCAAATATCACGACATAAAGGTTTTATTTGAAAAAAGAGAGAAAAACCCCATGTGTGGGAATTTTGGTTTAAGAAATCCGGACGTGGGTTGTGATGTGAGACAGGGAGAATGACCCTTAGAAACATTCAAACTCCAAACTATATTCGGGTAGCTCCCGGAAGTTGGTATGCTACACTCCATGCGTGGGTGGCTCATGGTCCGGTAACGAGAGAGATGTGCATTTGTCACGCATAGCCTTGCGGCTTTAAACATTTCATGGTAGCCATGGTGGCGATTCATTGCACCTCATCTCATTTTAGTCATGGATAGCATATAGATTTGTTACAATGTTGTCTACGAGCTGTCGTTCTCATAAAAACGACAAAACATTTTTCAGGTGAACTTGATAATGGAAAAAGGGCACATGTGACCCGACGCGTAGACGTTGATGCATCTTGTTCTATTTTGAAGACTCATGCTTAGATATGCACATAGATAGTTCCCATGTTAATTTAGCCTTTTGGCAAGAATGTAATAGTTTAGTGCACTAAAGAAAATTGTTGTATTATTCTTGTTCGAAACTTCTTGGGCATAGACCTCCATATTTTGTCATTGGGAAGCCGTGTTGTAATTTTGATGGACAAGTGTTAGTCCTCATTTTTTTTATACTTGTTCAACTTATTTATGGTATATAATTATGTTTCCAAGACCGTAGTTTTCCTTGTAAGGTTTTATGTTTGTGTGTTAAGTTGAATCCTTGCCGGATTCGGTTGTGTTTGGTTTGTCCTTACCGGACTCTTCACATTTCAATGGAATCCTTGTCGGATTTACACTTTTGCTTTCAAATGAAATGTTCAAAAATCTCTCCCATTCTCTTTCTCTCCTCTCCCCTCTTTGATCTCTTTCTCTTTCTCAAATATCCTCTCCTTTTTCTTATGTTGGAATTATGTATATATATACTTTAAAAATGTTTCCGAATGTGAAAATACATATGTGTGTGTGTTTAGAATACATTCCCTCTATATCTCTCCTTATCTCTCCCTATATCTCTCTCCCAATCTCTCTCCCTCCCATTCTTCCTCTCCTTATCTCTTTCACTTCTCGTTTTCAATAAATTTCGAGTACATGAAGTTCCGTTTGGTCTAGGCACGTGTTATATGTCATGTAGGACTCGTTTAGTCATATATCGGTGTTTAAACTTGAGGATTTAGCATAGTTGGGAACATTCCGAAATGCTGTCAAAAGTTGCTGTAAAAAAAAACTGCTACTGTTTTTTTTGTTTTCTGCCCAAACGGTGAAGATTTGGAAAAAATGTCATTAGACGAAAGTTGTGCAGAATCGAATTTTACATGGACCAACGCGGACAGAATGTAAAAATTTTAATGACATAGTCACTTACAGATGTTTTAAAATTCAGAAATTATCCAAAAAATGGTCCTTTATCAATTTTTTTGTATTCCTTGAACTAGTTCTTGTTCGGATAGCCTCTTTATTAATATTTCAAATGCTTTTACCTTTATTTGACTCGTTGATATGTAAGTCCATTTAGGCTTATGTGTTTGTAAGTCATCCTTGTAGGAATCCCCGTGGGATCCTAATGTCGCTTCCGCATTTTGTGATTGTATTTTAATTCTTTTCTCTCTATCTTTTCTCTTTCCTCGCGCTTCGGTTTTCGGGGCATGACAGTTACACGTGTTCTAATCCGCTTGAGGCGGGTTGGGGTGTGACAATGTCACTTGCATAAATTAATATGTTTGAGGGCACAATCCCAATAGCTTAGGGGTGCCTAACACATTCCCCTAACATATCTGGGCCTTCGAGGGCAGCCTCTTGTTTTACAGATCAGTCTAGCGAGTCACACTTTTTACGTTCGGGTCTTTCACTTCCATTCATCTTAGACGACCTAGCACGTATTTAAATCATGTTAAATGGCGACTCCTTTTCTTTGCAAAAACATTGTTTCCTACATCTCATCCTGTCACATCCATATGCCCAAGATTGCTTGCCATCCACCCGACGGCCAATTTTTGAGGCGCGACAACTGTAGATTGTAAGAATACTAGGCGATGAACTCCTTTACTATGTCCTCCCAATCTTTGTGTTTTGGTGAAGTGAAGGGTCAAGTACCAAGACATAGTGACCCTAGTAAGGGTTTGCTGGTATAGCATGGGAAGCATGGCCATGTGATCGCTTGTCATCTCTTAGCTATCATAGCTCTAATGTACATTTTGATATGATTCTTCAGGTTTCCAATGCCATCGAACTTGCCAAACTTGGGCATTTTGAAGTTGTCTGGTAGCTTAGCTTTTGGAGCCCCAAATAGATCTTCCATATCAAGTATATAATCCTCTACTCCATGGGCTTTTTTTAGTATGGTCTCGATCTTCTCTATCTTTCCCTGCCATTTCTTATTGGGCCTTAGAGATGTCATGTCATCAAACCACACTTCCCAGTTCCCCCCCCCCCCCCCCCCATCTTGCCCTTCAGGGTCATTTGCTTTCATAGCAGCCTTCATCTCTTCAATGAATATATTCATCTTGTTCCTGTGTTGCTCAATGATGGATTGAAGCACATCGATTCTAGCCTCGAGATTCTCTATGGATTTAGGCTTAGTTTGGCCCCAAGTGGCTTTTTAAAAGTGGCTTATGAAATTTGTTATTGAGTTGTTTGATAATTTTGTACAAGTGACACATTACTCTTAAAAAAACATCATGAAATAAAAAAGCAACATTAAGCTTTTGAAAGGACACCCCAACCCCCCCCCCCCCCCCCCCCCCCTAAAAAAAGAAATTACCTTCGAGATTCATATCTCTTTATCTTTTCACTAAGAATAAAAAAGTCCTCTTAGTTGAGGCATTGAACGGATGTAATCGCCTGATTTGGTGACTTTGGCTTTAGTAGAATTAAACCAATAAAGTTTTGGGCACAAAAGCTTACAAATAAATTTCACTAACAATGTGAGATGTCTAGTTGACAGGGTGGGGCCCAGCAGCTTTAAGCACAAAAGCTTACAAACAAATCCCACTAACAAGGTGGAATATCTAGCTGGCAAGGTGGGGTTGTGGGTTAAAGGCTGGTCCGATCCTGCCAACTAGACATTCCACCTTGTTAGTGGAATTTGTTTTATCAATCAACAATGCTAGGGGCACTAACAAATTCCACTAACTCTCACACCCACTCTATCTCTCTCCTAGAGAAATAGAGTATGAGTGTAAGTGTTAGGAGAGAGATAGAGTGTGGGTGTGAGTGTGAGTGTTAGTGGAATTTGACTCTATCTCTCTCTTAGAGAAATAGAGTATGAGTGTGAGTGTTAGGAGAGAGATAGAGAATGAGTGTGAGTGTTAGTGGAATTTATTAGTGCCCCAAATATTACTCTTTATCAATAATGCTAGGCACACCTTCAACCACACCCCAAACCACATCTTATGCTTTAAATGCATGTACCCTGTGCTGTTTGAATTTTTTACATTCTTTTGTGCACCACTTACAAAGCACATGGTACATGCATTTAAAGAAAAGATGTGAATTGGAGTGTGATTGAAGGTGTGTGCCTAGCATTGTTGAAGTTTTATTCTAATTAAACTCGTGACAAGCGAAACCTTGTTTGGCACGCCCGCAATCACAATTTACTATTATAACCTTGGAAGGTTAAAAATAGCCAAACAGTACCTAGTACTTGGCCCTGCGCCATTCGTCTAGTTTAATTCCCAACTCTTTAGTTGAACTTCTGTTTAGCCATGTACTCATTTTCCTTTCATTCAACTGTGTACCGTTCTTATTTGAATTAGCAAATAGGTTCACTATTGCTACTTTTCATTCACTGTCCATGCTTACTCCTCTCTTTATTTTAATGTTGTTAAATTCCAAAAGTGTCCTGACTTTCATGGCTTCATGCACTGTGAGGTTCAATTGCAATTCAAAGCAAACTTTTTGCAATTCACTCCCATTTCATTAGATTCACTTGGCCGAATTTCCCAATGCACAGTTTTAAGTACTTTAGTTTCCAAACGCAAACCTCTTTTATAATCGTGTTCCTTGTTTATATCACTCAGCTAAATTTAGTTTCGACTAGTCGCTTCAGTGTAAGTAGGACCTTAAGGGAAGGGTCATCCCTACTTAATTTCCAATAGGGATAATTTTTGTAACTACATGTTTGGGTGTTCGTACAAAGCTCCTGCCACAGCCGGTTACAATACCACAAATTTTTTTTACAGCCAAACAAGATCCAACCTTCACAATTCTTCTTTCAAAGTGGAGAGTCATTTTGTACAAACTCTCTAGGATAAGAATGATTATTACAATGACAATGACTCTTCAACAAGTAGATATACAAATGCTGGTTCATACTCATGGGGTGGGGATTGTCTCCCAATATTATTACACACCAGATTACATTACACACACAAACAAACAAAAAAAACAAACAAACAAACAAACACACATATATACAGGTCTTTACATTCCACTTCTATTACCACTCCAAAACCCACTCCATCTGGTTCAGCTAGTTGATGGATCCTCTGAGACTACAGTTACTTCTTCACTAACACTAGCCTTTGCTAGCTCTCGGAGTTGTTTCTCATGACATGGTTTCACTGTTGTGCCCGAACGTGTATGATCCGAGAGCTTCATTTCCTTGTGACCGGCAGAGGATGTGGTATCCCCGGTTTTACATTCCCCACGTTGCTCCAGAGGCAATTCACTATCCGGGTGTTTGATCAACTTGTGTCGAACAAAAAGTAGCAGAATTCCAAATATAGCAGTTTTCAAACCAGACAAGAAAGATTGTCGAGAAGTGTCCAATAGCTTTGTATATCTATACAATCCATAACAATAATTGATCATTTGGGCCAAAAGTGAAGCTATGGTCAGTGAAAGCAACAAGTTCTTAATTCTTTTCTCATCCTTGACAGCCAAACTAGTTGCAAAAATGCCCACTTCACAGGAAACTGAGATAATCTCAACCAACTGAACATTTCTAGTGATAAAAGGCTTCTCGAGAACTAGGAAGAATAGTTGAAATGAGGTGATACATAGCAAGACAATTTTAGGAGCTTTATTAATATTATTAGAATTCGATTTGCCCTCTGGATAGACACCAGCCACAATTCCAAGACACACCTGTCTAACCGATTCAAGCAACGTATAGTATACTCTGAGAATTCCAAACAGCTTCTGATTAAAAGGTGCGCCATTGCCGGATATCTGAGAGATTGGTGTGCCCCTCAGATCTTCATATAGAGGGCCTAGAGTTGTTTCATGAGCAGATCTGTCGTTCTTCCATTCCCATTTGCCTATTTTACCGTAACCCAGAATTACTCGAATAATATCTCGAAATTTCTGGTGCCCTCGGCGTTCTGGTACTTCTTCCTTGTATTGAAGCAACTTTAATTCCTTGTATTGAAGCAGCTTTCCAAGTGTAATTCCCCTTGAGAGGAACAAGAGTTTTGCCAGCAGTAGAGACAACACTATGCTCAATAACACAATGCCAACTATATCCCCTGATGATGTTCCCCCTTGAATCATGAATTCAAGTTAAAATGAAGTCAGCAAAAGCTAATTGAAGAATGCTACTTGCTCATGCAATAATATTAGCTACTTTATATACTCCCTCCTCCGTCCCATTTTGTATGACTTTTTGGGGACCTCAACTTTTTAAGGGAACGCAATCATTATCTCAATCATGAATGAATAAAAATAGAGGCCTTTTTCGCCAAAATTGCCCGCTAAAAGCTAACAACAATAATTCCGGAGGGTTAAAAATAATAACAAAAAAATTGGGGGTCAAAACTAATAACATAAAAGTAGGGAGAGAGTGTTAGAGAGAGAATATTTGGGGGAAAATGTTGGGGGAAGTGATGGGACACTTGTCTTTTGAATTATTTTCCCTTCTAATTTATAAGGTAATTTTTTTTTATAGTACGGTGGTGTCCCCACACTTTGGGTGGGTGGGGAACTAATCCTTGTTGAGTAAGTTATTTTATTATTGGGTATTTAGTATAGTTGAGTGTTATTAGGAGGACTACAATGTAATTTATTATTTTCCCCTTTTCTCATTCTGTTTAATAAAATCATAGAGAGTAACGAATTGTACTCTCTAAGCTTGATGAAAATATTGTGCAACATGGTATCAGAGCCACCCTAACTAGGGTTTCTCTCTTCCACACACCACCACCATCCCAGCCTGCTGCACCGACACACCACCACCTTCCCAGACTCTCGCTGACACATTCTCAGCCACCCAGACCCACGCCGCAAAAAAAAAAATCCAGGTCCCACAGCCCTTCGCTGAAACCCCAGGCCACCTCTGGCCTTCGGCGCACCCCTCAGGCCACATCTGGGCTTCGCCACCAACCCCAGACCACTCCTGGTCTTTGCCGACACACCCAGCAGCCCAAACAGACCCTACGACCTATCCTAAACAGACCCTAACTTCTCCGATTTATCCTGGCTTGATTTCTCTAACCCTGTTCTCTCTACAATTATAAGTTTTTTTCGAGATTAATCACAATATAGTGCAGTCTACTGGGCTAATCGAAACCTTCAGAATTTGTGTTTAGGTCCGTAATCAGACCAATGATCTGTCCATAATTTGGACAATTGCACCCGACCGGTGCATGTGACGACTAGGTTTACCTTCTCTGTCGTGTGTAATCGTTCAGACCAAGAGTTTTTCTTAACATGTCGAAAGAAGATTTGGAGATTGGAAAGTCCACCACCACTACAAGTGTTGTGAGTTCTTCTATGGGCAATGAGAGGCATTCCCTCATTACCGAGAACCCAGGTTAAAAAAATCACCACTATTCTATTCAACGGTGAAAATTATCTCTCTTGGTCTCAGTCTGCCACTTTCTGGCTCCGCAGTAGAGCAAAGTTTGGCTATGTTGATGGCACGCTCAAGGCACCTAGTCGTGAGGATCCCACTTATGCTAAGTGGGAGACAAATAATTATCTTGTGATGAGTTGGCTGGTCCATTCAATGGAGCCTACGATTGCTGAGTTTTTCTTGGAGATGGAAACTGCCCTAGATTTGGGATACTCTCACTCAGACTTATGCTCGGAAAGGTAACGTTGCTCAAGTTTATGAACTCCGTCGAAGTATTGAGGTGAAGTTCAAGGTGAGCGTACCATACTTCAATAATATACCTCTCTATCCACGATGCGGAAATGACTTGATCATTTGAAGAATTACCGTCCTGTTTGTCCTACGGATGCCGCTAGCTTTAAGGACTATATTGAGAGTGAGAGAATTTTCAAATTCTTAGCTGGTCTCAATTCCGAGTTTGATCAGGTGAGGAGTCGGGTTCTTGGGATGGAGCCATTACCTTCTCTTTGGGAAGCGTTTGCCTACGTTTAGAATGAGGAGAGCCGTCAGTTTGCTATGCTTTCCACCATATCTACTGATAGGTCTGCTTTGATTTCTTCCAGTCAGAAAGGGGACAAGGGTCCATATTCCCCCAAGAACCAAATTGATGAGACTACAGACGACAAGAGTAAGCAGTTCTGTGATTACTGCAATAGGCCTTATCATACTCGACAGACGTGCTGGAAGTTCCATGGCCGTCCTCCCTTGACAAAGGGAAAGGGGGGTGGACGGCTTGGTGGTCGAAATGGTGGCAGGGGAAATGGACATCGGGCACACTTGTCTACTGGATCTGATCCTAGCTATCCAGAGGAGTTACCGTCCCCTTCTCTCTCTACTGGGAGTATTAGTAATACGGATTTGGAGACATTGAGGCGTATTATGGCACAGTTGGATACTCCCACAAGCTCTTCCACTTCTTTTGCCCAAGCAGGTAATGTTGCTAATTTTACAAGTGCTTTACATACTCAATCTCAACAACCATGGATTATTGATTCTGGGGCTTCCGATCATATGACTGGTCTGTCCTCTGTCTTTTCTACTTATGATACCTGTTCAGGTAGAGATAAAGTTAGAACTGCTGATGGCAATTTTTCTTCTATTCTGGTAAAGGTGTCATTTATGCATCTAACTCAATGCCTTTATCTTCAGTTCTCCATGTTCCCAATTTTCGACTAGTCTCCTTTTAATTAGTCGGATCACTCGTGATCTTAATTGTTGTATAACTTTTTTCCCTTCTCATTGTGTTTTCCAGGACCTCTCCACAAAGAAGAGGATTGGTAGTGGTAGGGAAGCTAATGGACTCTTTTATCTGATGCCCAATGAAACTGAGAGTGGTAGCTTGACAAGGAGTGCTCATCATTCATCGAGGGAGACTCTTCCTAGAGAGGCTTGGCTGTGGCACCAGAGACTAGGGCATCCTTCCTTTTCTGTTCTTAGTCATTTATTTCCTTCCTTAATAAACAATAAGAATGTTTCTGATGTTTTTTGTGAGGCATGTGAACTTGGCAAGCACCATCGTGCTACATTTAATTTGAGTTTGAATAAAAGTACTAGTCCAATGCAGATTGTTCATACTAATGTGTGGGGTCCCTCTCATATTTCTGCTTTGAATGGATACAAGTGGTTTGTTACTTTTATTGACGATTTTTCTCGTACTACTTGGGTATATTTGATGAAAGACAAAAGTGAAGTGTTCTCTATATTTCAAACCTTTCACAAAATGATATGCACTCAATTTAGCACTTCAGTCAAAATTGTTCGTTCTGACAAAGGAGGGGAATATATTTATAGTGGCCTTCGAGCCTATTTTTCTGAGCATGGTATGATTCACCAAACTTCCTGCACTAACACTCCTCAACAGAATGGAGTTGCAGAGCGTAAGAATCGTTATTTGTTGGAAACTGCTAGGTCTATGATGTTTTCGATGCAGGTTCCGAAGTCTTATTGGGGGGAGGCAGTTTTAACGGCTGGCTTCCTTATCAACAGATTACCCTCTCGTGTCCTTGGAAAGCAATCTCCTATCCAAATTCTTCTTAATCCGTCTTCCATGTTTGTCGTTCCTCCTAAAGTGTTTGGGTGTATCTGTTTTGTTCACAACCACTCTCCGTCCCGAAAAAAGTTAGATCCTCGTGCCCTAAAGTGTGTCTTCCTCGGTTATTCACCTACTCAAAAGGGGTACAAGTGTTATCACCCCCCTACTCGTAAGTGGTACATCTCTATGGATGCCACATTCCATGAGACACACTCCTACTTTCAGTCTCCACAGTCTCTACAGTCACCTCTTCAGGGGGAGAGAGAGAGTAAGGAAGAGATGCATGTTGCTACTATATGCAATGAGGAGGAAGTTGAAAATGAGAGAGTCGCAGAATTAGGGAAGAGTGAGGAAAAAAACAGAGAGAGTGAGGACGAAAACAAAAATGAGGAAGAGAAAAGTGAGGGAGAAAGAGCACCAACTGAAAAAAGGGGCAAAGAGTTGCTAACTTACTCAAAGAACAAGGAGAGGAAACGGTTTGGGGCATCAGACATGGAAGATATTCCTTTCCCTCCACTACAGCCAATCACTTCTAATGATGATGGTCCAGGTAATTCAAATTTCCCAATTCATATTTCTGACTCTAGTGATGATTTAGACATTCCTATTGCTCATCAGAAGGGCACTAGGGCATGTACTAAACATCCCCTTGCTAATTTTGTTTCCTACTCTCGTTTGTCTCCTTCCTATAGAGCTTTTATGTCCAAACTTTCCTCTGTTTCTATTCCTAACCACGTCCAGGAAGCTATGTCTAACCCTAAATGGAAGTCTGCCATGGTTGAAGAGATGAAAGCACTCTCTAAAAACGGCACTTGGGAATTAGCAGAGTTACCTAAATGGAAGAAGACAGTAGGGTGCAAGTGGGTATTCACTGTGAAACACAAAGCTGATGGGACAATTGAGAGGTACAAAGCCAGGTTAGTGGCTAAGGGATTTACTCAGACTTATGGAGTGGATTATCAAGAGACATTTGCTCCAGTGGCTAAGATGAATTCTATCAGAATTTAGTTATCCCTTGCTTTGCAGCAAATTTGGAATGGCCACTCCATCAGTTTGATGTCAAGAATGCGTTCCTACATGGTGACTTAGAAGAAGAGGTTTACATGGATGCACCTCCAGGCTTTGAGGACACCAAGACCAGAGGAAAAGTGTGTCGTCTCCGGAAGTCGTTATATGGACTCAAGCAATCACCTAGAGCGTGGTTTGATCGGTTTTCACAGGCTATGCTCAGGTATGGATTCAGACAAAGCCAAGGTGACCATACCCTCTTCGTTAAACACTCTTCAGGTGGTAAAGTCACTGCTTTAATTGTTTATGTGGATGATATTGTTCTCACTGGAAATGATCTGGAAGAGATGGGGAAGCTAAAAAGTTACCTTGCTAAGGAATTTGAGATTAAGGATTTGGGAAATTTAAAGTATTTCTTGGGAATAGAAGTGGCAAGATCCAGCAATGGAATATTTATATCACAGAGACAATATGTGTTGGATTTGCTCAAGGAAGCAGGGATGCTCGGTAGCAAGGCGGCTGATACGCCTATGGACCCTAATCTAAAAATTGGGGATGATTCAAGTGGAGAACCAGTAGATAAGGGAAGGTATCAGAGAATGGTTGGTAGATTGATTTATTTATCTCACACCAGGCCAGACATTGCTTTTGCAGTGAGTGTGGTAAGTCAGTTCATGCATTCTCCAAGACAGATTCATCTTGATGCTGTCTTTCGTATTGTGAGGTATCTCAAGTCAGCTCCAGGGAAAGGTTTGTTCTTTGGTAAGCATGGTCACACACAAGTTGAAGCCTTTACAGACACAGATTGGGCAGGGTCAGTGACTGACAGAAGGTCAACCACGGGAAATTGTACCTTTGTTGGGGGAATCTGGTTACGTGGTGAAGCAAAAAATAATCCGTAGTGGCTCGATCTAGTGCTGAAGCAGAGTTTAGAGCCATGGCACAAGGAGTTTGTGAGTTATTATGGATTCAGATTATTCTTTCTGATATGGGTTTTAAGCTTGAAGGCTCGATGAAGTTGTACTGTGACAATAAGGCAGCTATTAATATTGCTCACAATCCTGTTCAGCATGACAGGACTATACACGTGGAAATTGATCGTCACTTCATCAAGGAGAAGTTGAGTAGTGGGGATATTTGTACTCCATTTGTGAAATTCGGAGAACAGTTGGCTGATGTTCTCACTAAGAGTCTTTCTAGTAGGTCTTTTCATTTTATTCTTAGCAAGCTGGGCATGAGAGATATCTTCGCTCCAGCTTGAGGGGGAGTGTTGAGTAAGTTATTTTATTATTGGGTATTTAGTATAGTTGAGTGTTATTAGGAGGACTACACTGTAATTTATTATTTTCCCCTTTTCTCATTCTGTTTAATAAAATCAGAGAGAGTAACGAATGTACTCTCTAAGCTTGATGAAAATATTGTGCAACAATCCTCCGACTACGCGCATCACTCACTAGGAATTTTCCTTACGTGCAACGGGGTAAGTCAAGGCAAGCCTCGGTGATTGGCCACAAAGGAGAGTTTTGGCTTTGTTAGGTATCAAAACCTGGACAGAGAGTATTATACTCCCTTGTCAAGCGGCCGGCCACCGCTCGGCCATTCCCGTTGTGGTTTATAAGATATTCTTGTAAGGCCCAACTCATTCAACTCTTTAAAACCCGGTGTTAAGGAGTGGGGAACTAAAGCCTTATAAACTGCACAAAAGGAGCATAAAAGGGCGATGTGGGACATTCCAGCACACTCCCTGAACCACAGGAGCCGGACACTCGGGATACCGGACCACAGCAGCTGGACACTCGGCACGCTAGAAGACAAGCCCAACCAAGCTTTGATATCACTTGTAAGGCACATCCCATTCAACTCCTTAAAACCCAGGTGTTAAGGAGAGGGGAACTAAACCCTTATAAACCGCACAGAAGGGGCATAAATGGGCGATGTGGGACATTCCAACAGATATAATAATATATATGCACACACACATAAGTATCACTTGCCAATGGCTTAAGGTGCTCGAGGGGGGCTTTTACAACGATATAGATGAGTCTCACTATATATATATTTTGGCTAGTGTTAATGCTAAAGCAGAAACTGTCGCTAAGAGTTTTAGCGACAGTTCCCTAAGTATCGCTAAAGCCATTAGCGACACTTTCTACTTTGGCATTAGCATAACCCTTTTTTTTTTTTTTTGGAAAAATTGGAAAAAAGGTCATTAAGAGGAGTGTTGAGATTAAGGACAACTTAAAGTGGACATTAGGGATAAGTCCTCCCAATGTCCATAGACCAAAATACATTTATCTTCATCCTCTAACCCTAGCCAAACCCTAGCCACCTCCGACCACCACCCTCGCTGTCTCCGGCCACCACTGTCATCTCTGGCGACTACCACCTTGTCATCTCCGGTAACCACCGATGACCGTCATCATCCTTCCTTCCTCCCCTACTTTAAAATTGTTTCTTTATCTCTCTCTCACTCTAAAACCCTCTCTCTCTCTCTCTCTCTCCTATATCTAAGAAGAAGAAGAAGAAGAAGAAGAAGAAGAAGAAGAAGGGGGAGGCGTAAAAGTTATAGATCTAGGGTTGTAGATGGAGTGTTATAGATCTAGGAAGAAGAAGAAGGGGGAGGCGTAAAAGTTATAGATCTAGGGCTGTAGATGGAGTGTTATAGATCTAGGAAGAAGAAGAAGAAGAAGAAGTGGAGTACCTTTCAATGCGATCGACAGACATGGACGACGGCAGTCAGAAGGTGGACGACGGATGTGGCCGATTTGTCCTTTTTTGGTCGTGAAATTTGAGATATCCTAATTCAAATTTGTATCTTAAGTCAAATTTGAATTAGTATAATTCTGAACTGAAATTACATTCACTGAAGTTTGAAAAATTTCACTCATTGTAATGCAAGTAAGTGAAATTTGCTTACTTTAATCAATAATTGTTCACTGAAGTTTGCAAACTTCGCTGGCTGGAGATCCCCTTTTCAATTAACACAATAGAAAAAACTTTGCTTAAAAATTTAAAATTTTACTTCAAAAAATATTAAGTGAAATTTTACTTAATATTTGTAAATATGCAACTAACACACCGATGTAATCAGTGCAGCCACAATAGAGGTAGCATTCAAGAGATCATAGTCAACAACAAAAAACCAATGAGGCATAACACTACCACCTTAGCTACATAAACCCAAAACTTTCTTAAATTACCATCTTAAGTGTAATTTCACTTATCTTATTGGATATTACAATTGTTCACTTAAATTTGCAATTTCAGTAAATACTACCTATGCACTTAACAAAATAACTGAAACTTCACTTAAAACTTTAAAAAATTCACTTTAAAACTCATAAGTCAAATTTCTCTTAAGATATGTAAAATTTGCAACTGACATACCTCATAGCTGTAAATGGTAAGAATTCGCAGAAAAATCACTTTAAACTGGAAATGGTCATCGGAGTTCATTGTGATGGCCATGGCGGCAACATTCGAATCTCGATCTAGATCTAGATATAGATCTTGACCGGTGAAGGAGATTGAGATCTAGATCGACGCTGGCGATGGTGACGATGGCGGTGGTGCTTGGTGGTGATGATGATGACGGCGCTGGTGGTGGTGGCCATAGTAGCTGGATGTTTGGTGGCTATGGCAAAGGGCGATGGCGGTGGTCGATGGTGACGGTGGTGATGGTGGTGGTGGTGGTGGTGGTGGTGGTGGTGGCGGCGGTAGAGACCGGAGGTGGTGGCGGTAGAGACCGGTAGTGGTGGTGGTGCCAGTGTCAGTGGTGGAGGTGGACTGATGGTGAGAAAGGGAAAGAGATCTTAGAGAGAGAGAGAGAGAGAGAGAGAGAGAGAGAGAGAGAGAGAGAACAGGGGCATTTTTGTCTCTAATAGGACTTGAGGAGTGAATTGTTAGTGCTGTGGACTGAAGTGAAAAAATGGGCTTGGGCTTTTGTCCTTGTGGGGTTTATTGTTAATGGGTTGTCCTTTAAGCCAAGAAGGACCAACCTTAGGGACCTTATAATTAGATCAAGCCTCCCTATTTTTTTTCTAAACAATTTAAACACACACACACACACACATGAAGTCCACACATCAACTACATGCACTGAATAGAAGAGAAAGCCCAATAAGGAGGCCCAACCACGTGACTAACCCAAAAGCACGGGTATGCACACGAAGTCTCAATATATATTTGTTTTCACTTGATGTTTGATGGTAAAATGGGATTCGGGTAGCTGATCCCACATATTCCTTTTTTGGTAACAATGGTTTCCCTACACCGGGTGCGTGCACATGCACATCAAGGCCCTGTTTGGATATGCTTCCAGCCAATCGCAATTTTTTGCGATTGGCAATGCAACGTTCACACCCTCCCTCACACCTCCCTCACGTGCAATTCTATTCTCCACTTGGAGAGACAACGAAGAAAACTCCACCATAATACGGAGTGCAAAAAGGCGGAGACAAAATATTGGGGAACAACCCAAGACCTCCGGAAACCAAAGGGTTATCACCGTGTTAGATAATCAACTTCCCCCAAGAAGTCGTCATTAGAGAATGTTCTCAACAATGTGCATCAGCTATCACAAGAAGAATAGCTTTGAATGTGTAAAATAAGAATAATGCTATGGTTCTCAAATTTGTATCTCATATTTGGTTCCCAGCAGATGTGGTAGTGGGACCACCTAATTTTCATCGGAAGTTGTTTCAATTGGTCCAACTACTACGTACTGGTATAGGGAAGAGCCAAAAATATGGGATACAACCATAGCATTAATTACTCTTTAAAAATAGGGACAGTTAGTGGAAAGGACTAATGCATAAGATTTTTTAGTATTAAGTATAACTTAAATCTATCATTAAGGATAAGTCCTCCCCCTATTTCTTAAACTAAAATGCCCTCATCTTCATTATCTAACTCTAACCACCATTACTACCACCCCTACCACCTCTGCCACCTCCGATCACCACCACCCCCACCATCTTCGGCGACCACCCCACCACCTAAGGTGACCACCCCATCAAGTCACTGTTCGCTAAAAAAAAAAAAGTGAAATTTCACTTGTTATAGCCAAAGTTAAGTAAAATTTCACTTGACATAGAAAAAATAAGTGAAATTTCACTTAACTTTTCCTATAACAAGTGAAATTAGTGAATTTTCACTTGATTTATTCTGCAACTAACCTTAAAGTTACATCATGAACGCATGGTGGTCGTCGAAGTTCGTTGAACAGCCAGCGATGTCGATGAAGTTCAAATCTAGATATAGATCTTGACTGGTGATCGAGATCTAGATCTAGATCTAGATCGACGCCTCGTGATGGTGTGCAGTGGTGGCGACAACTCGTGGTGGTTCACAGTGGTGGCTCGTGATGGTGGTGGTGGTTGTAACTCGCAGTGGTGGTGGTGACGGCTCGTGGTGGCTCGCGGTGGTGGTGGTTGTGATTCGCAGTGGTGGTGGCGATAGCTCGTGGTGTCATGCGATGGTGGTGGTGGTGGAGGCGGCGGATCGCAGTGGTGGTGATAGTGGCAGCTGATTGCAAAGGTGGTGGTGGGCGGCTAGTTTTTAGAATGGCAAGTTTGGGAAGAAAAAAATAGAGTATGAAAGAGAAAGGATGTTTGAAAATTAGAGTTCCAATTTGAGGGACTTTTTAACAAACTAAGGAAATTTTTGGACCCTAAACTCTGGATTTTCCAACAATTATCCCAAGGTACGGGTTGTAAAAATTACTAATTCAAATGGTGTATACCTTTTACTAGACCAGTTGAGGCATAGCAAATGCATGGTAATGCGACCATCATAAGACATATTTCAAACCTTGGAAACATGAGTGCTCCATAAATCCTTTGGTTTTCCAAGTTTTTCATCCTCAACTTGAAAATGAGGATGATTGAAGCATGCAGCAATATAAAGCTGCCACCAATAACTGCTAACCCAAACATGCATTTGTAGAATTCCATCCACCTAAAAGAAAAATAAACATAATTAATAATCAGATGAGATAACAATGACCAAATCGTTCTAATTAGCCCTTGATTGAGGGGGATGGTCACAAAATCGACTTTGCAGTTCCAAGTTTATCCCATAACTAGTTTCTGTAGATTATAATATTTCACATTAATGCAAAATTGAATACTTTTATCACTTCCTAGTTCATTTCTCAAAACCACAATACAAGATATGAAGAGTTGGTAACACAAATAGAGAGACATGATAATACATTCCGGCCACTGGCTTACCCCTTTAAATGTCGCGGATCCAACATATGGTTAGGCAATTCTTTCTGCAACGGTAAATATGTGAATATCTATCTATCAGCGAAAAATTCTTTCAGAGAATGAAAATAAAAATAGAAATCAGGTAATGTACAAGTCACTAACCCCAATAAGCTGCATGCCATTAAATTTTGGGGAATGTAAATATGATCTAATGTCCTTATCAGTAAGTGACTTGCGTGCAAGAACAGTTGCAACATCTTCTGGTTGTAGGCTCTTAGACGAAGAAACTACCCAGTCATGATAAATTTTCGAAGAATGCAAATTGGGAACTTGTTGAATCTGCCCCCCCCGATTGCCATGGCAGACTGAAGTAAGGAATACTCCATTGTAAACCTCTTGCAAATTCGTAATACTCTATGGGTGACGTAACTCCTAAGTACCATCTGGACAGTGCGAAAACCTGAATGTGGCCTACAACTCTCTGCATATCAAAGCAGAATATGAAATGCTTTAATTAGTGCTATATATGATGATTATCCGGCACTACTACTACTACTACTACTACTACTACTACGCACGTGTACATTATTTTAATTAGTTGTTTCTTTCATATCTTCTAAATTGATAAGTTTCCTGTTCCTCTGCACCATGCATGGGCAACAAAAATTGGCATCCGTATAGACTACTAACTACATAAATCACTCGAATTGTAAAGAAGACAAAACAAAAGTGAGATTCAGTAAGTTTCTGAGAGATGATATAGAGGTACATTACAAATATATTCTTTGCAGGATCGGAAGTCAAGGAATAAGGAGCTGAAAATGCCCCAATAGATTGAAGGCTAGATGTTGAAACTGTAAGAAGCCCTGTAGCTAAAGATGTCACTGCAAAAACACAAGTTACAGTGGTGGATAGCACCGATGATAGTACAGGTACAGAATCTGCAAATTCATTCTCTCATCAGATCAGGCCTAAAAATAAAGAGTTGAAATCTTCAACAAATACATTAAAAAAAAAAAAAAAAGGAAAACTGATAACTGCAACGTTACCAAATGGCTCCAAGATATTGGTTTGAGAATATGGAGAAAGAAAAGGAAATGAAACAAGAAGGAAAATTATTTCCTCAATGCTTAAATAATATCAGAAATTAAAAGGTTTCAAAATATAATAGGAACTCAAGAAAAGAGAGGAAGGGAAGTTACTCGCAAAATTCAACATTGTTTTTAATTTTATTTTCACCATATTTGCTTTTCATTCCTACCTCACTGTTTTCCTTATTTTAACTAAACAAAGAAAAATATTTCTTCAGTGTTTTCTTTTCCTTCCCCTCACTAAATCCATAAACCAAACAGAGGCTTAAACATTAATAATATCGAACAAATGAAATAATGAAGTGTGATTAATAGCCAGAAAAGACAAAAGTATATATATATATATATATATATATCCTTACAGTGCTCAACTTGTAGAAAATCAGAAGGTAGATTCTTGTTTCCAGCAACGTCCTCTGTAACGTTCTCGGGAACAGTGAAAGATATGATCCCATCGCCATCTGCTTGTATCACTACAACATATGCCCTCCCAGTGCTCCCCCTGACTTTATCAAAGCTGGACAAGTCCATGATCATAAAGAAAAGAGTATAGTCAATAAGTAGTTGTAAAGTAATTCATGCTAGCTAGCTAGCTAGTTCTAGTGTATTGCATTTTTTTTTTCTTCATATTCTTTAGTTAAATTCTAGATTCCTTTGCACACAGTTTTTTGTGCACATATGTATCTCTATCTTCCATGCAGGCCTACGTGTATGCCAAAGGTCTGATTTATGGTATGTTTGGGTGTCCTTGAATGTAATTAATATTGAATTCTAATTACTTGTATAATTAACTTGCAATATATATTTAACTAAAAAGATAAGAGTATGAGATTGAATGCCATTCCAATAAAACATAGAAATGACAATATAAGACGAGATATGATATTATATGATATGATATGATATGATGAAGTCTCGTCTTGATCAATGCGCTATATATATATATATATATACACAGAACCCTTCTTATGAGGAAGTCCGCAACTTATTAAGTTGCAGACTTCTATTTTCAACCACTGGATCCCTTGAAATTACTACAATACTCTTAATGAAAACTGGCTCCAATGGCTGAGAACAGAAGTCCGCAACTTAATAAGTTGCGTACTCCCTCATAAGAAGGGTTCCGTATAAATATATATATATATATATTCAATTTTAGGTGACAACCAAACATGGTACTAGCAGGAAATAACTTTTAAGTACCTCCACAAATGTCCTCCAGTGATCGATAGATTGGAAGAGGTGAAGCCAAATACAGGCTTCACGAACTCTATCAGTATTTGGATTCTATTTTCTCTAGTCCTCCTGCTAGAAGTTGTACTTAACTTTACAGCAGGCCTCTCTGCATCTGAAGGTTAGAAGAAAACCAACCGAAGCTGAATTAAGAAGAACATTTGCATAAAATAAAATAAAAATAAATAATATACTACATCTTCAATTCATGATATAATTAAAAAGTTCCATTTTATTATTTAATAAGTAGTACCATAAAGAAAAGTAATTGGTTCAATGGAAGCAACGGGGGTTCCTCGACTGCCTATTATTAATTTGGAATTAAAGCTGACCGTGACTACGGCCATGCTTGATAAATGTTCAACCTGAAAGGAAAGAATGCAAATAAGTACTTGGGGGAAAAGGAAAAAAAAAAAAAAGAGTAAAGGAAAACTAGTTCATTACACCGAATCAACAAACCAACTGATCACCTGAAATACAAATGTGCGATTTCCAAGGGTACTTCCACTAATAGTTTTAAGTGAGCCTTGAGTTGTGTGGAGAGCATTCAAAACTTGAGCAGATGAATTCAAAACATCTTCAGAAAAGCTCAGGTAGACCTTTAAGTCTCTGTAATTATTTGTTGCTTGCACGGTTCCAGTTTCGCTGTCAAGTTGAAGTATCTGTTCAGGAATAAGAGTCTTCATCTCAACAACCACACTTCTTCTATCTGCATAATCCAAACACAAAAGTTTAGGGATAATTAAGCACAAATTGATAGAAATCAAGATGGTCACATTAATATATAAATGTCTTAAGAAAATTATGTGTAACTCTTCTCTTACTAAAAAAAAAAAAAATTATCTTTGGCATATGCATCAACTTCTTAAGAATTACTAACACAAAACACCCAACAAAAATAATTAAAAAGAAAAATCTACAAAAACAGTAAGTAATTCATGGTGAAAAACCCAAGAATAGTTTGTAACATCAACAATCCAGTTGACAGAAAGGGCATGGGTGTGTAGTTAAGATCATAATCAACAGCTTGAAATACAACCACAGATATCTATATATATACACACAATAAAAATCACTATTCTACCTAGGAGAATTACTAAATGTACTTCTTGTAAGGTCCAATCCATTCAACTGGTTAAAACTTAAGTATTAAGAAGAGGGGAAATAAAGCCTTATAAACCGCACAGAGGGGACATAAATGGGCAATGTGGACAACATGCCAACACACTCCCTGGACTACAGTAGTCGGACACTGGGCACGCCGGAAGACAAGCCCAATCAAACTCTGATACCACTTGTAAGGCCAGCGGCCTAGGCCTGTAAACGGATCGGATTTAGATCCGATCCGATTCGAATCTGAATCTGCCAGAAAATATCCGATAACAATATCCGACTCCGAATCCGAATATTTTGTTAGCAAACGGATCGGATTCGGATTTGGTATATCCGGTCCGAATTTGCCAGAAAATATCTGATAATAGAATTTAATTTACAGTTTAGCTCCCCTTTTTTTGTGAAAATTACATAATGACCCTACACTATAAAATTATTTTGGTGCTTAACGCTTATCCAATTAGAAAAAAAAAATAAAAAAAATTTGGTGCTTAACGGATATCCGATTAAAAATTTCCTTTGGTTCTTAACAGATATCCAATTAATAAAAAATAAAAAATAAAAAAATTTTGATTTGCTTAAGGGTTTTTTTTTTTAGTGTATAACGGATATCCGAATCCTAACAAATTCGGATTCGGATTTTGGTTAACGGATTTTTATCATATCAGATTCGCATTTAGTTAACAGATTTCTTATCGGATCGGATTCGGATATCACAAATCCGATCCGGATCCGATCCTTTTACAGGCCTAGGCCAGCCCATTCAACTATCCGGCTGCTGTGGTGCAGGTGGTGTGTTGGAATGTTATCCCACATCACCCATTTATGCTCTTTCTGTGCAGTTTATAAATCTTTAGTTCCCCTCTCCTTAATACTAAGTTTTAAAGAATTGAATAAGCTCAGCCTTACAAGTGTGCTCTTTTAAAGTAACACTAACATGTGGAATAAATATTAATCAGACTCACCAAATTGTACAGAGAAATTCGAGTTTGCTGTTCCTGTAAATATGTTTCCAGCTTTATCTGTACAGAATCCTCTATCCAAAACCAAATCCACTCGACCATGTTGAACATTTGAAGACAAGCTCACTATTAGAGAAAACGTGAGGTTTGGCTGAAGAATGTTGAGTGTAGTTGGTATAACTTGGCCAGCACCATAGACGAGAAGCTGTATAGAAATAGACATTTACCCATTAGAATTCAGTTTCATCTTTAGTCAGCTGTCACGTATCACTTATCAAATAACTTTAGGGTATAAAAGTAATTTGTCCCCTCAAACTATACATCAATTAACAATTTGATCTCCGAACTTTCGAACGTTGTAATGTTAGTCCTAAACTATCAATCGCGTTGTAATGTCAACCCTCCGTAACTATCAATCACTTTACATTTTGCCCCCCTTAAAATTGCTCATGTGCCTCCCAAGTGACCAACTTTCGTCTATTTTTTGATGGAATGTCACAAAGAGTTGACATTGCAATATAATTGATAGTTTATGATTGACATTATAATGTTTTGAAGTTCGGGGACCAAATTGCAAATCAGAGAATAATTTGAGAGGACAAAATGTAAATTTACCCAATATCTTATAGGAAGTTGAGTTGTTAACGCCTTACATTTGCAGTGATGTATAGACCGATAGCTGCAGCAAATCACATAAATGGAAAACTTTATGGAGTAATGATTGGTGTATATGAAATGTGCACATAAAGATTTGGGCCATTAATTTTGGTGGGTCGCATGTATGTAGTCTCAGACTCCACCGAAATGAATAACCCAGATCTTTATGTACACATGTTATATGCACATAGCATTACCCAACTTTATGGCCTGTTTGAGCTAGCTTCCAATTAATTTGTATCTGTGATGCTCACAAAATAGTCTACTTAGCACATCTCCTACAGACTTGTCAAATGAAGAATTCTTCATTTTTTGAAGATAGGTAAAAGTATTATGGGCTCCAAAACACTCTTCAAAATAAATCTTCACCCTAGAACCCAATTTCTCCTCTCTTCAAAGATTAATGACAATAAATTTTCTTTGTAATTCCTCTAAAATCTCCATTCTCTCTCCCGTGATAATAAATTTTAAATTGAATAAATTAAATTTTAAATTGTCAATTCCAACAAACTAATTATTAAAGTTAGAAGAGTCTCTTGAAGAATAAAAATTTCAAGTAGCAAATTTTACTCTTCAAATTGCCACATAGGTCAGCAAATCACAAATTGAAAAGTGAATTTGCTAGAGTCGTTGGAGATGCTCTTAGAATAACAAACATAGTACATATACAAGCAAACATGTACATGTAACTATCAGAAAAATTCAAAATTTAATTCCAATGTAGATTATTTATACAATTAGACATTTTCCTTTCTCTTTTGAATTAGTTTCCTTCTCTAACTATGTGAACCAAATGGAGAGTTAAGTGTTGGTTACAAAGAAAAATATTCTTCTATTTTAAGAATGTGACCCTTGTATTGGAAGTGGTAATGGGTCTCAATATGGATCCAAAGCTGATAAGAGTTGGGTCATGAGTTGGGTCTTGAGCTAATATTAGTTGGGTTTGAATATGGGCTTTTGCTTGATGCCTAATCAAGTTGTTGTGGTACAATTTTATTGAGGCACGGGTTTTACGCTTGGGCTTTCATAAAAAAAGGCGCAAGCGCCCCTAGGCTGAGCCTATTTGAAGGAGATGAGCCTAGGGTAAGGCGAGGTGCAAAGATTGAGTCCGCCTGAGTCTTAGGTGCGCCTTTAATAACATATATTCAAATCCATCATCTTGAATGAGAAACTTCATCATGTTTCTTCATATGTGGTTATTTCTTAAAGATATAAAATTGATGCTTTTAAGCCTTACTCTTTTGAATAGTAATAATTTTTCCAAATAACATCATTTAAGATAATGGATTTCTACATTAAAATACTATATAAATTGTGAACGGTCAATTTCAATTTCATGGTATGACCAAAAGAACCATTATCGAACTAATCATTTCTATGAAAAAGTTGCTAAAAATTTCCCAAAATTAACAAGAATGATTAGAAAAAGATAACCAAGACAATACAAACCTATTTTAGACAAGGAATTTCAATGAAGTATTATTGTTTTTGAGGTTGTCATGAAAACTATACAAAGTTGGTTGGTGACATTGGGGCGATATTCAAATTAGGGCAATTGTTGGACAAGAGAACCTATCATTATTGAAGTTGGCTCATATTTATTATCATATTTAGGACTTGCCGAACGTTCGAAGGGAAGTGTCGAACGATCGACAATCTACAGGTTGCATAATTTGGTTCTCGGTAAGTGATCTGTTGAACGATCAAGGGTAACGTCGAACAATCCAAGGTTATGTGTTTTGACTCTTCACTGCAGATTCCAAGTTGGTCTTGGTTTCCTATTTTGATTAGGATTGTTTCCTAATTACTCTAGGTTTTGTATATCTATAAAATGGGTTTATGAGGGAGGGGGTGATGTTTAGAGGTGTGTGGTCTAGAGAACTCTTGTGAGTGTGAGGGCTAGAGGTAGTTGACCTCTTTAAGATTTTTTGTTGTTCGTTCCTTGAGTGTAAGAAGCGGTTAATCTCTTCTGTAACCTTCTTCATATCATTGGATTTCTTTATTGTGCTTCACCCGTGGAGTAGGCAGTTTACCAAACCACGCATATTGTGTGTCTCTTTTGTGTGGTTGTTTTTCTTTCCTCTTTTTTCAAACGAATTTTCTATTTTTACTTGGTTGATTTCCCCACTTGCGCATAACAATTGGTATCAGAGCTTTCTAGTTATGGCATCTAACAAGTACGAGATAGAGAAGTTTGACAGTCAAAAATAGATTCTGTATGTGGCGCATCAAGATGCACGCTTTGTTGAGAACACAAGCTTTGGCAAGGGTGTTGGATGCTGAGGAAGCAGCCAATTTGACCAAGGAACAAAAGGTAGATCTGGAGGAACGAGCTCATATTGTGATTATACTATGTCTTTCGGATTTGGTGCTCAAGTAGGTCGCAGATGAAGAAATGGCTATGGGATAAGCTAAGGAACTTACATATGCAGAAGTCTCTCATAATCCGGTTGTATTTAAAGCAACGGTTATATACATTCAGGATGATAGGAGGTATGACTATCACTGAACACCTTGATAATTTTAATAAAATTGTCATGGATATGAAGAACACTGATGTCAAGGTTGACGAGGAAGATCAAGCCCTTATTCTTTTGTGGTCACTACCGGAGTCATATGAATCCTTTGTTAATTCCATGTTGTATGGACGTAATTCTCTATTTTTAGTCGATGACAAGGCATCTCTTAACTCGAATGAGTTACGTACTAGATTAAATGGTGAGGGTAGTGCAGATCAGGCTGTAGGCATGTTTAGTGGTAACGATAAGCAGGGTTTGGGTAAAGGCAATGCCAAAGCCAAGAGGTATATTCGATGTCACTACTGTCGGAAGTCTGGTCACTATAGGGTGGAATGTCCAAACTACAAAGAAAGGAAAAGTTGGATAAGGATGTTGCTGATATGGCAGACAGAGAAGATCATGATTTGCTCTCTATTGCTCTTTTGCAAATTCGTTCTAAGAGGGAGTGGATTCTGGATTCAGGTTGTTCATATCATGCAGATCTTAACATTGATGTTTTTTCTACCTGTGACCCAGTCAAAGGTGGCACAATCTTGATGGGTAATGATGCTTCATGAAAAATTGTCAAGATAGGCACAATTTAGATCACTTCTGGTCAAACTAGGAGAACAATTTTAGGTGTCTGGCATGTACTGGAATTGAAGAAGAATCTCATTTCTTTAGGGCAGTTGAATTCTAGGGGTTACGAGTTTTCTGCAGGTGGAGTTATGAGGATTGTAAAGTTTCCCAGACAGTAATGCATGGTAAGAATGTTGGCGGCCTTTACGTTCTTCAGGGTGGTAGTGTGGTGGCGCGTACTACTACTGTTCCTATTCTAGCGGACAAGTGCAATAGGAGTTTGGACTTAGCTAAAGATCCTGTGTAGGTGGACCCTTGAGCTCGGACATTTGGGGATGTGCAAACAAGCATAAAATTTGGGTCGATTGCGACGGACATGTTCAAAGAGGCTTTGAAGGTGGTCGGTAATCTTGTAATTGTTTCTATTTCGACGGACAATTCCAAAGTGGCTTAGGACTTGGTCAATAATCTCTGATGCAAAGATTTGAGGTTTGGAGAAGGCCAACTGGAGGAAGATGTTCCATTAATTCAGTTCCAATGGTGTCGTAGGGAATGCAAGCCAAGGTGGAGATTATTGAAGTTGGATTATATTTATTATCATGTTCATGTCTTGTCGAACGTTCGAGGGCTAGTGCATGTCAAACGATCGACAATCTATAGGTTGCACAATGTGGTTCTTGGTAAGTGATCTATCGAATGATCGAGGGTAACGTCGAACGATCGAAGGTTCTGTGTTTTGACTCTTCACAGTAGATTCCAAGTTGGCCTTGGCTTCCTACTTAGATTATGATTGTTTCCTAATTACTCTAGGTTTTGTATCTCTATAAATATGGGTTTATGGGGGGCTATTTAGAGGTGTGTAGTATAGAGTACTCTTGTGAGTGCATATTTGTGAGTGTGAGGACTAGAGGTAGTTGACCTCTTTAAAAAAAATTCGTTGTTCGTTCGTTGTGTGTAAGAGCGCTTAATCTCTTCTGTAACCTTCTTCATATTATTGGATTTCTTTATTGTGCTTCACCCATAGAGTAGGTAGTTTGTCACACCACGTATATTGTGTCTCTTTTGTGTGGTTGCTTTTCTTTCCTAGTTTTTTTAAACGAATTCTCTATTTTTGCTTGGTTGATTTCGCCGTTGCCCATAATAATTATCAAATATTGTCTAGGAACAAATCTGAAGTTACTCTACAGTCTACATAACAGACAACATAGAATGTAAAAATTAAATCGAGATGTTCATTGAATTTTGCAATTACTCACATTGCATGAATTCACAGACGAACATCTAAAACCACCTCCACCAGTACATGGTTCGTTGAAAGAGATATTTACAGAAACATTTGGAGCATTCGTAAAATTTGTTGCTGCGGTAACATAGGCTGTAGGGGGAACTGTGTCTGTAAAGATAAGGTACAACTTCAAAATTAAGAAGAATTTACAAACAAATTAAACACATATATTTGTGAGTGTAATTGAGTTTTCATGCGATATATATGAAACATCCAAAGAATTGGTATAAAAAAATTTGTAAAAGAAAGGAAGGAGAAAATAGGTTAGAAGAACTAGACTTGATCTTTCAGTAATTAGTGGGGATTGAAACAAAGTACTTAACCAGTAATTGTTTAGAAAACGTAGCTTCCAAAACTGTATTAAGAATTAGCAAAAGATGAAGTGATAAAGGATGGGTTTTTAACCAATTGTCCAGTTATAATGAGCGCAGCTAGCTCCTTGAGTCACATTGGTGCAGACCTCAAATGTATGATCTCCATCCGGCAGCACCCCAGTGTAAAATTCTCCACCTTTACAATCTGAAGGTATCTGATCCACCTGGATACACAATGTGTATGTGTGTGTGTATGTGTGTGTATAATGAATTAGTAACAAGAAGTTCAGAAAAAAATGAGTGTCAACTAAACACAGTAGTTGGAGTATTAACATAGCAGATCCATTCACAAAACAGCTATCACCAAAGACATTTATGAACTTATGAAGTATGTTGATAAAATAGGACTCGAGTGTAGGCAGTAGAATGTTTAATTATGGATTGCTAGTGCATGCTTATTTATTTGACATTATACCTATGATATATGCTTCTGAATGTTAAAATTATTTATGTCTTGAATTATTGTATACATGCATGTGAATGAATGAATGTGACAGAAATAGTTTTTTGAAGACTTTATTGGATCATTAATGGAAACCCCAACTTATAGACCATTGTTGGATAAATCATTGGTGTCGTAGAACATATAAGGGACCGTGCTCTTGAATAGTATGAAACCACCGTGACTCACATTTGTGGTTTTATTTAATTGAAGTGAACCATTAAGATGACTAACCTATTTTTTTTTGTGCATCCTTATGTTCCTTAAAAAGATCATATGGATTATTATACAGACCAAGTGGGAGACTACAAGAGTTAATTTCGTGATTATTAAATTTCTGAATTAATTAAAACCTATTATTAAGTTCCCTTCTTAATTTGGTCCATATAAGAATCCACATTTGATAAGGATTAAATTTGGTAAGGAATGTGGGGATTAGTTTCCTAACCAAAGTCTACTATGATGGAAGGTAGAAATCAACAGAGTTCTATTAGGAATTCGGTCCTCTCTCTCTCTCTCCCTATAAATAAGTAGGCAAATTTCATCATAAATCTACACACAAAAATACACATTACGAAATCCGGGTTTATAGAGGAAGATGGAGAAATTTGAAAATTCCAAGTTGTGGGTTTCAAAGGATGACTGTATGTTAGAACAATTTTTTGCATTCAAAGACAGCTAGCTATGGATCAAGGTATGTGTTTCTGATTTATTATCTTAGACTGTTTATGTGAAATCACGAAGAATCAAGATCATGAGGTATAAAATTAATCTTATGTATATTTATGTAGTTGTGTCACAATTTTATGTTCTTATGAGTACTGTTTGGTGAATAAATCTTACAAAAGATTCTCCTGATCTCAAGGATCGAGTGATTGGTGGGAAGCCATTAATTCTTAAAAGGATTATTTTTAATACACCTAATTTTTTTAAAGTGAAATTTTACTTAAAATATTAAGTGAATTTAGTTAAGTTAAAATTCACTTAATATTTTTTCATAATTTTTATCGATAATGTTACTTGTTTGATTATTGTCGTCAGTATTCCAAAAATATAATTATTTTTTTTTGTAGGAAAATGATAAATTAAATTGGAACTTATAGATTTTTAAAGTTTTGAAAAAGATCTTCCAAAGTCAGTTTTAAAAGTATAGTGATCAGTGCAGTAAGTTTAGAAACTAATTGTTTTTTTTTTTTTTTTAATTCAAATGCATTTTTGATGTATTTCTATAATATATTTTATAAATGAACATCAGTGTTATTATGACGTTGGTGTGATGTAATGTTTCATTTCAATTCTTAGGTATAAAAGCTTCACCAATATATTGCTTATTGTACCCAATCGATTGCTCCTTTTACTTCACTAATCGATAGCCACTTCTTACCAATTGATTGCCTAGTACCTAGTCTATACCAATTGATTGCCCTTGTGTCTACTGCCATCACCAATCGATTGCCTAGCATGTCAACCTATACCAATTGATTGCTTAGCCCACCAACTGTTACCAATCGACTTGTCACGCCCCGGAGCAGCATAAATAGAGAAAAATAAATTTCCTTTATGGGTCCATAAGGAATGACAGGTGAAAGTCACTAATAATCCACACCACACAGTACTAGTCCAAAAGAAAAGCAACAGTAACCAACTGAGAATAACACACAGTGTTAACTATTACAAAATATCAGAGTATGGTCCACAGGATCACAACAGGTCTGAAGACAACAAATGCCCAAGTACCCATTAACAAAAGTTTAACAGAACAACTGAAATTAAATCTAATTATAACATCTTCAGTCTTCAACTGGCATAAGGATAATCCTTCCTGGTGTAATCGTCATCGGTGGGGCCTTCCTCCAAATAACACTCATCAGTGTACTGGTCATTACCTGGAAAACAAGGGGCAGGATATTCTGGACGGGGAATGTCCAGGCAATAAAAGGCCGTCAGCTTACTGAGAGCTGAGTGAGCATAAACTAACGAGGTACCAGTTATCTGAAGTAAACACAAGCTCATAAAAACAAGAGTTAACATCTTATTATAAAATAACATTATCTTGTTCTTCTATTCATTCTTATAAACCGACCCTTATCGTCTTATTACTCAAATACCGAACTCAACGTATTCAGATGTCATGAACAGACTCAATCGTTTAACTCTAGGGATACACCCTTATTCTGTCCATCGCTTTTAAGAGCAATGGTCCTGCTCACCGCATGTCATGGACTTCACGTCAGTCTGTCCCCAGCTTTTAAGAACAATGGTCCTGTTCACCGCATTTCAGGGATATAACGTTTCGAACAAGGCATATCAATCTATTGCCACGACTTAACGTCATCTACTAGTGATCCCAGCTCACCGCTTTTAAGAACCATGGTCCGGTTCACCGCTTTTAAGAGCATATCACAGATCATCCAGTCTATCTTAAGACTTCTTGGTCCAGCTCACCGCTTTTAAGAACCATGGTCCGGTTCACCGCTTTTAAGAGCATATCATGACCAATCATCCATCCACGTACCATTCCCGGAACTTACCAAACCTACTTACGTTCCATTCTACATCGACACATGACAATTCCCAATGTGGCCTGACTACTCGGATTAAAAGAAACGGATATCGAACTTTATATCAGAAACAACACGTCAACCCACGTCTTCATATTACTTTTTATTCATTATCCATAAATCTTTGGTGTCACATTACTCCTGTCTACCCCATAATCGCATAATGGAATTCCGAATTAGAAATCGAACAACTAAACCTCTTATATAATAAACAGGCAAAGGAAACTATGTACTGATCATGTCAATCGATTGGAACAAAAGTTCAATCGATTGGAACAAAAGTTATGTCAATCGATTGAGAAATATGTCAATCGATTGGAACAATGTCAATCGATTGAAATCCTATTCAATCGATTGGGATGCAACTGATGTCAATCGATTGAGATCATGTCAATCGATTGGAACTACGTCTTCTCCAGCAGATTGTAAAAACAGCATATATAAACGTGCACTACATGCATGGAACCCATCTAAACATCATAATAGCTTATATAAACTTCATATAAAGGGACCAAGTGAGTTAGAACTCACCTAGGGTACGTTTGGGGTGTGTTTAAGCTTGAAACCAACTTCTCTCTCTCTCTTTCTTCCTTCTCTGTCCAGCCTTCTCTCTCTCTGTCTCTTCCTTCCTTCTTTCTTCTTCTTTCTGTTTCTCCTTCTTCTTCCCAGCTGCCACGGCAGTGAGTGTGTGTGAGGGTGTGTATATATGTGTAGATATAGAGATATATATATATGTGTGTATATATTCTTACAAGAGGTATATATCTCTCTCTCTCAAGCTGCCAAAGTGACCCAAGGCCACAAATGGACGAGTATATATAGGGGTATGGGAGTGCCACGCGTTTAAAGCTGAAGGAAAGAAGAAAACATTTCTCAGGTTATGTCAATCGATTGAGACACCAGTCAATCGATTGGTAACAGATATTTGTAGTCAATCGATTGGAACAATGTCAATCGATTGAGATGAATAGCAATCGATTGGAAAATTTGACACGTCATCACTTTTAGTCGGTAGAATGTAAATCGATTGGGATAACTTATCAATCGATTGGTATCAAAAAGTGTCAATCGATTGGGAATATGTCAATCGATTGGTATCAAAATTTACCAAAAGGAAGAGAAAGTTTATACGAGTATAAAAATGAAATACCGGGTCTTATTAAAATACCAAAATACAGGGTATTACATCATCCACCACTCAACAAAAGATTTCGTCCTCGAAATCAAAAGCAACAAGGTCTAAAACAAAAATGAAAACTTCTCGCGCATCTCCGACTCTAGTTCCCACGAAGCTTCTCCTTCATCGTGATGCTTCCACTGAATCTTGACTAACGGGATCTCCTTGTTCCTGAGTTTCTTGATTCCTCGATCTAGAATACGAACAGGTCCTTCATTGAACGTAACGTCGCTGTTGACTTCGATATCCTCAAAGTTGATCTCGTGCGCTGGGTTGTGAACACACTTCCTCAACATACTGATGTGGAAAACGCTGTGCACTCCTGACATCTTTGGTGGCAACGCAAGGCGATAAGCAACTTTTCCAACACGCTCCAGAATCTCGAATGGTCCGATGAAACGTGGCGATAACTTGCCCCTTTTCTGACCAAATCTGACGATTCCTCGAACAGGTGAAACCTTGAGTAATACGTGATCTCCAATGGCAAACTCCAAGTCTTTGCGTCGCTTGTCAGCATAACTCTTGTATCTGGTCTGGGCTGTCTTCATCTTCTCACGTACGACTTGAATCTTCTCACTGGTTTCCCGTACCATCTCTGGCCCAAGAAGTTGACTATCTCCGACCTCGGTCCAACATAGCGGCGATCGGCAAGGTCTTCCGTACAAAGCTTCAAATGGTGCCATATCTATGCTCGAATGATAACTATTATTATAGGCGAACTCAATCAGAGGTAAGTGTATCTCCCAAGAACTCTCAAAATCAATGACACAAGCTCGTAACATATCTTCCATCACTTGATTAACTCGTTCCGTCTGTCCATCTGTCTGTGGATGAAAAGCTGAACTCAAATTCAATGTCGTTCCCATCGCTGTCTGGAGACTCTTCCAAAATTCTGCAGTAAAGCGCGAATCTCGGTCTGACACAATAGATACAGGCACTCCATGTAATCGTACAACATGTTGTAGATACATTCGGCTCAAACGTTCTACTGAGTACGTCATGCTATAGGCAATAAAATGTGCCGTCTTAGTAAGTCGATCCACGATTACCCATATAGCATCGTGATTCTGCTGTGACTTCGGCAATCCTACCACAAAATCCATGGTTATGTGTTCCCATTTCCATTGAGGAATAGGTAACGGCTGTAGAAGTCCAGGTGGTTTCTGATGTTCTGCCTTTACTTGTTTACAAGTAAGACACTGAGCTACATACTCTGCCACATTTCTCTTCATTCCTTCCCACCAGAAATTTCTCTTCAAGTCCTTGTACATCTTTGTACCTCCGGGGTGAATAGTCATTCGTGACTTATGTGCTTCATCCAATATTTCCTTCCGGAGATTTTCTTCGTCAGGTACACAGAGTCTACCTTTACATCGTAAGGCTCCGTCTGTACTTATACTCCAGACTTCTGGTTCCTTGGCTGACATCTTGGCGAACCATAATTTCAAATCCTCTACTGTCTGTTGAGCCTCTATGATACGACTGATTAAAGTCGATTGTACCATAAGACATCCAAAATGTTGTCCTTCCATTGGCTCTACTGGCTGAAGATCAAATTCAGCTAAAACTTCTAATGCTCTCCATTCTCTAATTAGTAATGCAGCGATCACTAATCGAGGTTTACGGCTCAAAGCGTCTGCTACTACATTTGCTTTACCTGGATGGTATTGCAAAGAAAAGTCATAGTCTTTGAGTAACTCCATCCATCTCCGCTGTCGCATATTCAACTCCTTTTGAGAGAACAAATACTTCAAGCTCTTATGATCGGAAAATAAGTCAAACTTTTCTCCATAGAGATAGTGTCTCCAAATTTTCAATGCAAACACTATTGCTGCTAATTCCAGATCATGCGTAGGATAATTCTTCTCATGTACCTTCAATTGTCTTGATCCATATGCGATAACATTTCCATCTTGCATAAGCACACATCCAAGTCCTTGGTACGATGCATCACTGTAGATCACATACTTCTCTCCACTCTTAGGTAATGCAAGTACTGGTGCAGAAGTCAATCTTTCTTTTAACTCCTGAAATGCACCCTCATGCTTGTCTGTCCATTCATACTTCTTCTCTTTCTTGGTTAAGTTCGTCAAAGGTCCTGCTATCTTGGAGAACCCTTCTACGAATCTTCTGTAATATCCTGCTAAACCCAGAAAACTTCTGACTTCGGTCGCATTTGTCGGTCTGTTCCAGCTTAAGACTGCATCAATCTTAGATGAGTCTACCGAAATACCTTCCTGAGATATAACGTGTCCCAAGAATTTGACTTCTTGTAGCCAAAACTCACACTTGCTGAACTTTGCATACAACTTGCTATCTCGAAGTGTTTGCAAGGCAACTTGTAAATGCTCCTTGTGATCCTCTTCTGTCTTTGAGTAGATCAGTATATCATCAATGAACACAATAATGAACTTATCCAGATATAGTCTGAATACTCTATTCATCAAGTCCATAAATACTGCTGGCGCATTCGTCAATCCAAAAGGCATAACTAGAAACTCGTAATGCCCGTATCTTGTCCTGAATGCAGTCTTCGATACATCCTCTGGTCGAACTAACAACTGGTGGTATCCTGAACGCAGATCGATCTTAGAAAAGATCCTAGATCCTTGTAACTGGTCGAATAGATCATCTATCCGAGGTAACGGATATCTATTCTTAATCGTAACCTTGTTCAACTCCCTGTAGTCTATACAGAGTCGAAGTGTTCCGTCCTTCTTCTTTACAAACAGAACTGGTGCTCCCCAAGGCGACGTACTCGGTCGAACAAATCCTAGATTCTCGAGTTCTTGAACTTGCTTCTTCAATTCTAACATCTCAGTTGGTGCCATTCTGTATGGAGTCTTAGAAATAGGCAATGTATCAGGTACTAATTCCACACAGAAGTCTATTTCTCTTTTCGGTGGAAGTCCTTTAATATCCTGAAATACATCCTGAAAGTCTCGTACAATAGGAATTTGATCCATCTTAAGCTCCGTACTCGCACTAATGATCGTAGCCAAATTACTCGTAAGGAACAGGTCGCTTGTCGGTTGACACTGAAATCTGATCGTCGGCCTTCCTTGTATTGGAAATACAATCGTTCTAGTAGGGCAATCCAGATTGGCACTGTACTTAGTTAACCAATCCATCCCTAGGATAACATCGAATTCTGACATCGACAGAACTACCAAGTCTGCTGGAAGATTCCTATCTCCCAAAGTCAAAGGGCAATCTCTACACACCTTACTCAACTTAACTGTCACTCCCAACGGTGACACAGCATTCAGTGTTGACTCAAGTGTCTGGGGTTCTAAACCCAACTGACGCACAATCTTAACAGCAATAAAAGAACGTGCGGCTCCAGTGTCAAATAAAGCTTTAACTGGACTATGAAAGAGTACAAGTGTACCTTCCAAATGTTGCTGCTCATCAGCATTAAAGCCTGCTTCTTCTGGAATAATAGCGTTCATCCTCGTCTGATCAGGAGGTCCTTGAATTCCTTGCACTGGTGCCCCGTAGTATCCTCCTCGTGGTGCACGACAATCCTTACTCAAGTGTCCTGGTTTGTTGCAGTTGCGACAGACGATATCTGGCCTGCGATTAGGTCTGAAGACGGTGCAGTTCCTTGCAATATGTCCGGGCTTTCCACAGTTAAAACATCCTCCACTATTACTTGGCGGGGCTGTTAGTAATGCCTGTGGCTGTAGTCCTCGCTGTTGATTTTGCTGGGGCCGATCATAACTCTGCTGTGGTTTCCTGGTTCCTTCCCAGATTCTCTTATTTCCTTGAAAATTTTCCTGAGGTCTCCATCCTTGGGTATTTCTCGGTGGTCGATTATGGAAATTCCTCGGTTGAAACCCTCGTGACGACTGAGGTCGATTTGTCTGTGATTGCTGTACTGGATTAGCATCCTTTTCTAATCCTGTAGCAAATCTAACAATTTCCTCATACGTCTGGTTTAGATGACCAACCATCATATGTCTAAGGTGGGGGTTCAGTCCTTGGTGAAATCTCTTCACCTTCTTCTGCGGCGTGTCTATCATATGTTGAGCAAATCTGGATAAACGCTCGAACTGTGTTGTGTATTCCCGTACATTCCATCCTCCTTGGATCAAATTTAGAAAGTTCCTTTCCTGTTGATCTCTCTCATCTTCTGGAAAATACTTATCCAAAAATCTGCCTTTGAATGTCTCCCATGGCATAGCTCTAGCGGCATCGATCCCAACAGTGGCTTGCTCAGCTTCCCACCAATCTGCGGCGGCATAGGTGAGCTGAAACGTAGCAAGGCGACGTTTCTCTTGTTCATTGCATTCCAATGCTCCAAATATTAACTCCATCTCTCTTATCCATTGCTCTGCTTTCCATGGTTCTGTTAGTCCATCAAACTTTTCGGGACGTAACCCACGAAAATTTGCTAACAGTTTATCTCCAGTCTGTCTTGGTGGCGGGGGTGCGAAAGGTCTCTGGTGGGTGGAGTGATTATATGTATCCCCCACATGCTCCATCCTCTGCATAAATGCTTCGAAAATTCCCGTTGGATCCATCCCTTCCGGTATAGGTGCTCCATTACGTGCTTGGTGATTTCTCAAGGGTCCTACCATGATGATAACGAGTATCGCCTACAAACGACATATTGATCAGCTGAAAGTCTTCTCGTAGAAACGAACTCAAGATAGAACAAGAAACAGCAAAACTAACCATTCTACTAAACAACACTGCACAACGCAACAACCAAACAATAATAAAAGTACTGCTCGTATATATATATATCAAAAGATGTACCGTATAGTACACACTAATCAAACTGTGTACCATATGGGACAAGAGTTACAACAACTAAAGTCAGCTAATACTATACAAAGCTATGGTCAATAGCTATCTCTCAAGCTCCCAAAAATCTAGTGGACAACATGTCCTAATATAAACTAACAAAATCTACACCCTGCCGATCCTGACTCAAAAGTCGTCAGCATCTGATCCTGCTGGTGGTGCCTCATCCTCCGGGTCTATATCCATCTCCTCGAGTGGATCATCCTCAACTGGTGCGACAAGATCTCCAACTACTACCCCTATATCCCAATCCTCTATCATCTCTGCATCATCGTCCTCCATCACGTCTGCTATCGCCTGGTTAGCGACATCAATAGCTACTGCAGCAAAACCGTCAGCTATGTCAAGAGCTCCTGCTATAGCTATCTCTCCCATAACAAAATCTGCTGGCTGTGCTACCATCTGGGCTATCCATCCTACTGCCATATCGGCCATGGCTGCCATATGCATAATCGGTCCGGCTGGTATCTGAAGCACAACGGGTATCTCTGGCACAACTATCTCCTCGTCGGGTACCTCCTCGTCTACCACTATGTCTGCCTCAATAGCCTCTGGGTCTGGTACTGGATCCTCTGGCTCAAACTCTGGCTCCTCGGGGTCATCCTCAGCTTCATCATCATCTGCATCATCTGCATGCTCATCCTCTACTGGGTCCTCATCATCTATCGGATCCTCCTCTCCATCTCCATCCATGTCCTCATCGGGATGCTCATCCTGAGGCTCTAGATCCTCCTCATCCTCAATCGGCTCAGGCTCTGGGACGGGTACGTCGGGCACTGGTGATGGTGGGGCTGCTGGAGCTGCTGCTGGTGCAACTACGGGCTCTGGTGGACCGGCTACAATGGCTCTCAACTCAATCTCATCCATCTCTGGTTTACTCAAAACTAGTCGCAACATCTCCTGGCAAATGTCTCTGCCAACTCTCGCTAAGTGGTAAGCATCCATGCGCATCTGGGTCGGGTGAGTACTCCTGGTCACATAAAGTGCTCTCCACATGTCTTCCTCTAAATGTCGACTAGCTATCTGGCACACCCGCTCACGATAAAACTCTGGGTCAGCTGGCTCCACGGTATCTCCATGGATAATATGTCCTCCATAAGCATCAGTCACAAACTGGTGAAACTCCGGATCCATGCTATCCTGCAAAGGAAACTATCTATCGTCAGGAAGACGAACTTATCTTATACTCATATCTCATCTCAAAGAATCTTAACACACTAGGACCAGATGGTGTGGAAATACTTAATGAACAAAAGTATCACAACCTAGAGTACCGAACCTAGGCTCTGATACCAAAAATCCTGTCACGCCCCGGAGCAGCATAAATAGAGAAAAATAAATTTCCTTTATGGGTCCATAAGGAATGACAGGTGAAAGTCACTAATAATCCACACCACACAGTACTAGTCCAAAAGAAAAGCAACAGTAACCAACTGAGAATAACACACAGTGTTAACTATTACAAAATATCAGAGTATGGTCCACAGGATCACAACAGGTCTGAAGACAACAAATGCCCAAGTACCCATTAACAAAAGTTTAACAGAACAACTGAAATTAAATCTAATTATAACATCTTCAGTCTTCAACTGGCATAAGGATAATCCTTCCTGGTGTAATCGTCATCGGTGGGGCCTTCCTCCAAATAACACTCATCAGTGTACTGGTCATTACCTGGAAAACAAGGGGCAGGATATTCTGGACGGGGAATGTCCAGGCAATAAAAGGCCGTCAGCTTACTGAGAGCTGAGTGAGCATAAACTAACGAGGTACCAGTTATCTGAAGTAAACACAAGCTCATAAAAACAAGAGTTAACATCTTATTATAAAATAACATTATCTTGTTCTTCTATTCATTCTTATAAACCGACCCTTATCGTCTTATTACTCAAATACCGAACTCAACGTATTCAGATGTCATGAACAGACTCAATCGTTTAACTCTAGGGATACACCCTTATTCTGTCCATCGCTTTTAAGAGCAATGGTCCTGCTCACCGCATGTCATGGACTTCACGTCAGTCTGTCCCCAGCTTTTAAGAACAATGGTCCTGTTCACCGCATTTCAGGGATATAACGTTTCGAACAAGGCATATCAATCTATTGCCACGACTTAACGTCATCTACTAGTGATCCCAGCTCACCGCTTTTAAGAACCATGGTCCGGTTCACCGCTTTTAAGAGCATATCACAGATCATCTAGTCTATCTTAAGACTTCTTGGTCCAGCTCACCGCTTTTAAGAACCATGGTCCGGTTCACCGCTTTTAAGAGCATATCATGACCAATCATCCATCCACGTACCATTCCCGGAACTTACCAAACCTACTTACGTTCCATTCTACATCGACACATGACAATTCCCAATGTGGCCTGACTACTCGGATTAAAAGAAACGGATATCGAACTTTATATCAGAAACAACACGTCAACCCACGTCTTCATATTACTTTTTATTCATTATCCATAAATCTTTGGTGTCACATTACTCCTGTCTACCCCATAATCGCATAATGGAATTCCGAATTAGAAATCGAACAACTAAACCTCTTATATAATAAACAGGCAAAGGAAACTATGTACTGATCATGTCAATCGATTGGAACAAAAGTTCAATCGATTGGAACAAAAGTTATGTCAATCGATTGAGAAATATGTCAATCGATTGGAACAATGTCAATCGATTGAAATCCTATTCAATCGATTGGGATGCAACTGATGTCAATCGATTGAGATCATGTCAATCGATTGGAACTACGTCTTCTCCAGCAGATTGTAAAAACAGCATATATAAACGTGCACTACATGCATGGAACCCATCTAAACATCATAATAGCTTATATAAACTTCATATAAAGGGACCAAGTGAGTTAGAACTCACCTAGGGTACGTTTGGGGTGTGTTTAAGCTTGAAACCAACTTCTCTCTCTCTCTTTCTTCCTTCTCTGTCCAGCCTTCTCTCTCTCTGTCTCTTCCTTCCTTCTTTCTTCTTCTTTCTGTTTCTCCTTCTTCTTCCCAGCTGCCACGGCAGTGAGTGTGTGTGAGGGTGTGTATATATGTGTAGATATAGAGATATATATATATGTGTGTATATATTCTTACAAGAGGTATATATCTCTCTCTCTCAAGCTGCCAAAGTGACCCAAGGCCACAAATGGACGAGTATATATAGGGGTATGGGAGTGCCACGCGTTTAAAGCTGAAGGAAAGAAGAAAACATTTCTCAGGTTATGTCAATCGATTGAGACACCAGTCAATCGATTGGTAACAGATATTTGTAGTCAATCGATTGGAACAATGTCAATCGATTGAGATGAATAGCAATCGATTGGAAAATTTGACACGTCATCACTTTTAGTCGGTAGAATGTAAATCGATTGGGATAACTTATCAATCGATTGGTATCAAAAAGTGTCAATCGATTGGGAATATGTCAATCGATTGGTATCAAAATTTACCAAAAGGAAGAGAAAGTTTATACGAGTATAAAAATGAAATACCGGGTCTTATTAAAATACCAAAATACAGGGTATTACACGACTGCTCTCTGGCAATCGATTTCCAGAGAGCAGTACATGGTCTCCAAGTTTGCGTGGGGTGTTGACACATGGCCCTTCCCAACTTTAAATGTATGTTCAAAACTCATTTTTGAGTTTTCTGTGAAGTTGAGACCTAAACACTCTACACACATATATACATATACTTTCTCTCTCTCTCTCTCTCTCTCTCTCTCTCTCTCTCTCTCAAAATTCTGAGAAGAAGAAAAAGAAGACAGAAGATAGAGGAAGAGAAAGAAAGAATAAAGAAACAGAAAGAGACAGAGAAGAAGAAGAGAAGGAAAATCTCCATTGTTTATATTTTCTCAAGCTTTTTCAACACTGTACTCTCTCTACCAATTGGTGAGTTTGCATACTCACTTGGTAGCTGAGTTAGTGTTGTTTAATATGAGTTTTAATGAAAGGAATGAAGGAAAACCATTTTGGAACAAAATAGTTCGTCACTGTCGGATTCTGGGGAAGAAGACACTTCCAATCGATTGCCACCTTTTGCCAATCGATTGTTGTTTTCAGACTTTGACCAATCGATTGCATCTTAAGCCAATCGATTTCCATGTAACAGAATGTTGAATTATGTTTGTTGTGCAATGATATGAGATGTGAAGTTGACCAGTGATGTAACAGACCTTCAGTATGTTGTACCACATTAATGATGAGAATAATTGGGATGTTTGTGAATCTTGTACATTGAGATTAACGTGCTTAGGTGACTTGTACCATTATGCGTATAATAATGAGGAACGTATTACGTGTTGAATTGAATCATGGTTGTTATTTTGGTTGTCGTGTATCATGTTGAGTATTGACAGCCACGCGGGAAGTGTCATGAGTTTGTCTGTGTGGAACGTGTGTATCAGCCTGTGGATACGCGGAATTCCACTTCTTTTTGTTTTTATTTGAGATTCGTTTTGAAAAGGGAAAAGAAAATGGCTATTGAAAACAGATACAGAGTCACCACTTGGTCTTTAAGGAACTAAGAAACCTAATTTGACTCAACCAAATGGATAAAGGGCACCGGCCTTTCATAACCAAAGGACTTGGCTCGGGGTTTTGGTACGAGAGAGAAAGGAGCCTTTGTCACGACTAAAACACCCTCAACTCGCCTCGTCTTTCGACGGGCCTCAATTAGCATCCAAATAATCATCTTATACTATGTTTGGTTCGACAGTTAATATTTTTGATAGGTATATTACATCACATAAGAAACTTGAAATGGAAGATCTAAAGATAAAATACCATTCATAAGATATAAGCCAAGTATCACACAATGCAAAGTGAAAGATCACATGAACAAACCTAGGAAAAATCATCTAATCACATATCAAGTAATTAAATTTCCCTAATCTAGAGGGGACATGAATTGTTCTTGAAACAAATAAATAAAGAAATCAAAATATGCTTAGCAAGCTAGTATGATGCATGTTAATCTTTGAGAAAAGAAGACCTCTCAATCCCCGGGACGGATGAGAAAGGAAGATTAGATCGAGGGGGAGTATGAACGTATGATCAAGTTCATTCCTTATAATCTTCTGTCACGACCCATCCCGCTAATGTGCGGAAACAGGACACGTGGCACGCCACCAAGGCTCAACAACAACTATACGCAGCGGAAAAGAACTTTAAACCAACCTTGAATATATAAAACTTTGAAAACATTACCCTCCGAGTTGTAAATTCTGTATAAAATTGAAAACGTAATTATATTTCAAAACAAATGACTTTATGTTGAAAGGGATCCCAAAGGTACCCTAAGAACCAATCAAAACCTTTTAATAATTTTCAGAAGGGGTAATAAAAGATTTCTGGCAGGGGTATTTCGACCGGTCGAACGACCCCCTTCGACCGGTCGAATGACCCTTTAGCAGAATTCCCTCAATGCTGCAGAATTTTGCTTAAGGCATCCAACCTCCACCAATTCTACTACTCCAATCACACTTACATTAATCCAAATGTCACAAGCTATAACAAGCTTTCAAAAACAAAGTTTAATCTCACTAATCCATGAAAAGGAACAACAGCGGAACAAGCTAAGGCTTGTTTGGCTCGATTCACAAAACTCTAACCATGTTCCTTTAAAATCTGAATTTGACAAGTTAAGTATTCAAAACTCGAATTCATGAGTTCGGATTCATTACCACATAACCCAAAAGAGTTTTAATACCTATTACAACATCATAAAATCCACACTAAAACCTCCAAGTTAAATCCAGGGTTCTAGCTATTCAAAAGCTCAATATTACAATGACCGACAAAGAAGATAAAACATATACAAGAGGATCCCCGGCATTCCCATCGGCCTCACTCTTCTCGCTTCCTCTTGCCTTTCTTCATACCTGCAATGGAGTAAATCTCCATTGCTCAGCTATATGCTGAGTGCACAATTTCTAACATATGTATATATGACAAATCATGCTTTAATCTCATCATAACACATAACTAATGGTCTCTAGGGAATAAGTGCACCTTCACCGATCCAAAGTCTTTCGACTCAACCATGACCCATGCCCCTTCGACATGTCACGTAATGCCTTTCTCGGCCAAGTGACCGTCGTCACTGCTAATCCTCCCCCTTCGAGAGGACGCCTCACGGTGAATTAGCACAAATCCCCCTTTAACCCACATAGGCATATAAACATACTCATTTAACACATATACGTGCTCGCGTAAAACTTAACATGCTTTTCACATTTAAGCGCGTGCATAATTAACGGGCCTAAGATTAACACATGGATTTTGCCCGGATCACAATTTCGTCATCGAAATATAAAACATGTATTTCACCTATATTACATAGGCTAGAAATTCATACCTCGAGCTATCGTCGTATAACTTTGAGGGAACGACTAGAAGCCCGATTAAACGCCAAATCTCCGATCCTACGCGAAACCTACAAGTTTACACGTGTTTTTCCCAAATTCCTAGATTTAGAAATTTATAAAAACTTAGCCAAACGTGGCCTAAAGACTATCAAAACGTAGCCCTTACCTTGGAGAGTTCATATACGAATTTTGGTTGAAAACAAACAGACAGAAGTCCGTCGATTTGCGTCTGCAAGCTCTAAGCTCCCAAAACCCCCAAATCTCCCTTTTGATTTTGAAATTAGAAAAGTTGTAATGAAGAAATATCTTGGAACTTCTATATATAGACAAAATTCTCGAAAATTACGTTTACCTCCCCACGAGTTTTCAAAACTTCTAATTATCCCTCGAAACGTCTTACACGTCCATTTTATAACTTCACGAATGAAAACTATAATTTATAAAAGTTTTCGATTAAGTCTTGTTTGGATCCAAAATTATGTCCGAAAACCAAATTCTGTAGAATCTCTACACATCCTACCTTTTATATAACGTGACATTCACGTTCTCACCACAATTCTCAAAATGATATCTAATAGTATCAAGATTATCAGAATTTACTCTGCACAGGTAAATTTACTATTCATCAAAATACCAGATAAGTCAAATAACATTTAAATTACATAAATGTCATTTAGCTATGCCAATGCAACATGCCTTTCCATGTTCCCGTGTCCTTTCTTGACACCTTCCGAACTGCCTTTAAGGCCAATACTGGGTTCTCAAAAGACACCCTCCAACAACTAGTGAGTCATTACTCACTTCACACACGTTAATTAACACAACCGTAAACATGCTAAAATGATATAAATAAATACCGCAGGAGCGGGTATGACATCCTCTCCCCCTTAAAAGAAGTTTGTCCCCAAACTTATGCCATCTCATCAAGCCACAAGACTTCTCACAAGTACTTCCGACATTGGTCTCATTACCAACTACACATCCCCTCCAAGATATTACAATCTTACGAGGAAAATAAATCCTCAGGCTCTTAAGGAAAATAAATCCTTGAAGCCCCTCCTGTCTTGACTCGATTGAAGATTCTCATCGAATACTAACAACACATAAACATCTTGATAATAAGAACATCAATGCCTGAGTAGAACATAATCAATAGTCAATCTTGACATTAAATCATATCACGACGTCACACGTCAACCCACACATACCTTCATTGTACTTGTCACATCTTTTTCGAATTTTAAATTTCATCACAATAGCCAAAACAAAATAAATAACTCACCTCACTTTCACCCATCTTTCTTTTCGACTAACAGTCGTTTCCAACATGTCTCAACTGGTTAGCAACCATACACAACTCTTCATCTCGAAGTAATCAAATCTAAGTACTATCATACATTCATACATTGTCGGTAAGTCAATGCTCCAACCAAATATTTTATATACCATAAATTCCATCTCTTATCATGTTAATCGTGGAATACTCGTAGAACGATAACACGTTTTCAAACAACTCTCATTCCTTATCAAATTCCAGTTCAGTTTAATCCAATCTCGTATTTGAAGTCCAATCGTACATGATTTGTAAAACACCATTCAGATTCTCAATTAAAAATTTTACATCGTTTTACTTGTCCGAGGTTACCTACTATCCCGAACCACTCTCGGTGAGGTCAACACACTTGTCATTTATCTCCCACTTCTGTACTCGAACTGCCGTCGACTAACGTAGAAGATTTCACTTTACACCTTCAATTTAAAACTTTTAACAAAGTCAAATACATATTCTTCCTTTTCATTTTTAAAACAAATCATTTTAAAATTTTGCATAATACTTTCCCAACATAATAACCCCAATGTTCATCGTAACCAATAACGTGGTTAACCCAAATTGACTTAGTCAATCATACATGTACCACAATGTCCATCATGATGCATTCGCATACTCAGACCATACCTTGTTCCTGTCCCAAATCTTTGACCCTTCACAATCTATTCTATTCATATAGTGTACACACACCCTGAGTCAATTACTTTTCTGTTGTAGATCACAACCCCATAAGTTTATGATATATCACTTTCACCTTTACACAAGCCCATACCAATCGTACTCATGTATCTCAACTCTTACTGAATTTTTGACAGCCCTTTACACTGAACATATATTCCTTGTATAACATCTCAAGGCTTCATATCTTATTTAATGATTTAATATTTCATAACTCCAGTCAACCTGACTTAACTCCAATTCAGATTTCTCTAATCCTTTATCTTTGCTATTCTGATCCCAAATTCATTATTCCCGAAGAACCTGTTGTTCAAGTATTCATACTATTCTTGTAACCATCTGAAGACAACTCAGTAATTTAATCTTCCCAATGAAGTACTATAGTCTCACTGTGTTCAATAAATTCCCTATCAACTCCCAATTCACATACCTTTCGTGTCCATACTCAAGATCACCCATTCATAACTATTGTTTTTAAGTGCTTCACACTTTACAAATCTCATCAAGTTCATAAACGTTCCAAACTTCAAATCATTCATAACCTCGGGTTATTCAAATACTTAAACCAAGATCAAGTTCCCTTTAGAAAATACCCAAGTCAACTCGTTTAGTGGTACTACCTCCAGCTTACTAAGTCCAAGTGTACAACATTTACTAATCCATTACTTTAGAATTTCCAACTTTATGACCTGCTCGTGTAGAGCTCATTCATTTGACCCATACTATTGCGTCCCAAGCATTAAGCATGCCATATACTTCCACGATACTCGTCCTCCAAAGTCTACTTGATACCTTATTGCAAGTAATTAACAAAATTTTCTTACTCAAACAAAAGTTTGATTTTTTTTTTTTTAAACATTTTAAACACTTTAAAATTTCCTTGGGATGGAATCTGACATTCTCAAAATTCTCCAACCTTGTTGGAATCCAGGACAACTGAGATAGCATTCCGTTGCATCCATCGTTGCCCTCTAACCGATTTACAGTTCTATTATCATATCTGATAATGTACTCAACGTACTCCCAAGTCTTCATCCCACTTCTACCGTTCTTGTTCACTTACCCATTGAAGCTTCATTTACCCCATTTACATTTTCACTCTGTGATCTGGCTTACCCAAAGTCTCTTTACTCTATCCATTTCCACAACTGCTCTTGTTCAATATCGTAATACTTCTCATGCTCCAACCTCCCGTTGATAACCACTCACTTTATACACCCCAACGATGTTGTAAAAGCATTAAAAGATCTTTTATTTCATTTAAAATACGATAATTAGCAAAGAAAGCATGAATTCGACATCTTAAAAAGACTTTTCTGTGATAAAACAGCCCAAGGGCAAAATGGTCATTTATAAAGTATGGTAAAATTTTATACCAAAAGATAGATCTTTGAGTCCCAGTTCCAACGCAAGAAACGGCGCGCAAATCCGAATTTTCTACAAAGAGTTATGCCTATTTCCGTAAAAGTCGACGAAAAATGTTTTCGAAAACACTGTTTGGATCAGAGGGGTGTTCGACCGGTCGAACTGCCCCTTTCGACCGGTCCAGTGCCCCCTGGACCATATTTTTCTTCATTTAACACCCTTAGAAGTCCCCAAACTCACAAGGCATGTAGGGGCTACTTCCCGACCATTTTAGAGCCACCCGCAAGTGCTCGAAAACATCTAAACTTATCAAATCACACAACCGTTGGTCTCAGGTTCAGGTTTATCCTCATTACAACCCCTTGTAATAACAACCTTCTCTACAAGGTTCTCTATAAAGGTCCTCTTATATTGATGATATCCAAATAGCAACTCGATTCCTCTGACTCTCCTATCACGTTCAATCATTTACTCTTGTCCTTCGCCTTAAGTCCTATAGTCGTACATCCTTTGTTCTTAATCATAGTCCTATCACGTTCTACTTCCTTTGACAACCATACCTCAAAACACCAAGAAACACTTAATCATATTCATTTCCATTCCTTTAATCTCCGAAGTTCTACTATTTCTCCTCCGACCTATGTCGTCCTTATCGTTACATTCATACGCACGTAATCATCAAGTCTAAGCAATCACTCCCGAAGTATGTCGTCCATTAAACTTCTATCAACTGTAGTTTCAAACCGTCGAAGCATACTCTATCATTCCCATTCTTAACCCCTCGTCTTAGGTTAATCCTTAAATATCACTTCCCACTTACCCGATTAATCCGGTAACTTCCGTTACCAATCCTCCTACCGTGTCCAAATCCACTTATGGTACCATGACCACTCGAACCCAGGTTCAGTTGAGAGATTCCTCAACAACCATGATACTCACAATACGTTGAGATATTCCTCAACCCCCAATACATACCGTAAGATAGGTTGAGAGATTCCTCAACCGTCCAACATCTCAAACTGCATACCATACGTTGAAAGATTCTTCAACAATTTTAATACTTACCATTCGATAGGTTGAGAGATTCCTCAACCATCCAATCATCCCATATACCGTACTACAAGTCAAAAGATTCTTCAACTACCCAATACACACTGTATAAGAGAAAACCATAAGATAACTCGTACAATCACACCGTAGGTTAGCATCTTAGGATAACACCGTAAGAAAAGGTGAGAGATTCCTCACCTACCCCTTACATGAGCAATACACTCTGCTGGACTATCTTTCTGTCATAAACCCCAACTGTCCATCTCTATTCTCTCACGTCACGACGTTTAGCCCATATTTGAGACGGAACTCTTATCAATCAATCTCTATTTCCAAAACTCGACTACGAACAATCACTTTTCATTCTCTACGTGAACTATAAGGAAATCTCCCCTGACATTCACTACTCCACCTCCGTTCTCGGTTAAAGCCCTCAAAGAGTACTTATTACTATCAATTTAAATAATTACCGATTCGATCCAAAAATCATTTCATTTTCATTTGAAAATTCAATTGTTCACCACGATCAAGATATCATCTCTCCCTCATATCACCCCACAAGGTCTATGATAACCCACAGAAACTTCATTTCGCCACACGGTTCTACGTCCGCATGATTCCACCGATTCACGAGTGCATAAATACTATGCATGTATGCCAATAACATAGTCATGTATGTATAAAAACATACCATATGCATCAAACATCTCTACAATATGTGGATGCATTCTAGAATATGTGTCAATTCACTCAACACTCCACTCGACGTCGAACGTTCCCAAAGTTTTGTTACCTATTGCTCTGATACCACTAGATGTCACGACCCATCCCGCTAATGTGCGGAAACAGGACACGTGGCACGCCACCAAGGCTCAACAACAACTATACGCAGCGGAAAAGAACTTTAAACCAACCTTGAATATATAAAACTTTGAAAACATTACCCTCCGAGTTGTAAATTCTGTATAAAATTGAAAACGTAATTATATTTCAAAACAAATGACTTTATGTTGAAAGGGATCCCAAAGGTACCCTAAGAACCAATCAAAACCTTTTAATAATTTTCAGAAGGGGTAATAAAAGATTTCTGGCAGGGGTATTTCGACCGGTCGAACGACCCCCTTCGACCGGTCGAATGACCCTTTAGCAGAATTCCCTCAATGCTGCAGAATTTTGCTTAAGGCATCCAACCTCCACCAATTCTACTACTCCAATCACACTTACATTAATCCAAATGTCACAAGCTATAACAAGCTTTCAAAAACAAAGTTTAATCTCACTAATCCATGAAAAGGAACAACAGCGGAACAAGCTAAGGCTTGTTTGGCTCGATTCACAAAACTCTAACCATGTTCCTTTAAAATCTGAATTTGACAAGTTAAGTATTCAAAACTCGAATTCATGAGTTCGGATTCATTACCACATAACCCAAAAGAGTTTTAATACCTATTACAACATCATAAAATCCACACTAAAACCTCCAAGTTAAATCCAGGGTTCTAGCTATTCAAAAGCTCAATATTACAATGACCGACAAAGAAGATAAAACATATACAAGAGGATCCCCGGCATTCCCATCGGCCTCACTCTTCTCGCTTCCTCTTGCCTTTCTTCATACCTGCAATGGAGTAAATCTCCATTGCTCAGCTATATGCTGAGTGCACAATTTCTAACATATGTATATATGACAAATCATGCTTTAATCTCATCATAACACATAACTAATGGTCTCTAGGGAATAAGTGCACCTTCACCGATCCAAAGTCTTTCGACTCAACCATGACCCATGCCCCTTCGACATGTCACGTAATGCCTTTCTCGGCCAAGTGACCGTCGTCACTGCTAATCCTCCCCCTTCGAGAGGACGCCTCACGGTGAATTAGCACAAATCCCCCTTTAACCCACATAGGCATATAAACATACTCATTTAACACATATACGTGCTCGCGTAAAACTTAACATGCTTTTCACATTTAAGCGCGTGCATAATTAACGGGCCTAAGATTAACACATGGATTTTGCCCGGATCACAATTTCGTCATCGAAATATAAAACATGTATTTCACCTATATTACATAGGCTAGAAATTCATACCTCGAGCTATCGTCGTATAACTTTGAGGGAACGACTAGAAGCCCGATTAAACGCCAAATCTCCGATCCTACGCGAAACCTACAAGTTTACACGTGTTTTTCCCAAATTCCTAGATTTAGAAATTTATAAAAACTTAGCCAAACGTGGCCTAAAGACTATCAAAACGTAGCCCTTACCTTGGAGAGTTCATATACGAATTTTGGTTGAAAACAAACAGACAGAAGTCCGTCGATTTGCGTCTGCAAGCTCTAAGCTCCCAAAACCCCCAAATCTCCCTTTTGATTTTGAAATTAGAAAAGTTGTAATGAAGAAATATCTTGGAACTTCTATATATAGACAAAATTCTCGAAAATTACGTTTACCTCCCCACGAGTTTTCAAAACTTCTAATTATCCCTCGAAACGTCTTACACGTCCATTTTATAACTTCACGAATGAAAACTATAATTTATAAAAGTTTTCGATTAAGTCTTGTTTGGATCCAAAATTATGTCCGAAAACCAAATTCTGTAGAATCTCTACACATCCTACCTTTTTTATATAACGTGACATTCACGTTCTCACCACAATTCTCAAAATGATATCTAATAGTATCAAGATTATCAGAATTTACTCTGCACAGGTAAATTTACTATTCATCAAAATACCAGATAAGTCAAATAACATTTAAATTACATAAATGTCATTTAGCTATGCCAATGCAACATGCCTTTCCATGTTCCCGTGTCCTTTCTTGACACCTTCCGAACTGCCTTTAAGGCCAATACTGGGTTCTCAAAAGACACCCTCCAACAACTAGTGAGTCATTACTCACTTCACACACGTTAATTAACACAACCGTAAGCATGCTAAAATGATATAAATAAATACCGCAGGAGCGGGTATGACATCTTCTTAGATTAAGAGTCACAAAAGCCCAAAATCTTGCATGAATGCAATGTATGATCCTAGAATGTGCAAAGGTTGTTGTGTGTTTGTGTACATGGACTTTCTAAAGTGACTTAGAAGTCTAAAAAGATGAATGAATGCATGGGGGAAATCATCATGGCATATGTACAAATGTAGTATGGACTACTTCTTAAGATATGAACAAATTTGAAGTACATATAAGCATCAAATCAATGGATGGAAGTAAAGTATACTTTCTGTGAATAGTGGATAGAACAGTGACTTGATTTTGTGGAAAATGAAAAGAGGGGTTAGGGATGTTTTTAATGCATGATTTTTTTATGGAGATCTTCCTTATTGTGTCTAGAACACAACCCAAAAAGCCAATCTTTAATAACTATTACAGATTGAGAGAAATCATATGAACAATAGAGGTTACTCAGAAACAGAGTTCGTACTGTCGACTGAAATGTTAAAAAATCTTAGAAAATGAAAACAAATGATACAGGGGCTCATTTTATACAAAGAGTTTCCTAAGACATTGAAGTTTAAGGAAAAAATGAGTTGGGACCACTCTTTTTGTAAAGTTTTCTGTAAAATAAGTTGAAAGTCAACTAAGCTGCTGTGACAGTAAAGGCAGAATATCTGGAGTGAATGTTTGGGCCAAAATGGAACCCCTTCCAAGTATTTCCAAGTCAAACCAAAAATCATGAGAGTTCTCTAATGAGTTGGGAAGACTTTACAAGTGGTCTTGCATCCATACATTGAGTATTGAGTTCTAGAGAAATCTTTGAACTCGGATCACTCACTGTTTTGACTCACTGTTTTGAAGATTTTGGGAAAAACTAGAGTTTTTCTTTCTTGAGATCAAAATGAGGGGGTTAAAGAGGGGTTTTGAAATAGAAGTTTTGAAATTATATTTTCAACATCAAATAGAGATTATGACCTCTTAGAATATCAACATCAAACTCATCATCAAGAACCCCCAATGTTATTGGAGAGATTCATTTTTATTTTGAATATAACTTCAAAAATACCTTGGAGGTATTGAAGTTATAATCATCATCTATTAAACATGTTTTTGAGATCAAGAGATACTATCCATAAGGATTCACTCACCTCAAACTTCATGTCATCATTTAGATGATGATGAACTATAAGTAAAACAAATAAAATAAAAAAGAAATGAGGTAAGAGGAGATGGACATTGTATATAAGCAAGAAAATAAACAATCAATAGATGATATTCAATGGTGGAACCACAAGCATTCAACCTCTCATATATGTGTGTATGTGGGTGTAGATTGATCTCTAACTCATTGAAAACTCAAAGAAGATGAAAAAAAATGAATTGAAATCTTGTAATTACTAGTTTAGTTTTGAGAAAACTAAATAAAAACTCACATTTGGCTTGGATTTGAAGAAGAAAATCTTTATTTCTCTCTCTATTTCTTCCTAACTCTCTATATCTCTCTCTAATGGCTTCCAAGCTCTCCACCAAATGGAAGCAAATGGGTCTCCTTTATAGGCCAACTTGGGGAGGTATTTTGGGTTTTAAAAAGTCTCTAATTGGTCCAAAATTCCGGAATAATCAAAACTATGCCGTTTTATTTGTTGAAAATTTGAATTAAAACCCAAAAATTACAAAAAAAAATGAAAAATCACTCAAAGTGCCACGGTGGCACTGGCCCACTGCCGCGTCAACTCCCCCGTTGACCAGAAATTGCATTTTGGCCCCCGGAACTCCCAGAATTCGCGAAACGACCCTATTTTGTCCGAAATTCACAAAAAATTTATTCGAAATCCAAATTGAGATTGTGATATACCATTGGAAAGGTATTGAGGTCTACTTTCCATAAAAATAGTTTGGAGTTGGGTCACTTTGGAAAGTTTTGTGGTATTCGCGATAAAAGTCGAATTGATCGTAGTTTTCACCTTCAGAAATTCATAACAAATTCGTTTTAAATCCAGAAATTATGTGCGATATACCGTTGGAAAGATATTGACTTCTAGTATTTGATAAAAATATTTTAACACCAAAAAAGAGACTTTGATTTTTGGTCAAACTTGCAGTTAAATCAGTCAAACAATACACTTCTAGGAAATTCCGGGAAGTTTTGGGAGCCTCCAAAGACTAACGTTTCAGTCCGATTTTCTTTTAAAACATATTTTAAGACTTTTCACATGATCTAGGATAATCTCGAAACTTTTGGGCAAATTCGGATGATTTTGGTCAAACCTTGGTCAAACTTTGGTCAAACCGGTCAACGGAGACTTTCTGGGAACTTCCGGGGGTCTCTAGGAGCTTACGATTTTAAATATTCATCTTTTAAAATACCTTTTTTTTAACAACATTGAGTGACTTTTGAGATTCTGGGCCAATCTGGAGAGTTTTGGGCTTTTAGGGGCATTTTAGCCATTTCTGTAAATTCTTTAACTTCTTGAGAGTTAGAGGCAATCTCTGAAAATCCGATCTTTCTAATCATCGAGGTTTGACATGCTTGTGGCCTCCTAAATCTATTAGCCGACAAAATGGGGTGTCTACACAGCCTTTGTGTGGAACACTGTGGGTTTGGTAGAGTTATGGATGGTACGTGGGCATTGGTATCAAGGGTTCTAGGTCAGTGACCTACGTCGCTCATGACATGCAGTGTGAACTATGCCATTCTTAAAAGCGGTGGCTGGGGGTCATTGACTAGTGCTCTAAGATAGGTCGGTGATCTGAGGTGCTCATGACATATAGTGATCTAGAGTTTTTAAAAGCGGTGAGCTGGGATCATTCACTAGTGCCCTGAGATAGTTTAGTGATCTGAGACGCTCATGACATACGATGAACTGGAATGTTCTTCAAAGCGATAAGCTGGGGATCATTGTCCAATGCATGAGTTGTGGCATAGGGTGATGTATTGTTCTCGCAAGCGTTCTTAAGAGTGGTGAACTGTGATGTTCTTAAAATGCAGTGAATAAGAGCACTGGTATATCCTTAAAATATCACTATCAAGTTGTTGCCAATTGGTAATAGTGTCGTGGGTCTTTGCGTAATAAGATGTGTTGGATTGGCGTAATAAGAGAATGGTATGGGGAAAAGAAATTATTAGTAGAACTTCGATATGTGTTGTTAAAATGTTATGTAACTTCATAACTGCTGATACCTTGTTAGTAGTTCACTCACTCGGCTTTATAAGCTAACGAAATACTTGTCCTGGGTATTCTACATCCTGCCCTCCCAGTCTTTGATTATGCAAGGGGGGATTTGTTGATGAAGGGTACATAGACAAAGGCTATGCTCCTGATAGCTACACCGAGGATGGTTATACCAGGGAAAACTATTATATGGATGGTCATGGCTTCACTAGTTAAAGACTAGATTAGGCCCTAGTTTTATTCTGTTATATGTTTTAAATACTATGTTTTGTAATCTGCACGTGTTGCCTAAGACTTCGATTTCTTTTCAGTACCGCTAACTCTATTGTAATAAGTTTAGTAACATTACGTTATGACAATGTTGAACTTAGAATCTTTCATTACTGTTTATATAGCACTGTTTGGATTATGCTTTCGCTGTTTAAGTTAATGTCGTGGACAATCATGTGACATCACCAGTCATTGTCTATGGACCCAAAAAGTAAATTTTATATTTCCTATTATTTGCTGCTACGGGGCGTGACAATTTTTGACAAGTAAACTCCAGCGTGGAATACTAGGAAGGGAATTTTGATCCCAAAATTTAATGAGAAATATTTCTTTAAAGTCAATAATAGATTGTCCTTACTGCTATACTAGTCCGATTAAAATTATATATCACTAAATCTCCTTTTTTTTCTTCAATGTTTATTTAGGCATCTGAATCATCACTATTAGGTTTTGTTTTTGTTTTGTTTTTTCATTTTTTTTTTGTTGTTGTTTACTAGCTTCCAACCCGTGGGATGCAGGGAAGAATAATCAATTTCAGCTGTAGTTTATCGTTAATTTTGTGATTATTTTTTTTAAAAATGGACTAGTTATTTTTTACTGTGGTCCAGTGTGGGGCTTTGGGGTTGGGTTGGAGCTGGGGTGTGTGTGTGTGGGGTGTGTGTGTATCCGATCCGGATCCAGGTAAGTATCAAAAAAAAAAAAAAATTCAAATTGTGGGAATTTTATGTTTGGTAGGGTGGATTGGAAGTGGGAGGGGAAGAATGGTATATTAACCCTAGTTAGGAAGATGATCTTAGAAATTTTAAAGAGTAATCATCAAAGATAGGGGAAGAAACATTTGAGAAATTGTTTATTTTTTTAATTTTGAATTTAAAAGGGGTATAAGTACTAATTTTATAAAGATTTAACAAGAAAGTTAATGAACAATTGATACTTGACTATCGAAAGAAGGAAAATGTTACTCAAATTCACCTCAAGGGAGGTTAGTGCAATATTTAGAATCACAAGGGAGTCACCATAGTTTAACCTTGCTTCAGGAAAGTCAGAATAATTATTTTTAAATTTTATAGTGTTGACACTTGTCAACTCCGGGAAGTTTATGATTCCATTTAATAATATATACAAGTCCAAAATCCGTGCAATGCTCCGGAATTAGTTAGAAAATACGGAGTAATTTAAAGAATATGCTTTAAATAACAAAAGAAAATTACCACAACTTCAAAGTAATGAATGAGAGATCATGAAATAATATTACTCAAAACAACTCAAGAAGAAAAAAAAAAAAAAACTACTACTATAATAATAAATATTAAATTCTAAAAAGCAAAGAAGATGAAAAGGTGGAGGATAATATAACATCTCATTAATTATTCATTAACACACTTGAAAAGTAAGATGAAAACATTGAAAAGTAAAGGAGTATCAAATTAAGGTACCATTTTTTTTTTCTTTTTTCCCTTTTTTTTTTAGAAAGAGTATCAAAGGTACCATTAATCATGCCATTATCATATTTGAATAATTATAAATTAGTTTTAATAATATCACAAGATGTAAGCTTGTGCACGGGATTATTTTTTTAAGAAAATAGTGTCGGATTATAATTAATATTGTTAAATGAAGCTAACTTATTTTTCGTGAGAAAGTAAAATATTTAAAATCCAACGGTTAACTTGGTATGTTCTAGTAAATTAGACAAATGTATTTTACTTTTTCATGAAATTTATTATGATTATATATATATATATATGTATATATATATTCTAATGTGAACTTTAGAAGTCAGTGTTGTAACAATCTGCATTTCATTTAATTTTAATTTTAGCATGGCCATATTTAATTTGTATTTGCATTGTCATATTTAAATTCAATTGGTATTGTCAGCTTTTATTTTAATTACAGTTCTCATATTTGGAATCTTATTACTTGTCCAATTCATATTTGAATTCTTTTTGGGGTCAAAACTGCAATTTTGTAAACTTAGTTATACCTGTGTGGATTTCGAAATTTGTATTTCAAAGATGATGAAAATATTTTCTGTTAACTCAAACTGTATTTTTATGAAACCAGAAAACTACTTCCTACGTTAAAATGAATTTTCTGTATTTTTGTGATAACCACAGCACCCCGAAAATACCAGTTTATGTTCAAAACTGTCCGCACTGTGTTAAACTTCCACAGATTTTGAAAGTGATGTAAAGCAAGATTTGACATATGCTTTACTTTCCATTTATGGCAAGTGATCATTGGCTTGTGCCTTGTTTGGATCTATCTATCTTGTGTGTGTTATTATTGTGTCCATAAGCTTAATTTCCAAACACTCCCACTTTGACCCCTACTAACCTATTCATGACCCTTCCAAATCTGGAGAGTTTATATGTACATATCTATATGGGTATAATTCACAGTGTGTGTTATTTCAAAACAAAATTTATTTTGTTGAGTATTGCTCAAAGTTCTTGGTCCCCAAGTTTTGTTCTCTATATACATACACCACACTCTCACACATACACATTCTGGGTTTCAAACGCAGAGAGAAAAGAGAGAGTTTGAGAGTTCAATGTGCTGAAAATTTCTAGAGAGAAGAGTTCCTCAATTTCCATAGCCAAGCTTGTATTGGGTTTCTTGATTTAAGTTATCTTTCTCAACAAATCTCTTTGCTCTTAACATCAGTGAGTATCTAGAACTCACTACAAATGTAATTCATGCTTGATTTCTGTGTATATACTTGTAATTGTGAAATCACCATGGTTAATTTCTTCGAGAACTCCATAACTCAAAAACATGGATTTTCCAAACTTAATCAAAATTCATTTTCTGAATGAAATATGAAAGACTATAGTATGTAGAGTATACAGTTGTAAAATTAGAGCTTAATTTGTTCGTACGGCGACGTATGATTAAAACGAAGTTTCCGTCAACTCTCGGTTTTTCGTAAAATCCAAGAGCTACGGATCGATTCATGTAAAATTGATTTTAGATTCTTTATCCTCGTTGAAAAATGAAGAGATTCATATATAATAAGGCTTGATTTCATTTATTTTTCAAAATGGGTATTTAAAACTGAAACAAGGGAATTCTGGGGAAGAAGATGAAGCTTCTGCTGAAACTCGCGCGCGCGATCATGTGAGGTGGATGATTTCAGGCAGAAGGAAAAGTTTTATAAAAGAAAATAAAAAAAAAGGGCAGATCGCGCGAGCGGACCGAGCAAGCGACCCCTCGCGCGCGCGACCCTTGCGTATTCTGGCAGATAGAAATTTTATATAAGAAAAACGAAATACGGGTAGATCTCGCGAGCCACCCCGCTAGCGACCCCTTGCGCGAGCGACTTTCAGCAGTTTCTAGTTTTTGCTTATTTCATGTTAAGGAACTATTTGGTTGTTATCTTGTGTATTTTTAAGGCTCCGTTTGTGAAAAATGTTAAAATAGATTATGTTTTGGATATGATTGGCCGTTAAGGGATGATTATGAATTCAATTCTTTTCAAGCATACATTGTTATTATTCCTAGCACTTCATATGTCCTGTTGATAGTTACATGACATTCATATGGAGCCAGTTGGGCAGGTATGGGGGTAGTAGTGGGTGTGGAAAAGAGTAATGGTCAGTGTGGTATAGAGTGTATGGTTGAGATGGTGTTGTGGACACTCCCTGGTAAGTGAGTACCAAAGTGTGTTGTGATTGAGATTGCGGCTAGAGTGTCTTTGAAATGCGACAGTGGCAAAACTGCGCACTCCCTGACGCCCATGGTAGCGTTAAAGTGTGTGACGCCGACTTGGACATTCCCTGACACCCATGGTAGTGCTAAAGTATGGCCTACGGACAATCCCTGGTACCCGAGTCTGGATACTATGTGATGTATTTGCGAGACGGATTAGGTACTAAAGTGTGAGGCATTGGATATTCCCTGGCACCCCGTGCTAAAGTGTGAGGCAAATTGGACATTCCCTAGTACCCCTGTACTAAAGTGTGGCTATCTTAGTGTTTCAAAGATATTGGTGTGAGAGAGTTGGGTGTTGTGTTTGTCGAGAGAAAAGAGTCGGTAAGATGAGTTGGTGCATTGTTTTCATACACGGTCACTTATATATGAATTACAGTTTTCAAATGATATTGCGGTTGTTTTCTAAAATGAACTCTTTCCTTTAATGTAAACTCGTTAAATAAATGGGAATTGAAAAATGGTAAATGAGTATGTTTTGCATTCAAAGTTATGTTTTTAATACTCACCAGCTTCAATAAGCTGACGGCGTTGATGCGCAATGGACATTCGTGTTCAGGCTTTTCAGGTTATGACTATGCTGGGTCGTACGATTACGCAAATTGAGAAAGGCTTCGAGAAGGAAAACTTATCATTACATGTTTTAAATTATGAACTGTTTGTAATAAGGTTATCTGTAATAGACAATAGATATTTATTTGTTTAAGGCGGTTTGTGCCTTTAGAGACCCTGTGCTGTAATAACTATTAAGTTAGAAAAATATTTGTAAGTCTTGATTGCTCTGCTCTGATTTATATTGTTTAATTGATGTTCGACGTTTGGGACGAAATCGATCTTTCAAACTGTCGCGACCTACGGGTCTATAAAGGAAATTAAACGCTTTCCTTATTTATGCTACGTCGGAGCGTGACAAGTGCAAACTGAACTTGTAGATACATATACTGTATAAGATAAGGTGATTGGAGATAAGATGAGGAAATGAAATATATCAAAACAAATTCATCCAAAAACTCTCTGTATAAAGCAAAATGGTCTAGCCCAGCGGTAAGGATGCTTTGATCCCTTCCCCCTCCCCTAGCCTCGGTACTTTAGGTCCTCTCCAAGGACCAATGCACTACTCATCAAAAAAAAAAAAACTCTTTATATAAATTTTTATATATATATATATATATGGGAGAGATAAGGTTTAAAAAATCAAAATACTTTTCGTAGAAGCTGCCATGTGGAAAAATCGAAAGTGTCTGCTCAATATAAAAGATTAATTTTAGAACAAACAATTTATCTATCTAATATGTATATATATATATATATTATAAAGTGGAATAAGAAGTTTGCCATGTGGCGGCTCTGTGTTTTTTTTCATTATTTTTAATTTTTTTTTTAATTTCCAAAAATTGTAAATTTTTCCTATTTCACCTTATCTTATCATATCCAAAATTTCCTCTCTCCAAAATTTTGATTTTGATACTTTTCGTAGAAGCTGCCACGTGGAAAAATCAAAAGTGTCTGCTAAATATAAAAGATTAATTTTAGAAAAAACAATTTATCTATCTAATATATATATATTTTATAAAGTGGAATTAGAAGTTTGCCATGTGGCAGCTCTGTGTTTTTTTTTCATTATTTTTAATATTTTTTTTAATATCCAAAAATTGTAATTTTTTTTCCTATTTCACCTTATCTTACCTTATCATATCCGAAATTTCCTCTCCAAAATTTTGATTTTGAGATAATAGGGGATGCCACCTTCCCTTCTTCTTCTTATCTAACCTTATTGTTATATATATTATGTATATGCATATATCCTAAATATAAGGTTTTTATATATTGTGGGATATTAGATAAAAAAAAATCTATTTTATATATGCAATATATATATATACACATTGTATAAATCTTCCCTTATCTCTCACCCCGTCTTCTCTCTCTCTTTTCTCTTACGTTTCTTATTTATTTATCAACCTTTCTCTCTTTTCTCACCACAACCACTTACCTTGCACAATTGATTTTTCATGTTTTTCTCTGCCTCCATTTTTTTTTTGTTTCTCATGTAATCCATGATATAGACATATATATATATATATATATATATTCACATAGTTGTTTTGATACATTCTGAAATATATAATTTTGTCATCATATATTTGTTTTCATACATTGTGAAACAGTTTTACCACCACTTACGCTGCACAATCGATTTTCCAAGTCTGTCGTTTCCATATATATTCTTGAATAGCTTTGTCACCTTTTGTTTTTCTTGTAATTTACTTTATTAGTTTTTTTTTTCATCCAATCAACACCTCCTTCAAAGCCCAAAATTCCCTGCGACCTTCATTACATTTTTAATCAAATCTTAATAATCAACACCTGTTTGAAAAACACTTTCTTAACAAAAGCTTCTTGATAATCAACACCCACACATTTGGAAAAAACACGTTTCTTAACAAAAGCCATTCACACCATATTTTCATAACAACTCTCCACACCGCATCAATCATGATAGGCTCCTACATAGATATGAATCTAAAAGACCAAGTATCCATCAATTAGAATAAAAAGCAAATAAACTCACCATAAGTTACCTCAAGACCAAATCAATGCCCTACATTTGTGTGCTCATTTTTTGCTTTGAAGAAACTCTTAGAATCCCAAACAGATTAGTACTAAATAAATAAATAAATAAATAATCAAAAAATCCAATTTAACACAAAACTTCAATTGTTGCTCAAATCAATCCAAAAATCTGATTTTTGCCCAATCTATTTATGTATTAATCTGAAATATTTGAACTAAATTTAATTTAGGCTTACAATTAGTTGATCCCATGGAAGTTAAATGTAATCATGTAAATCTATGACAATTAGAAGATTTTACATTTCAAACATCATTCAACTTAATTCATGTTACTACTTTTCTTTTGTGCATTGCATGAGTTCAAAAACTAGTTTTTATAGGACGACGAACATGACAATATATTGTTATGCCATGTGGCATCCAATTCCTTAAAAATACAATGTATTAAAATATAATTATTTAGGGGGGAGTAGGTAACAACATGCACTTGACACATGAACCCATATTAATGGTCCAAAACATAAATCCGAGGTTTTCATTGGTTTTTATCCAGTCCATGTTCAACCGGCTCGCTTTTAGTTTTTTTTTTTTTGGGCTAGGAGCTCTTTAGTTGGATCAAAACAAGCCTGATTGGAGTTAGACCTGTTATGGGTGAGACATTTTGGACCATTGATATTTTAATCCAAGGGTCCAAAGGAGCACTTTTCAACTACTTTTTCCTCCATTCTTCTCTTTTCATTTTTTGAAAACTTTTCGCCTTTCGTTTTTTGAATTCTAGGTTAGGCTATTCAGAATATGAATGGGATAGGCTATCCCAGGTCAGTGTATCCCGGTATCCCCAACATTTTGAACTAAGAATATCCTATCCCCATTCAATTATAAATGATTTATATCTAACTAATTAGTTTTATATTAATAATTATTTTATAAATCACTAAAATAGGACAGGACTGCCCAGAACAGTCTACCAAGGTTTTTCGATGTCCTAGGTCCGAATTTTGGTTCGTTTGGGCTAGAAAATATGTAAAATGATGAATCTACCCCTAAGAACTCTAATAGGGCATTAATTATATTAGTATATTTTTGCTCACCTTAAAATTGCTCACATTTGTTCATCCTCCTCTCTCATAAGCTAATGTAGTGGGATCCATGATTAAATGAGAATTAATTAATGGTGTAAAAGTATTGGATCCCACTATATTAGCCAATAAAAAAGAAGAGTGAACAAAATACGAACAATTTTAGAGTGAACAAACTGCACTCTAATTATATTTTGACTTCAAAACTGATATCTCTCGTGCACAAAATAATGTGAAGTACGTTTTAGGTACAATAAATTTCATATTTTGTAAAGAGAGCATTTTTGCTCACCCAAAATTTGGTACACCAATGCTCACCCAAGCATCCCATTGGCCAATGCAGTGGGGCCCAGGATTAAACAAATGTCATTTAATATTGTTTAATCCTGGGCCCCACTGCATTGGCCAATGAGATGCTTGGGTGAGCATTGGTGTACCAAATTTTGGGTGAGCAAAAATATTTTCATTTTGTAAAATGACGACAGAACATGTGTTTCTATATTTAGCTCAGAATTTTTTTGGTCAAGTTTAGCTCAGAGTTTGACGCCATCAATTTTATTCGTATTTCGGATAATATGAATATTTTATGAGTAATTTTTTAGTGATAACTTTCATATAATTTTTATACAACTTCTTAAAAATTGTTGGAAAAATAGGTTTAAAAAGAAAAGTTTAAACGCGCAGCGGAAAAAACAAGTTATAAAAACTTTTGGTATTCCAGGATTTACTACTCGTCAATTCCATAGATGCGTACAAGGGGGTGCAAGAATTATACCTTAGTGTCTTGAACCCAATTCTGAAACTTCAACTTCCAGCAGCCTCCACTAGATGATCTTCACCCTTATGACTCCTGCGGATGCCTACCGGAAAGACTAGGGTTGGTGGGAACCCTAATAGAGAGGATAGGAAGGTTTTGGGAAGACTATGATAGTTTCTGCAGCTTCTGCGTATAAAAACGACGAACAACATTTTCCAGAACGCAGCTGCCCTATTTATAGATTCCCAGAACCGACCTAACCTTCGATCGATCGAAGGACTTCGATCGATCGAACATTCGATCGATCGAACCTTTCTCGATCGATCGAACCTGATGCCTTCGATCGATCGAACTATCTTCAATCGATCGAACCTGCCAGGACAGTTTCCTCAAGCGTCTTTCCAAGCATCCTAGCGGAGCTAAGAGTGGGACCTCCTAGGCTCTTTATTGTTGGCTCAGACCAGTTTATTAATTACCATGACCAAACTCTTTGATCAGCAAACTAACCAACTGGTCAGTTAACGTTTACTCCACTATAAAACGATAACTGAACTCCAACGCAAAAGAACATATCCGAAGCGATAACTAGACTTGTATGTTGTACTAATGTCCCTCTACCGTCAGCATTCGTAATCATATTCAGGTAGTCGGATAACTGTTACTGTCAACCTGAATCATGATTACTTCTTGTATTCCTTGAGTCCCATTCACTACTCATGATTACCAAACATGTTGATAACTCTTATCAACAAGACTGCAGTACTCAGTAATCAACTTGGTGACATTCTCAAGGGAATGCTTACTCTGAATCAGAGGGTAGATTCTATCTTGACAATATATGTTCACAACCCTATGGACATGACATACCCAAGATACCCAGGTGTTGATCTTCTATAGACCTCACTGATTGGTAAGTCAAAGCAGTCATATCCACAGTCTGTGTTCATAATCGTCTCAAGATTGAGAACACATACCTTATACAAGTTATGAGTTCCTATTGACTGTTGACAACATTGAGCGTCAATAGGAAACTCAGGTCCGTCAATGCACTATAAGCACTAGCATATTAACCAAGAGTCACACTCTAGTGATTGAGATTTATCACTCCATCCAATGGTAGTTAATGATGCTACAGTGTATACCTGATGAGATATCCAGTCTCATCATCCACTGTGACAAGCTTTAAGTATCAAAGAATAGTAATTCGTATCTCATTGTATGTATCTCATACACACACGAAATACTTACTATGATACTTATGGATTAAACAATCATCTCATGAAAGAAACATACACAATGAAATGTAAAGCTGATATCCATATATTATAATGCTAATGTCTCATACATAAAGTAATGGTTTGAGGGCACAAACCCAACAAAAAGATGTGTCTATCTCTCTCCTGTGATGTCAGTGGACCCCACAGTGACACAGGAGAGAGATAGACACATCTTTTAGGAGGTTGTATGGAAGTTGTCACAAAAAAATTACCCATATTTTATTAAGAGAAATTATGTATACACTCATCTACTGTACTCTGTTTGCCCACCACTATAATTTAAATTAAAACAGCTTACTTTGTACACCCACTCTATATTCCCAAAATAACTTGGCATATATTAATTCGTTTCTCCCACCATTCTATTCCTCTTTCACGAGATCGAAGTTAATGGGTGGGCCTATCATACCACATCATCGACAGTATTGGGAGGTTGTGACTCTTGAAAATAGGGGAGACATGATTTGATTGACGATTTGTCATGTCCGGCCACCAAAATATAGTGGCTACATATCTTGATGTAATTGGTGCGTCGCATCAAATCAGCGTGAAGACATGGTATGACTGACCGCGTCTCTGTCTATCTCTTTCTTTTTTTTCCAAAATAACCTGGTCTATTATCTGTATATGTTGAATTATATATTTTACATATATAATTGAACATATGTATAGAAACATTCTATGATACATACGGTGGTTTTGGTTGTAGGTTTTGGTTGTAGAATACAACCATGAGAGAGAAGGTCTCAAATGATGGTAACAATGGTCTCAAATGGGGGTAACAAAAGGTGCCAACAGATGGTAACAAGGTCCAATAATGGGTAGTATCCCAAAACCACCACTTTCAAACCCATTTTGTGGCTTATTTGTGGGAATCAATGATGGTAACAAGATCCGACCAGCCGGTGGTAACAATATTCCATATGATGGTAACAAGGTCCAATTGGTGGTAATTCCCAACTGTACAGACCCTGGTAAAACTTAAGCATGTATGAGGTGATGAACAAGTCCCAATATGTCTCTGCTAGTAAAAGTTTGGCCATAATGAACAAGTCCCACTATGATAAACCATTACACACACAAAAAAAATATATAAATAAATAAAGAAATATAAATAAAAATAAAAACTCACACACAAGTAAGACAACACTTCGGTCAAGTTGCTTCGGTGTGGTTCGTACTGTTCCCCTCACATGAATAATAAAAACAGTGTAAAATTATAATTTTGTCTACACTGTTTTTACTGTGCATGTGAGAGGAACCGCACCAACCACACTGAAAAAACTTTACTGAAGTTTTTTCCCACAAATAGAACATCAACCGACCTTGCAATTGTTGGTATAGTTGGTGATGCAAATGCCCACATCTGCAACCACCAAAACTTCGAAAGCAAATTTAGCTGAGCTCAGATTTGAGAATGCATGAGGGGTCTCCAAGAACTTCACATGGACCTCTGAACTAACACAGTGAGCTCTCAAACACAAAATTACAAACAACGCACAGCAGTGCAAACTCAACCATGAATATCTGGTACTCAAACCCATTTCAGATAAACCAGGTTGTTTTGAATTGAACCATAAATTACATGTCATATATATAGCCAGTGGAAGGGCTAAGGCTTGAAGAGTGGGTTCAATTGAACCCACTCAAATTTTGAGGGGCAAAAGATTACATGTAATTTTCTATGTATTGATACTTGTTTTCCTACAAGCAAAAAAGGAGAAGGGTGTCATTTTAATGGTGTCAATTTGTCATTTGACTTAGTTAAAAATTAAATTTGAACTCATTTTCTCCACAAAAATATCTTTTGTTATACTGTAGTACTAAGCGTGTGCTTGATAACCAATTAAGCGCACAAAATGAAATGTTTCAATACTTATTTTTTCATTGTGTTTGATTGATAATGTATCATTTTACTGAAAAAGAAGATAAAACCGACTGAAAACTTTGAGTATAAAAATTTTACCAAAAACATCACTGAATGATGTCCCTTTCAATACCTAAAACATTGTTTTAATACACAAATTCAATAGCTTGAAATTTTTAGCACTAATAATCATTATTTAATTTTCGGTACTTAATTTTCAGTTTTATCAAATGAAACTTAAGTTATTGATTGACACCACTAGCTATATATACACAAACCTAGGTTAGACTTAATTCCTGGTTACGCCACTGTATATACTTGTTGGGTTATAGAGCCTAATTCCATGAAAGATTTGTTTCCAATCGAAGGTGAAGGAAGAAACTGGCAGCAGCTAAACCGCTCGAGCGACGAGTTGAGTGGGGGACTCGCTCGGGCGGTTTGCCTGAGCGAAATCGACATGGTGGCGCAGAGTAGCGCGAAAGTCTTGAAGAATGTCGTGGGGAAGCTACTGGAAGAGAATCACGTGAAGGTCGCGCGAGCGAGGGAGTCGCTCGAGCGACCCGTTGGAGCGATCAGATAAGTTTCAGAATCTTGCTTTGATTCGGAGATGGTTTAGGGTTAGGAAACAGTTTAGACTATTTATAATCCGTTTACTCTGTATTTTTTGTGCGGAGATCACCGTATCAACTAGAGAGAGCAAGTTAGCATGGCCTAGAGAGAAGCCGCGATGGTGAGTTTATCATGTGTGAGGGTAGGTGTACAATAGATAGGGTTGAGTCTATGGGATTAGAGCTCAAGTTATGTAATAGTTGTATTGTTTCTACCTCATAATGAAAGGACTAGTCGACGTCTCTCAAGTGGTGTGGATGTAGGTATTGTTTGGCCAAAGCACACGTGAAAATCTAGTGTTCTTTGTGTGCTTGATTTGTTCATTTTTGTTTCTTTTACTTGTTCACATCTCACATGATCTTGGAATGGTATTTGATTGTTTCCCCATGTTTGATCAAATTCCCAACAATAGCAATAGACCTGATTTTATTTGAATGGCAATTGATTGCTTAACAAAAAAAAAAAAAATAGAATGGCAATTGTCTTGACTCTATAAATAGCCAAAAGGACATTGGTGGGACTTTTCTCACACCAATATAGAATTCTACAGTGGAGTGGGGCAAAGTGATTTCGTCCCGTGTGAAGCCAAATCACTATCCATGTGACGCGATGCGATTGGGGATAGGGAAACATTGTTGCACGTTTAATGCACCTAACACACATTTCGGTTGTACCTTTATCAGCTTGCTTTATACCTGTCAAGTTTGATTTGTACCTTGATCATCTTAATTTGTACCTCATTGAATAAAGTCAAGTATAAACAAAACTTATCAAGGTACAAATCAAGTTAATCAAGATACAAATCAAACTTGGCAGGTACAATTAATCAAGCTCATCAAGGTACAACCAACATGCACGTCAGGTGTATTAAATGCACAACTTTTCCATCTCCCCCAATTGCAGCGCCATGTGTTTTCGTTTCACATGGGGGTGAAACCACTTCACCCCAGTAGAATTCTCCCAAGGCAATGAGCTGTAAAGGGTACGGCATTATGGAACTAGTGGTGGAAAAGGTGGTAAAGTTAATTAGATAGAGAAAGAAGAGGAAATAATTGAAGTAAGAGAGGGATTTAAAGAAATGGTTTTAGTGTTTTATGAAAGTTCCAGCTGAGGATGTTGCACGTGAGAGTTGAGACTATCAGTTGAAATAGATTGTAATGAAGTATAGAAATTAAAGAGAGAGAGTATTTGAAATTAAATATGAGCATATTATGTTGACATGTAGATAGAAACATCTAGAGTCTGTTTGGGTTTGCTTAAACATTTAGTGATTGTTTTGTAAATGGAAGTGTTTTATTAGTTTAAAATTTCAGCACTTAAAAAATCAGCAAAAATATTAAATTGGAAACCATCTGAAAAAATTTAGCTAAAAAAAGTAGTTTTATATTTCAACACTTAAAATTTCTGTGCTCAGGCTTAAAATTTTAACACTTAATATTTTAGCTAACCCAAACAGTATTTCAACACTTAATATTTCAGCACTTAAAGTTTTATCACTTAATATTTCAACACTTAAAATTTCATCACTTAATATTATGACAATATTTTAGCTAACCCAAACAGGCCCTTAGAGTATTTTCAATAGTTTCTTCAAATATATATATATACATATATATTATTTTTTTTATATTGCACTTTGACGACCTATGTGACGTGCATATGGAAGACTTACTTTTTGTTAAAAGAAATTAGAGAATCTCCAATAATGCAGTTAAGAGCGAAGCCAGAATATTTTTTTGGGTGGCGTTACAATGAAAAGTTAGAAAAAATGTATAGATTAGATTAAATTGATAACATAATGGAGGGACTAAACCAAAAATTAAGAAGAAAATGTGAACCGAATTCAGAATTGAGCAAAAAATTAGGGGGTTAGAGCTAGCTAGGGGTGGCAATTAATTTGTGAATACATTTGGTTTTCCTTAAGAATGATTTCCTTTTTTTTTCTGTTGATAAATATGCATGCAAGCATACTAGTCGGGTTTAGGTCACTTACCTAGCGGAATAATCCAATGGATCGCCGAACGGTGTTGTTACGAGCCCGGCGTCTTCACCCACGAACTAGGCCTGTAAATGGGTCGGATCCGGACCGGATCTAGTGCATCCAGATCCAGATTCGCTAAACTATATATGGATTCGGATTTGGATCTGTTATAAGTCAGTCCATATCCGGATCCGCCAAAATATACCGAATCCGGATTCGATCCGAAATAATGTATAATGTGTATATCTATACTATTTTTGTATATATATATATAATATGTATATATATAAATATATTTGTATATACATGACTAATATATTAAATATAATACAGTATATATATGTATTATATATATACATAATTATATTATAGTATGTACATACATTATATATACACATAATTATATTATATATATAAAAAATATGTAGACATATATAAATATATTTATATATATAAGTATTATTCGGATCCGGGTCTTAGGCGGACCGGATATTACAAAACCATATCCGGTCCATTTTTTAATCATAAAATACGGATTCGGATCCGGATCTGGATATGGATCTTAAAAAATGCTCAGATCCGTCTAATAGAGCCGGATCTGGACTGGATCCGGGTCTAGACCCGGTCCATTGACAGGCCTACCACGAACTGCTGCTCCATGTAGCCTCCGTGTAATCTCTTATGCTCGTCGTGAAGATCACTACTAGAGCATTCCTCGTATATATCACGCGCTAAATCCCAAGCCCCATTGGTGATGTGCTATAGAGAGAGAAAGCCGTGAGGGAGAGAGAGAGGGAGAGAAAGAGAGGCTGCTGAGTGTGTGTATCTCATCTAAGGAAACCCTAGCATGTGTAATATGCATATATATATAGGCACACAACGTAGGTTTCCAAAGCCAAGCCCAGTGGACCCGGTCCAATATATGTAGGTGCAACACCTAGACCCACAAATTTCTTACATCTTCGACTCACCCACATAGGGCTAGTACTAAAACCAATCTCTCAAAACAGAACTTCTCATCTCTTCATACATGGAAATAGAACGTGCGACCTTACGAAAAGAAAGTATAGCGACAGGAGTGTAATGCCAAATCATCACCATAACCAGCAAGACACATCACTCGGAAGCTTCACGTGTATGCCTTAGACGATTCAACCACACCGGACACAGCGTTCTCAATCCCTCGGTGAAAAGAATTGCTGCACCACCTCAATGTAATGTACTTATGATATATCAGTAACAAATTACAATTGTCGCAGGCCTGCTAATGAGTCACAAAAATAAGGTGTGTTATTGAATGGTCTTCCCTGAGCCCACATGTCAATCTGACTAACTTGACCGCTTGCCCAGACACGCCCCATAGAACGGAATTATCTCATCGTCCTAGGATAGCATGCTAAAGTAGCTGTCATCAAGCATCATCTTCATGACATAGTCTCAAGTCGTGAAGGCAACCAGTTTGTAGGATAACCAATGTCTTGGATATGCTACGTGGCTCACACAGCAATGAAGATGAATCCTTTCACTGCTCCACAATCGATCGCAAAATCACATACAGTATGAAATGTATGCTATGGCGTTCTTCCATAAAAATAGGCATGTCACTCTGTGTTTGGAAAACAAGTAACGCCATACGAATCTTAGTCTAGACGTTACACAAAACGTCTAACCTGAGTTTTCCAGCACAGTCGTCACTCCTGGCGCCCGTCTGAAAACTCACATTCGGCTATAAACAGGCTATATAGAGTCGTGTGATATCTCTATGTTTGACCAAGTATAAGGTCTCATCTTTGATCCATCTAAGGCGACATATAGAGATAATAGGGTTTATATCTAGTTCGCTATTCTTATACTGCGTAGATATAAGTGTTCAAGCTCGCTTTCTAAGCGCTACGGACATACATGTCCTAGCCAGCTATCTAAGCGCCATGAACACATATGTCTCATCTTGCTCGCCATCTAAGCGCCATAGACACGCATGTCCTAGTTCGCTATCTCGGCGCCAAGGTGAATCACCCGTGTGAGCAGGTCGATTCAAGCCCGATGATGTATAAAAAATAAGCATTCATTCCATTCATATAACAAACATATATGTATGGAAACCAATTAGTTTATTATTAACTGATAATAAAACTTGAATAATAATGTCAATACCACAATAAAATGTCTAAACACATCAAATCCCCCTATGGAGATGTGCCTTAAGACAACTTCCCTTTGCGCAAACCACATCTCAAAACAACTTTGGGAGTTTGACTTACGCCATCATAGTCCTAGCCATATCTAGGAATGTCTAATTCCTTCTTTCTGCAACACCATATTGTTGCGGAGTTTTCAGAACAGAAAGATGTCTGCGTTTTCCCTTTTTCCTCACATAGTTCCCAGAACTGATTAGATAAATACTCATGATCCTCACATCGCGCGAAATCATCTATAAAAGTGAGAAAATAAGAGGCGCCATGACGTGCCTTTACAACCATAGGTCCACAGATATTTGAGTGAACTAGCTCTAATGCTTGAGTAGCTCTAATAGCCTCTCTAAAAGGCTTCGGCATGCTTTGCCAACTAAGCAAGACTCACACATAGGTAGGTCAACCTTAGCGAGTGGGCCCAAAAGGGCTTCTCGAGCTAATCAAGTCATCATATCACATCCTATGCGTTCAAGTCTAGCGTGCTTCGTCTCAGAATAAATAAATGACAGAGGAAGCTAGAATTTATGAAAACAATTCTTAAGCAGTTATCCATGGATAACCATGTCCTAGTAACACTACCACCCAAAAATGTCTATCCTATTACCACCGAACTGGGAAAAAAAAAAAAAGCTATTGATTGCGCTCTTCCACCTTGTTAGCCTTGGGCGCAAACTTGATAGCCCCACCCTGCCTCTAGGCGGGTTTACCCTTACCATTGCGTTAGGCCCACTGACCTTGCGCTTACTTCCACTTATGGAAGTAGTGGTCAAGAGTGTAGCTATACGGTCCACCTCACCTTTTTGGCGCTTCGTATTCAGCTCAACATGTCAGAAAATGTCAAAACCAAAAATTTAACATTTCCTTTGTGGATCATGATTTGTTTTCTATGGACCCAAAAATCTAGCAAAGAACTAATCATAGCCTGAAACTGCAGTTCACCAGTAAAGATGTTCCGAGTATTCTGAAATCATGAATCATACCTGTTATCGATCTTAGATGTCCAGTCATCGTGTACTTGGAACGTTTCCTTTACTTTCCCGAACTTCATAACTAGATGCTCAATCTAGTAGTGAATGTGCCATCGAAAACAAATTTGAGCTGATCTCATAATACTTTGGCTATTGGGTAGTACAAATACTTCCCAACAAGATCATGGTACATGCTGCTTATCACAAAGCGCATGCTATGATCCTTCTCGAGCCAAGTATTATAGGCTATTAAGGTTATAATGATATTAGGCCGGAGGCCCATTATTCGGTTTAATGGGTTGGACCATAGAATAAGCCTAAAGCACATAAGCTCTTACTCATTCTATCGGTGTGTTACTTTACAGTACCATATTACAAAAATTAGACCTTTTAAACTTGTTACTTTTATAAAGATCGACAAAGTGTGGTTTGGAAAACATTTGTTTTTGTGAATCCAAAAAAAATTTGAAGAATAATATTTGAGAACATGCGCAAGGGATTGACATTATTATTTGCACATTTCATAAGGTTTGTTTTAAAATCCAATTACAAATGAGTTTTCCCCTTTCTACAATTTAAGACCAAAAAATTCACTATTGCTCATTAATCAAATCTTAATTTTGTAAATCAAGAAAAACCTTTTATAATTGATTTTTCTAAACAAACATCAATTAGATGATACAATTACCTATCTAAGATCATGCACAAGATATAAAGTGTGCCATACAACAAAAGTGCGCATGTGTAATAACCTGCATTTTCATGCATTATTATATTTAAAATTTTCATTATCATTTGCATTATCATATTTAAAATTTAATATATATTGTCTGTTTATATGTTAATTCTTATGTGAAAAGTTTAATTCTTGACTAATTTCATAATTGAAGTTTCTTTTGGGGTCAAAATGCAATTTTCATAAAAACTTGCAATACCTGTGTTAAATTTCAAAACTGTATTTCAAGACGGTGGAATTATTTCTTTTAAACTCAAACTGTATTTTTATAAAATCAGAAAACTATTTCTAACGTTAAAATGAATTCTCTGTATTTTTGTGATAAACACCGTATCACGAAAATACCAGTGTAAGTTTAAAACTGTCCGCGCAGTGTTAAACTTCCACAGAATTTTGGAAGTAAATGATTGAACAAATATATTTATACCCAAATTATTATGCTGATGCTTTTCCTTAGGTCTTGTTTGGCAAATGTTGTTGTATGTGTATTGTCCTTATGCCATAAGCTAGATTACCCAAACACACATTGACCCACCTCATCTCCACCTACCTCTTACTTTCAGCAGTGGAGAATAAAGGGCAGTGCATACACCTCATTGCTGCACATTCATGGTATTATATGGGGGTTAATGGAGATTGAGTGGGAAGTTAGGCCAATGTTTTCTTGGTAGGAATTTGGTTATTTATACACCCAACCACACTACACTTTCTGCACATTCATCACAGCATAATTCAGTATACACAGAGAGTTTAGAGAGTGCAGAGAAGTTCTTCAATTTCGTAGAGAGAGAGAAGAGCTCAATCCTCCATAGCCAAAGCTTGGATTTTGGGAATTTCGTAATTATATTTCTTTCTCAACAATTTCTTCAAATCTATATCACAGTGAGTATTACTAACTCACTCCAAATGTAACTCATTCCTTATTTACTGATTTAGGTAGTTAATTTTAACAGTAGCAGAATTTTGTTTTCAGATTTTTGTTAGGAAAACGAATGAAATTTAAGGTTCTGCCCGCGTTGTCCCAAGTAAAACTCGATTCTGCACACTTTTCGTCTAATGCAATTTTCTCAGATTTTGCACCGTTTGGGCAGAAAATGAGGATTACAGTAGCAGAAAAAGTATATTAGAAATTCAATCTAATATTTTCTCTTTTAATTTTAACAGTAGCAGAATTTTGTTTTCAAATTTTTGTTAGGAAAACGAATGAAATTTAAGGTTCTGCCCGCGTTGTCCCAAGTAAAACTCGATTCTGCACACTTTTTGTCTAATGCAATTTTCTCAGATTCTGCACCGTTTGGACAGAAAATGAGGATTTCAGTAGCAGTTTTTAGAATGCTATTAGTTATGTTTAAAATGATTAAGGCAATGAATTACGAATTTTCAATCCCCGTACGCGTATTGTTTCTTTAATTCTGTGAATTCCTTTATGTTTAAAGTTTGATGACATTCATGTGGAGTCAGTTGTACATGCATGGTGAGTGTTGGTAGTGTGTAAAAGAGTAATGATAGTGTGGAAAAGAGTAATGATTGTGTGGAAAGAGTATGAGTTTGAGTTGTGGTTGTGGTTGTGGTTGTAATTGTGGCTGTGGTTATGGTTGTGGTTGTGGATGTGATTGTGGTTGGAGTTGAAAAAGAGGATGAGGGTGTCTTTGAAATGCGAAGGTGGTAAAAATGGACACTCCCTGACGCCCATGGAAGCGTTAAAGTGTGTGAAGCCGAACTTGGACACTCACTGGCACCCATGGAAGTGCTAAAGTGTGGCCTATAGACACTCCCTGAATGACTCGAGTCTGGATACCTGTGTGGGGGTTGCCCCGGTATTTGCATGGCGGTTAGGGTATTCAAAGTGTGAGGCATTGGACACTCCCTGGTACCCCGGACCAAAGTGTGAGGCAAACTGGACACTCCCTGGCGCCCCGTTGCTAAAGTGTGGCTATCTTAGTATTTCAAAGATACCAGGAGTAGGATAGAGGGTTGTTGGGTGTTGTCGAGAGAAAAGAGTCGGATAGATGAGATGGTGCATTGTTCTCATACACGGTCACATATGTGTGAAATTATCTTTTAAATAATGTTGTGGTTGTTTTCTAAAACGAGTTTTTTTATCATAAATATAAACTTGTGGTATTTAAATGGAAATGGGAAAAAGGTAAATGAGTATGTTTTACATTCAGAGTTATGTTTTTAATACTCACCAGCTTCTTGAAGCTGACGGCGTTGATGCGTCCTGGACATTCGTGTTCAGGCTTTGCAGGTTATAATCAGGATGAACCATATGACTATGCTAATTGAGATCAACTGCTGAGAAGAGAATTTACTTTTATATGCTTTATGTTTATGTGCTTTAAGATATGATTTGGTTTTGTAATAAGGATGACTGTAATAGACTTTAAGTTATTGTTTTATTTTAAGGCGGTCTGTGCCTTAGTTAACCCCGTACCATAAGTTGTAATAAGTTAGAAAAATTTTTATGAGCCCTGTTTGCCCTACTCTGATTAATAGTTTTATGTTGTTAGAAGTTTTTGGGACGGAATCGATCCTTCAAACTGTCGCGACCTACGGGTCCATAAAGGAAATTAAACGCTTTCCATATTTATGCTACGTCGGGGCGTGACAGGATTTGGTGGTATCAGAGCCATAGGTTTTCTAGATTGACCAGGCTCAGTTTTTCACGCCATAGATTAGTGACATAGGTTACCCTTAAGTTTTACTAAGCTATATAACCAAGTTCTAGTTTTAGTTTAGTACGGATTACCCTTAGTTCAGAAACTAAAATTCTAAGTTGGTTTTATCATAGAAATGATTACCCGTTTGTCTTGTCACATCGACAAGAATGATAGCAATTTCCATATACCTTCAGACATATCCATTTAGGATTAGCCGAGATAGCCATATTTTACGATGCCCCTACAGACATATAGTAGCCGAGTTTCTAAGGAGTTAAAGCATACCATAGCCCTCATTAATAGCTTAGGCACTGACCAACTTCCTGAGTCAAATCTCGGAACAGTCAGTATGGCCCACAACCCAGAGTCTAGAGGATAAGAATACGACCTCTTTGCTATTAGACAGCCCTAGTTCGAATACGAGTATTATATGTACTTAATATATATTTTATTGTATGCTTATGTGATAATACGAGTATGTGATATAGTGATAAATACTCCTTTGAAAATTTTCGTCATAGTACTGTTGCATGCATGTTTCTCATTCTACTACCCCTATCATGCATAGAATGGCTGGAAGACCAAGGAGGAACAGAAATCTGATTGAAGGAGCGCCCGAGGCTGCCGACCCCACAGGAATATTTGAAGCTTTTATCAGACGTCTCGAGAGGGTTAGTAATGCGAATGAAAACCAACGAGACCGCCAGACGGGAGATAAGCTGCTGGAGAGATTCCGTGCGCTCAGACCCGAGCAATTTGCGGGTACCACGGATCCCTGGAAGGCAGAACAATGGTTAAGACAGATGGACCGCATGTTTGAAGCTGTCCAATGCAACGAGATGGACAAAAGGAGATTGGCTACTTTTCAACTAACCGACGCCGCTGCAGATTGGTGGGACTCGGTCATAGCCACTATCGGAAACACCGCTGCTATGGGGATGACATGGACGGCGTTCAAAGGGAGATTCCTGGAGAAGTACTTTCCGGCTACGGAGAGGCACAGAAGAGAGAAGGAGTTTATGGATCTGACGCAAGGAACCAAGACGGTGCAAGAGTATACCACACAGTTCGAGAGGCTGTCACGGTTTGCCCCGCACATGGTTGATACTGAGGAGAAGAAGATCCGGAAGTATAACCAAGGGTTGGCACCGCAGATTCGTCGCCTGACTCTCGGCCACCTAGACAAATCGTTTGAAGGACTAGTCGGCCTGGCTACCGACCTGGAAGAAGATGCAAGAGTATACCGTAAACAATTCGAATTCCGACCGCCTCAGAGGGGTAATTTTGGGAATAGACCACCAATGAATCGTACCCAAGGGCAGAAGAGGAACTTTGATGGGAGCAAGAAGGCACAAGCTATTACCCATCCGACTCAACCCCGAGTAGGAGAAGGAAGTAGTGGAGTAAAGTGCTTCAACTGTGGCAATCCTGGACATGTGGCTCGGGACTGCAGGGCACCAAGGCGTGCTGCTCAGCCAGGAATAGTCTGCTTCAACTGTGGTGAACCAGGTCACATCAGCAGGTTCTGCACTGCTCCTAAGCAAGCGACTTATGGACAACAGGGTCAGACCCGCTTGAATGCTGTTATTCCTGATGCCGCGGGTGATGATGGAGCTGCATATGAAGATGGAGATCTTGGAGAAGTTCAACCTGATCAGCAAGCAGTGGAAGGTACATTGACTCTATTTAACTCCCATGTTAGAGTATTATTTGATACGGGTGCTGCTCTTTCATTCATATCCATTAATACAATTCGGAGATTGGGTATCTTACCTCATCGCTTAGAGAAAGCTTTGAAGGCTACATCACCAATAGGAGCTGCGGTCAGTTTAGGACATGTATGCAAGGATTGTCCTCTACGGATTGGAGACCGAGAAATCCCTGCAAGGTTGATCGTCCTATCGATGAAGGAGTTCGACATAATCCTAGGAATGGATTGGCTGTCTCAGAATCAAGTGAAGTTGGATTGCGCGAGGAAGAGAATTACATTCTCCGACAATGAGAATCAACCCTTTGATTTTCAATGTAACCCTTCGGGAGATATGTTCCTCACAAGATGTTTAGCCAACATCGAAGTCGTCAGTACAGAGGTGACAGCATCATCTATACCTGTAGTCAAGGACTTCGAAGAAGTATTTCAAGACATTTCTAGATTACCGCCCGAGAGAAGTATAGAGTTCTGTATTGAGCTTATACCGGGTACCGTACCAATTACCAAGGTTCCCTACAGAATGGCCCCCACAGAACTGCTAGAATTAAAGGGACAAGTACAAGAGCTCGAGAACCTAGGTTTTGTACGTCCAAGTACATCGCCTTGGGGAGCACCGGTGTTATTTGTGAAGAAGAAGGACGGGACGCTCAGGCTGTGTATCGACTACAGAGAATTGAATCGAGTGACAATCAAGAACAAGTATCCTTTGCCTCGGATCGACGATTTATTTGATCAACTACAAGGAGCTACGATATTTTCCAAGATAGACCTAAGGTCGGGGTATCATCAGTTGAGGGTACGGAAGGAAGACATACCTAAGACTGCTTTCAGAACCCGATATGGTCATTATGAATTTCTGGTGATGCCGTTTGGATTAACGAACGCCCCGGCAGTGTTTATGGATCTGATGAACAGAGTATTCAAGCCTTATTTAGATCAGTTTGTCATCGTCTTTATTGATGATATTTTGATCTATTCTAAGTCAAGAGAAGAACACGAGCAACATCTTCGGATTACGATGCAGACGCTTAAGGACCACCACTTGTATGCCAAGTTCAGTAAGTGTGAGTTCTGGTTGCAAGAAGTGAAATTTTTGGGACACAAGGTGTCATCTCAAGGAATTTCTGTGGATTCGTCCAAGACCGATGCTGTATCCAACTGGGTTAGGCCAAGCAACCCTACAGAAGTTCGGAGTTTTCTTGGACTCGCAGGCTATTACAGGAGATTTGTTGAGGGATTCTCCAAGATAGCTGCACCATTGACTGGGTTGACAAAGAAGAATTTGAAATTCGAATGGACAGAGAAGCATGAGCGAGCCTTTCTAGAGTTGAAAGAGAGACTCACTACCGCACCAGTACTAGCAATACCCAAGCCTGGTGAGAAGTTCACTATCTTTAGTGACGCATCATATCAAGGACTAGGGTGTGTACTTATGCAAGATGACAGAGTTATAGCCTATGGATCCAGGCAGCTGAAGCCGAATGAGTTGAACTATCCTATTCATGATTTGGAGTTGGCAGCAGTGGTTTTTGCACTCAAGATTTGGAGACATTATCTCTACGGTGAGAAGTTTGATTTGTTCTCCGATCACAAGAGTCTGAAGTATTTGTTCACACAGAAAGAGTTGAACATGAGGCAGCGCAGATGGATGGAGTTGATCAAAGATTACGACTTCACGTTGGAATACCACCCTGGTAAAGCTAATGTGGTCGCTGATGCTTTGAGTAGGCAGACTCGGGAGACGATCGCCTCCTTAATGGTTAGAGAGTGGCGAGCTTTGGAGACGTTGGTGGAGTTCGATGTACAGAGTGCTGAAAGAGGAGAAGGACAACTTTTTGGATGTCTTATCCTACAGCCTGTTATTATCGACCGCGTTATTGAAGCTCAGAAAGAAGATGAGAAGTTTCAGACATGGTTTGTAAAAATGTCAGAAAAAGACCCGACCGAATGGAAGGTGGGGAGTGACGGAGGGTATCGATGCAGAGACAGATTATGTGTACCAGATTGTGGGAATTTGAGAAAAGATATTCTGGAAGAAGCACATAAATCAAGGTATACAGTTCACCCGGGAGGAACTAAGATGTATAAAGATTTGAAGAGAAATTTCTGGTGGGAAGGCATGAAGAAGGATGTGGCCGAGTTTGTATCCAAGTGTTTGACGTGTCAGCAAGTCAAGGCCGAACATCAGAGACCGTCAGGATTGTTGCAACCGCTACCTATTCCTGGTTGGAAGTGGGAGCACATTACGATGGATTTTGTAGTAGGATTGCCCCGGTCGCAACAGAATCATGACGCTATTTGGGTAATTGTGGATCGATTGACGAAGTCAGCTCATTTTATTGCTTACAGTATGACATACCCGGTGGAAAAGATGAGCCGGATGTACATACAACAAGTTGTGCGACTTCACGGTGCACCTGTATCGATTGTGTCAGACCGTGACGCACGTTTTACTTCTGGATTTTGGGAAAGTCTGCAAGAAGCTATGGGAACTTCACTCAAGATGAGTACTGCTTTTCACCCTCAGACAGATGGGCAAACTGAGCGTGTTAATCAGATCATGGAGGATATGCTTAGGGCTTGTGTGATCGATTTTGAAGAATCTTGGGAGACACACTTGCCTTTGGTTGAATTTGCCTATAACAATAGTTATCACGCGAGTATCGGTATGGCTCCGTTCGAGGCACTGTACGGACGACCGTGTCGTTCTCCATTGTGTTGGGCAGAAGTTGGTGATACAGAGTTGTTGGGACCGGATTTGGTTAGAGAAACCAACGAGAAGATTTCCTCGGTCAAGGAAAGGATGAGAACCGCTCAGAGCAGGTATAAGAGTTATGCTGATCGGCGCCGGAAAGATCTGGAGTTTAGTGTTGGAGATCACGTACTTCTTAAGGTTTCACCAACACGAGGAGTAGTACGCTTTGGTCTCAAGAGAGGGAAGTTAGCTCCGCGTTTTATTGGACCGTTTGAGATTTTGGAACGTATCGGGAAAGTGGCCTATCAGCTGGCGCTACCACCGAAGATGTCTGGGGTTCACAACGTGTTTCACGTGAGTATGTTGAGGAAATACATACGAGATCCCTCGCACGTGGTTAGTTATGACGACATTGAGACGAGTCATAACGTTTCTTACAAGGAGAGACCTGTGAAGATTTTGGATCAGAGTATCAAGAAGCTGAGGAATAAGGATATCCCGTTGGTGAAGGTTCAGTGGAATCACCATGACGAGATTGAAGCCTCGTGGGAAGTTGAAGCTGATATGAGGAAGAAGTACCCGGAGTTGTTTCATGACTAGTTAGTCTTGATTTCGGGGACGAAATCCTGTTTAAGGGGGGAAGGGTGTAATAACCTGCATTTTCATGCATTATTATATTTAAAATTTTCATTATCATTTGCATTATCATATTTAAAATTTAATATATATTGTCTGTTTATATGTTAATTCTTATGTGAAAAGTTTAATTCTTGACTAATTTCATAATTGAAGTTTCTTTTGGGGTCAAAATGCAATTTTCATAAAAACTTGCAATACCTGTGTTAAATTTCAAAACTGTATTTCAAGACGGTGGAATTATTTCTTTTAAACTCAAACTGTATTTTTATAAAATCAGAAAACTATTTCTAACGTTAAAATGAATTCTCTGTATTTTTGTGATAAACACCGTATCACGAAAATACCAGTGTAAGTTTAAAACTGTCCGCGCAGTGTTAAACTTCCACAGAATTTTGGAAGTAAATGATTGAACAAATATATTTATACCCAAATTATTATGCTGATGCTTTTCCTTAGGTCTTGTTTGGCAAATGTTGTTGTATGTGTATTGTCCTTATGCCATAAGCTAGATTACCCAAACACACATTGACCCACCTCATCTCCACCTACCTCTTACTTTCAGCAGTGGAGAATAAAGGGCAGTGCATACACCTCATTGCTGCACATTCATGGTATTATATGGGGGTTAATGGAGATTGAGTGGGAAGTTAGGCCAATGTTTTCTTGGTAGGAATTTGGTTATTTATACACCCAACCACACTACACTTTCTGCACATTCATCACAGCATAATTCAGTATACACAGAGAGTTTAGAGAGTGCAGAGAAGTTCTTCAATTTCGTAGAGAGAGAGAAGAGCTCAATCCTCCATAGCCAAAGCTTGGATTTTGGGAATTTCGTAATTATATTTCTTTCTCAACAATTTCTTCAAATCTATATCACAGTGAGTATTACTAACTCACTCCAAATGTAACTCATTCCTTATTTACTGATTTAGGTAGTTAATTTTAACAGTAGCAGAATTTTGTTTTCAGATTTTTGTTAGGAAAACGAATGAAATTTAAGGTTCTGCCCGCGTTGTCCCAAGTAAAACTCGATTCTGCATACTTTTCGTCTAATGCAATTTTCTCAGATTTTGCACCGTTTGGGCAGAAAATGAGGATTACAGTAGCAGAAAAAGTATATTAGAAATTCAATCTAATATTTTCTCTTTTAATTTTAACAGTAGCAGAATTTTGTTTTCAAATTTTTGTTAGGAAAACGAATGAAATTTAAGGTTCTGCCCGCGTTGTCCCAAGTAAAACTCGATTCTGCACACTTTTTGTCTAATGCAATTTTCTCAGATTCTGCACCGTTTGGACAGAAAATGAGGATTTCAGTAGCAGTTTTTAGAATGCTATTAGTTATGTTTAAAATGATTAAGGCAATGAATTACGAATTTTCAATCCCCGTACGCGTATTGTTTCTTTAATTCTGTGAATTCCTTTATGTTTAAAGTTTGATGACATTCATGTGGAGTCAGTTGTACATGCATGGTGAGTGTTGGTAGTGTGTAAAAGAGTAATGATAGTGTGGAAAAGAGTAATGATTGTGTGGAAAGAGTATGAGTTTGAGTTGTGGTTGTGGTTGTGGTTGTAATTGTGGCTGTGGTTATGGTTGTGGTTGTGGATGTGATTGTGGTTGGAGTTGAAAAAGAGGATGAGGGTGTCTTTGAAATGCGAAGGTGGCAAAAATGGACACTCCCTGACGCCCATGGAAGCGTTAAAGTGTGTGAAGCCGAACTTGGACACTCACTGGCACCCATGGAAGTGCTAAAGTGTGGCCTATAGACACTCCCTGAATGACTCGAGTCTGGATACCTGTGTGGGGGTTGCCCCGGTATTTGCATGGCGGTTAGGGTATTCAAAGTGTGAGGCATTGGACACTCCCTGGTACCCCGGACCAAAGTGTGAGGCAAACTGGACACTCCCTGGCGCCCCGTTGCTAAAGTGTGGCTATCTTAGTATTTCAAAGATACCAGGAGTAGGATAGAGGGTTGTTGGGTGTTGTCGAGAGAAAAGAGTCGGATAGATGAGATGGTGCATTGTTCTCATACACGGTCACATATGTGTGAAATTATCTTTTAAATAATGTTGTGGTTGTTTTCTAAAACGAGTTTTTTTATCATAAATATAAACTTGTGGTATTTAAATGGAAATGGAAAAAAGGTAAATGAGTATGTTTTACATTCAGAGTTATGTTTTTAATACTCACCAGCTTCTTGAAGCTGACGGCGTTGATGCGTCCTGGACATTCGTGTTCAGGCTTTGCAGGTTATAATCAGGATGAACCATATGACTATGCTAATTGAGATCAACTGCTGAGAAGAGAATTTACTTTTATATGCTTTATGTTTATGTGCTTTAAGATATGATTTGGTTTTGTAATAAGGATGACTGTAATAGACTTTAAGTTATTGTTTTATTTTAAGGCGGTCTGTGCCTTAGTTAACCCCGTACCATAAGTTGTAATAAGTTAGAAAAATTTTTATGAGCCCTGTTTGCCCTACTCTGATTAATAGTTTTATGTTGTTAGAAGTTTTTGGGACGGAATCGATCCTTCAAACTGTCGCGACCTACGGGTCCATAAAGGAAATTAAACGCTTTCCATATTTATGCTACGTCGGGGCGTGACAGCATGGACCCCTACGTGGGTCCGAATTGACAACTTAGAGCTCATGCTAAGATAATTCAAGTGTATGATGTATAAACAAAGAAAACCATCCCTTTACAAGTAGGCTTTTTCAATACAAGAAATAAAACACTCGTCCTCACATTACATTTATAAACCATAAAAAATAGGGATGCTTTGTTCATATACATACACAGACACAACCTTAGACATACATCATGAGGACACAACCTCTTTAATTGTCAATTATTGTCCATTCATTTAAGCCAGATTAAAATGTATTAATCACATACATCAAGCACTCATGTGGTCTTATTATAAAATGAATGGACTCATCCGTCACTCCACTTAAGGAGGAGGAATTAGAGGTCATAGGGTCAACCAATCACAAACAACAGTAATTAAACGTGACCAACAATACAATGAGCCTCTAAAATAATAAAATGTGCAATAAAAAAATTCTCCCATAAGCTAAGTAAAATCAATGAAAAATCCTGGTTTTTTCACTAATTTTAACACAATTTTCGGTCTCAAAACATATTTTAAAATCAATTTATTAAGGGCCTCTTAAATTAACAATTAATTTAATACCTCATGGAAAAATTTAAATAACTGAAAAACTGATTTTTCATTATAAAGAATCTTCCAAAATTTATCAAGGCCCAAAAACGTTTTGAATCAATTTAACAAAATAAATTGATTTAGTTAAACAAAATTAACTCTGAGCAACAAAATTTCCAAAAATACAAAAGTTTTCAAGAATTTGTTCTCCAAATATTTTTTAGTGGTCTAATATAGCGTTATAAACACCCCATATTAATTTCAAAAACTAATTGTATATTTTGGCTATTTTAAGCAATTAAATAAATGCTCATATGCCTAAATTTTATGCTCTAAAATACCAAAATAAAAATGAGATAATTCATAAATTTTCTCAAGTCTCCAATCAGTATACAAAAACACTAGACATTAAATTCATGAGTTAACAACTTTAATTGGTTATATTTTAAGCAATTAATATTGCATACTCAACACAATATATATGCTCTAAAATATGTCCCAAAGAGCGAGAAAATTTACTAAAATAATTTTCTCAAGCTACCACTAGTGTTCTAAACACATTGTATTAATTCCTTGAACTAGTAATCAATAAAAATATTTTAAGTAATTTAATACGTGTACAAAAACACATGATTATATGCTCTAAAATATTAAAATGATTTAGATAATTTATCAATAATTATCTGTGGGTCCTGAAATACATTATTAATTTTTTAATTAATATGGGACATAAGGGACACTCATTGTATTAATTCCTTGAACTAATAATTAATAAAAATATTTTAAGCAATTTAATACGTGTACAAAAACACATGATTATATGCTCTAAAATATTAAAATGATTTAGATAATTTATCAATAATTATCTGTGGGTCCTGAAATACATTATTAATTTTTTAATTAATATGGGACATAAGGGACACTCATTGTATTAATTCCTTGAACTAATAATTAATAAAAATATTTTAAGCAATTTAATACGTGTACAAAAACACATGATTATATGCTCTAAAATATTAAAATGATTTAGATAATTTATCAACAATTATTTGTGGGTCCCACAAACTTTTATATGGTCTCTAAATAGTGTCGCTTATGTCCCATATTAATTAAAAAATTAATAATATATTTTGGCTATTTTAAGCAATTAAATAAACGTCCATAAACATTAATTATATGCTCTAAAATACCATAAATACATGATAATTTACACAAAAATTATCTTAGAGTCCCTTATAGTGTACTAAACACTACTCCGTATATATTAATTTAAAAAATTAGCATGCATTTTTGGATACTTTAAGCAATTAAAAACATATTTAAACATATCTTTTACGCTCTAAAATACCAAAAATCAATGAAATAATTTGCCATAAAATTATTTCTGGTCACACTCAGTGTCCATAACACTGGAAAAATATAATATTACAAAAATATTGTTTAAAGCAAGGTCCTTAAAATAAACAAATTCAAGACCTTTCAATGCAATAAACGAATTATTACATAACCCTTTATGTAAACTGCTGTGATTCCTTGTATCCAGACCTCTCACAAGATTAAAAAAATTCAACAATCATTTTAATTAAATGTGTGCCAAAACACATTTATTAAGCCCAAAATACCATATAGTGAAGAAAATTCACAAAAGAGTTTTCCTTGGGTTCCATAAATAATGTTCAAAACTTTGAAATTTAATAATATTAAAAATATTATTTAATGGAATATTCTAGATAAAATAGATGTGATGGAACCTCAATCTGTATGTGGCTGAAGTACAGTGACAATGACTAGTCCAACTAAAACCAATACCAAGTATATACACTGATGTAGTAAAAATAACCAAACAAGGCCATACATGTATCGGCCAAACAAGGCCTTAAGGTTTTAGTATACCAAGTTACCAACTAACCATTATTAATATGTCCATCAGAACCCCTTAGATGTGCGGCCGCTGTACATTAGTCATGCCTATCGCAGAACCGAACTGTGAAATAAGTTTAATTCATTTATGATCCAAAATTGGTGAATTACATATCGTTGGAAAAAGTCCTAGGATAAGGAATCAAACCATGCCAGTTTCATGATCTAGGGTTTACAAAAGTCCATTGTTAGGGTTTTACTTTTCTCTTTTGTTTGAGATAACAAGTTGTGAGACTTTATGGGGGAATCTAGGTACCATTAGGAACACAATCATGTACTCCCTTTGTCCCTTTTTTTGAGTCTTATATTCCATTTTGGGATGTCCCAAAATTAGTGTCCACTTTCCCAAATTGGCATACAATTTTTACTTACTTTTCAAAACTACCCTTGCTTGAAATCTACACCAAGACAAAACTAAAAAAGTTATTGCAATGATTAGGGGCAATTGTGGAAAGTAGGTGTAAGTTCTTTTTGTCCCCTTAATAAGTTGAGTTCCCAAAGGTGGACTCAAAAAAAGGAACGGAGGGAGCAATAAATTTTGGATCTTCTATTGGAGTTACCCACTTGAAAATCGATTTTATCAAAATTTTGGTAAAAGCTTCAAAAGCTTTAATGACAGATTCGTTTTGGGTGATTAAACGGGCGGATCAATAACCTGGCTCTGATACCAATGTTGATAAATATGCACACAAGCATACTAGTCGGGTTTAAGTCACTTACCTAGCGGAATAACTCAACGGATCGCCGAACGGTGTTGTTACGAGCCCGGCGTTTTCACCCACGAACTGCTGCTCCATGTAGCCTCCATGTAATCTCTTATGCTCCGCATAGGTCGTGAAGATCACTACTAGAGCGGTCCTCGTACATATCACACGCTAAATCCCAAGCCCCATTGGTGATGTGCTATAGAGAGAGAAAGCCGTGAGGGAGAGAAAGAGGGAGAGAGAGAGGCTGCTGCAAGTGTGTATCTCATCCTAAGAAATCCTAGCATGTGTAATATGCATATATATATATATATATAGGCACACAACTTGGATTTCCAAAACCAAGTCTATTGAACTCGGTTCAATATATGTGAGTCCAACTAATACACCCACAAATTTCTTACACTTTCTTTTCTTCATTAAAATAAAATGAAAATGAGGTCATCATTATTACAAGGATGAATGAGGTCATCATATTTTTAAAAAGTAGCATACAAAGGTGATTATCACTGACAAGTCTGATAGTTGTAGGGCCCCGTCATAGAAGCAAAAGTAAAGAATGAAGGGAAATGCTATTGTGAGCAGCTTCTCATATGAGAAAGCGGCTTTTAACCGTTGGATGAGCATCTAGCCTTAAGATTCTCTCCAGATTCCTGAGAATCTTAAGGCTAGATGCTCATCCTACGGTTAAAACCCGCCTTCTCATGTGAGAAGCTTCTCACAATAGCATTGCCCAAGAATGAAAGAGCATCTGAGCAAGGACTGGACGATGGGTGAATAATGAGGCTTTGAGCACCCCCAAACAATTATCAAACTTTTTGTGCTTTGTCCTATACACAGAACCCAAGGATAAAAAGTAGATAGAAAAAGAAAAAAGCTTTATCATCTGTACCTTCACCGTACAATTTATTTTATTTTATTTTATTATTGATGAAAATCACCATTCAATTATTATGGAAAAAAATTGGAAAGATTCTCTTTTGGGACTTTTTATAAACCGAAATTATTATACTACGTATATGGTAAAAAAAAATAGTTTCCAATGCAATAGAGGAAAGACTCTGTTGGTGTGTTTATTCTTGTAATTATTCCTACTTTCTGTATATTTGATTTTCAAAACTCTTTTTCAAATGATTTTCAAAAGACCACCTAGGTTGAGAGACCATCTGAGTAGGATCCTTCCAAATAGTAAGGTCGACATAAAGAAGTGTAAGACGGGCCTGAGCGGAGGATAAAGGGTATGAGTCTTCTTAAGTATGTGTTGGATGAGTATCTTAACTTAAGAATTTTGTTTTGATAGAACCCATTAAGATATAAAGATTATTTGCCTACTTGCATTGGTAACTATTTTTCTTGCTATAAATAACAATTTCAGTCCACAGGGAGTCCTAAAAGGATGTCGCCCTAGAATTGCTCAATTATTATAGAGAGTAATATTTGGGTGACAAACAAACATACTCTATCTCTCCTGTAGCACTGTGGCCTATGGGGCCCGAATAATTTCAGTGGACCCACAGTGCCACCCAGGAGAGAAATAGAGTGTGTTTGTAAGTGTTTGTAAAAAGTGTTTGTCACCCTAGCATTATTGTATTATAGATCCCTCTCAGTCTGTCACTTTCAACGAGTATTTTTTTTAAAAAAAAAACTACCGCAATTTTATTTGGCAAATACCGTCCTTTCCATATTATTTGCAAAACTACTGCAAAATTAAGAGGGCTAATTCTATTGCCATAGCAGTAATGACTAATGTCAAAGCAAAGAGTATCACTAAAAATTTTAGCGACACTTTTTTTTATTGCTAAAACTTTTAGCGACATTTTTTGCTCTGGCATTAGCCATAACTGCTCTGGTAATAGCATTATTCATTTAAGAGGCGTTGTGAATCATATCACCTCGTAGCCCATATTTTAAAGAGGAATGGTATGCTTTCTAAATTCTTTTTTCAAATTATTATCCCAAATGATGTGGCAGTGAAGCTACTTCAATAATGATAGGACAACTTCAACATTATCTAATTAAAATCCAGTAGATATACTGCCACATTATTTGGGATGAGAATTTGAGAAAAAATTGGGAAGCATAACATTACTCTATTTTAAATATATGATTTAGTCCCTAGCCATTCAAATTAATAGAAATTTATCCATCCTCAAATATGTGTTTAGAAATTAGTCCATAATCACAATTGTAAACTAGAAATTAATTATTTTTCCCAAATCTGTGTAATATTTATGGATGAAATTGCCCTTACTATTACATATACATATGTATATATGTACTATCAGCACAAATAAGGCATGCGAATGGCAGTTATGACAAGCGAAATCCATGAAAATACTAGATAAAGGAATAAATATTGCTAAAATCAAGAAGTTTCTTTATTTTGCTTGACTTCCAAATTCGTTTGTATTCCTCATGTCTGAACGATGGGTTTAAGATATATAAGTGTTACAGTCTGTTTTGATTAGGTGTGTTCTTCGTTTGCATATTAGATTATGTGGAGGTTTACTTTTGAGTTTTGAAGGTGAGATTTTTTTTTCTTTGGTAAGAAATTCTCATCATATCCATTCAAAAGATGATAAATTTCTCAGTAAATAACCACAAATTTGATAAGAAATTTCTCACTTCTGTTCTAAAACAAAAAAATCTAATAAGATGAATTGATGAGAAATTTGTCACTTCTAAGAAATTTTTTATAAATTTGATAAGAATTAGAAGAGAAATTTTGTGAGATCTAGTGTTGAGGGTTTGTGAATTACAAAAGTAAAACCGATTGCTGCTACCATGGCATGTGTTCATTTGCACAGTTTGAATTATGAAATTCACCAATATATAGTCATGTTGGCACGACCTCCAGTTTGAATTGTGAAATTGCAAAGCATTGATTTTTGGTAACATGAAGAAGACATGTAAAGGTTGTACAATATCAATCAAAGCAACATGTTAATCAATTTATTACAATTAAATCGAATCCAATACATTAACCTCAGTTGTGTCCGCGATAGCGGTAGTTTCATAATTGAATATATTAAGACGAATTGATGAGAATTTGATGAGAAATTTCTCACTTTTGAGAAATCTAATGAGAATTAGATGAGAAATTTCTCATTATGAGAAATTATTACATATTAAGTGAAAAATTAAAGATGTGAGTTAAATTTCTCACTTACTTCATCCCCATAATAAGTGAGAAATTTTTTTATTCAATTCTGAAACTGATGCTGGCACGGAGACAATTGAGGCAAAGTATTGGATTCGATTTAATTGTAATAAATATATTAATATGTTGCTTTATTGAGAATTTTTTGAGAAATTTGCTGAGAATTAAATGAGAAATTTCATGAAATCTAGTATTGAGGGTTTGTGAATTACAGAAGTAACACCGATTGCTGCTACCGTGTCATGTATTCATTTGCACAATTTGAATTGTGAAATTCACCAGTATATAGTCACGTTGGCACGATCTCCAGGTTGAATTGTGAAATTGTAAAGTGTTGGTTTTTGGTAATATGAAGAAGACATTAAAAGGTTGTTCAATATTAATCAAAGCAACATAGTAACATATTTATTACGATTAAATCGAATCCAATACATTTTCCTTAGTTGTGTCCACGCCAGCGGCAGTTTTAGAATTGAATATATTAACATGAATTGATGAAAATTTGATGAGAAATTTCTCACTTTTGAGAAAGATTGAGAAATGTGAAGAGAATTAGAGGAGAAATTTCAATATTCAATTCTGAAATTGCCGCTGGGCGGACACAATGGAGGCAAATGTATTGGATTCGATTTAATTGTAATGTATAAATATATTAGTATGTTGCTTTGATTAATATTGAGAAATTTTTGAGAAATTTGATGAGAATTAGATGAGAATTTTTGTGAAATCCAGTATTAAGGGTTTGTGAATTACAGAAGTAAAACCGATTGCTGCTACCAGGCATGTGTTCATTTACACAGTTTGAATTGTGAAATTCACCAATATATAGCCATGTTGGCACGGCCTCCAGTTTGAATTATGAAATTTAAAATCATTGGTTTTTGGTAATATGAAGAAGACATTACAAGGTTGTACAATATTAATCAAAGTAACATATTAATATATTTATTACAATTAAATCAAATCCAATACATTTTCCTGAATTGTGTCCGCATCAGCGGCAGTTTCAAAATTGAATATATTAACACGAATTTGATGAGAATTAGATCAGAAATTTCTCACTTTTGTTCAAATAAAAGGGAGAAACTTGTGCATAATTAAAATGGTGAAATTTTTCACTACTAAGTGAGAAATTTCTCACTTAATATGTCAGTGAGAAATTTTGACTTTTTCTCATACATGGGTGAGAAATTTTGATATTTTCTCTCTCACTCTCTCGAACGGACGTCACGATTGGGTCCAAAAGGGCCGAAATAGTCAAAAAGGCAATAAGTCAGGGCAGAATGGGTACTGGTTGCTGAGTAGGACCCATGGGGGCCAAAACTGGTAAGGATAGCCTGAAACGGGGTTATAAATACCCAAATAGACCTTAAAAGTTGGAATTGGCCAATTTTGAGGACACCAGTGCATCCGAAACGACCAAATTAATTGGGAACAAGTGTCCATTTGTAGAAAATCAAGCCCGAAGAAAAATGGCAAAAATAGAAAGTGGGCTCATGAGATGCCACGTCAGCAGCTGACTATGTCAGTCAACGCTACGTGGCATGCTATGATTAGTTAGACAACTGGTGAGCTGATTCTGACATAGCATACTAATGTGGCGTCAGCTGCCTTGTGTCAGCTTGTGATTGGTCGGTCAAATCTGATGTGGCATGTCATATGTCAGTCAACTGCCATGTGCCAATCTGTGATTCGTTGGTCAACTTCCACGTGGTAGCCTCTAGTTGGTCATTTAACTACTGACTCAGCGCTGACTGTACTGGTCTTTGCCATGTGGCATTTGCTGATTTGTTATTAAACTACTGAATCAGTGCTGGCTGGATTGGTCCTCGCCACGTGGAAGTTGTTGATATGCTGGTCAAAGCCGACTCACCGCTAACTTAGTGCTGACTGACTTGGTTTGCGCATGGGCAAGACACGGTGTAGTGGTGGGGCGTGCATGCCACCGTGGCTATTTGGAGGCTAGGCCGCTGGCTACTAGATCGTCCAGTCCAGGCGATGGTGATGGTGATGGTGGTGGTAGTCGCCGACGATTATGCCGGCAACGGCGGTCAGAAGGCCTTTTGTGCTGCGACGATGCATAGCCCTTTTAGAGTGTATATGGGCCTCTGTGGAACTTGATTTAGACACGTAGCCAGTTGGGATTGGTTCGTCTCAGCGATGGGGTCCCAGTGGTGGTGGTGGTGAGACCCAGTGAAGTGAGAAAGGCTTTGTTTGGCTGTTTTCTTCATTTCAGTTTGAGCTCCTTTTCTGGGCTTTCTAGACATCTCCAGGAGCTGTGGTTGTGGGGGTTAGTGAGTAATGAGGTGGTGGTTATGGGTTTTTAGCGGTGGAAGTAGTGGTGGTGTGGTAGTGGTAGTGGCAGTGGTAGTGGTAGTGGTAGTGGTAGTGTGTTTGGACCAGACCAAACAAAGTCTAAAGGTGGGGAGGAAGTTTTGGTTTGAACTAAACTAGGCCTTTTAAAAATCTGTGGCGGCTGAAAGGTTTCTTTGGGAATTGGCTATGGAGGGTGGCCTTCTATTTATAGACGGTTTTTGAAACCCTAAATGGGTTTTAATCCCATGTGGGTGAGACGCAAAGAGGTAGGTTCCAACCCACGATCGAAGCCTTTGATCAATTCCGAATTTTGATTGACAATATTTTTCAATCCAGACGTCCAATTTGGACTTTTCAAAAATATCCGAACTCACTTTAAAGCCCTCTACAAATCTGTACAGTTGGATTAGGAATCTCTGAGCACGAGAAATGACTATATTGCCCTTGTCTTGGCTGATTCGGTCGTTAAGCTTTGGTCAGACACCGTTCTTCTTTGGTTATCCGAATGAACTGATTCAAGTCACAAAGTCTATGATTTTCTCTATATTTCAGTCAGTCATGTCCAGTTGGACCCTTGGTGATCCCAAATTTATGATTGCATCCTTTTTCCTTGATTTTGGTGCGCCAAAACTTTGATCGGAGCCCGATTCTCCTTCAGTTGTCAAAGATTGATGATTTGAAATTCCGTTGGCTCATATTGATGCTTATTTTCCCTTAATGAAATCGAATTCGACTTTTTGTCATCCCGGACTTGATTCTGGTCTTGAAATTTTGTGCCGAACTTCGATTTCGGTTGAAAACGACACTAATTATCCAGATCGGATGATCCCGGACTCTATAACTTTCGGTCGATAAGCTGTGGACTCTAAAACGGCTTTGATTTGTCATCCGGCCATCCGAGACCCTGATGTGTTGACTTTCAACTTGAATCGATTCTAGTTATTGACTTCTGGGAGATCCGAAATGTAGTATGTCTGCGTAGGCATAGTTCAAGACGTCGATTTGACCTGTATGGGCTTGTGACTGGACTCCGGAGCTCCTTTTCTTGATTCACGTGCCCGGTGGGTCCCTTACGACAGTTAGTCCTCTTTTTCAGGGTTTGGGCAAAATGGGGTGTCTACATTTAGAAAGCCACCAGCATGGTGCTCCTCGATGATTATAAAAGTTACACGAAATGGCTCTTGGAAGATCTGCTTTCATCTCTTGAAAAGCTTAAGAATTGATAAAAATGACCAAAATGCCCCTGGACAAGTCAAAACTCCCAAAATTGGTCTGAAAGTCCAAAGATCATTCAACATCATTTGAAAAGCTTAAAAATGTCTTTTAAAAGAAAATTGGACAAAAAAGTCAGCCCCCAGAAGCTCCCAGAAGTTTCGGAACTTCACGGAAGTGCCCTGATCGACCGATTTGACCAGGATTTGACCCAAAAATCAAAAGTTCCATTCCGATTTCAAAATATTTTCATGAATACTAGAGGTCAATAGCTTTCCAATGGCATATCATTCATATTTTTCGGACTTAAAATGAATTTCTTAAGAATTTTTTAAGGCAAAAAATAGTGATCAAATCGACTTTGACAGTAAATACTGAAAATTTTTCTTAAGTGACCCAACTCTGAACTACATTTTTTTATTATGGAAAGTAGACTCCTTTAGGTTTCCAACGGTATATCTAAAGCTCAATTTGGAGTTCGTATGCATTTTTTGTGAATTTTGGAAGAAATAGGGATTTTTTGCGAATATCAGAAGTTCTAGGGGTCTAAACACAAAATTGGGGTCAATAGGGGGTTGAATTCCACGGCGGCAATGGCCCAGTGTCGATGTGGCACTCCCCCTTCGAACCCAATTTTTTTTTTTGGTAGAATTTTTGGAAGATAAAACGACGTAGTTTTGATCATCTGTGGTTTTTGGATCAATGGAAGACTTTTAAAAACTCCAAATCCCCCCCCCCCCCCCCCCCCCCCCAACTTTGCCTATATAATCACCCTTATCCTCCATTGTTGACATAGAGAGAAGGTGGAGAAAAGAGGAGAAAAATTAAGAAGAAGAAATAGGAGAGAGAGAGAGAGAGAGAGAGAGAGAGAGAGAGAGAGAGAGAGAGAGAGTTCTTCACTTTTCTTTATCCTAATTTGTATTTATGATTAGTTTTCCTCAAAACTAAGTTGTTTCTTCTTCTTGACAGTGGGTATATATATGTAGAGTATGTGTGTGTATATATATGTATGTGAGAGTGTATGTATATACGTGTATACAAATATTTCTCTCTCTCTACCTCTCTCTCTCTGCCCAAACAGCGTGTGTGCGCACACACACACACGCACACACACACACACACATACATATACACACACATGCACAGATATAACACACACATATATATATATATATATGTTATGAGAATTCCATAAGGCTTCCAAATCAAAATTGACATTCAATTCTTATAACAATTACCCCCAGGATATTTTTAGATTGAAATTCAACCTTACAGCTTTCCAATGACGCAAAAAGGGCGATTTCGGAGGCCAAAAACCATTTTTACAAAAATCTAGAAGGGCTATAGACATGAAATTTGACAGAAAAGTAGGGGATACATAGGGGAATGGGAAAAACAAGTGGTGGCTGGCACGTGGTACTGGAGGGCCCCACAAGAGCCGCCACCTCCTAATGTGGTCCACCACTAGATTTTTCTCTCTCCCACTATATATACACGTGCTGTGAAAGGAAATTGCCCAGAAACTTCGTTTGGTCCCTGAATTGACTATTTTACCCTCTTTCTATGCATTAAAAGACACCCAAATCCTACATCTTTTGCTGATAAATTGGACCCCTTGGTCCCCCCTTTTAGACATCAAGAAAATACACTCGAACACCCAATAATATAGGGAGAATCTACTTAGAAATCACACTTGAAGTTGGTAAAATGTTGTGCTTGTCTTTTCTTGAATAGAAAATGAAAAAGTAAGAAAAACATTCTATTTGTTTTCTTGAAAAGTAAAAAAGAAGTAGCATTTTAGAAGATCTAAAACTAGAATATGAGTTGACATCTTTGCACCCTTGGCTTGGAGCTTGAAGAACACTTGAAGGAAGAAGAAACGTCTTCCAACTCTTTGCATTTTTTAGAGATCTTCAAGAGGTAAACTCTAAAACTACCTCTTTAATCTACTAGTTTTGTATATATGTTTTGATTTTTATTTTAGAAAACTTATTTTAAGTGCATGCAAGTAGTAACAATGTATAAAATGCCAATCACAAATCAAGCACATAAAACAAAAAACTAAAATTGAAATAAAAACATTCATGTGCCTCTATCTCCATAGAACCTCTTTCTTGGTTTGGTCGCCTCCGGCTCCATCTTCATGGACAACGGCTTCTCGCTCCATCGTCATGGGCTTCCTAATTTTATTACATTGGACCTATGCTTTTTTCAAAACTTACAATTAATCGAAATAGAAAAGATAGTAATAAAAAAAAGGCTAGGGAAATTGGTGCAACTTTCCTATTCGCAAGATTGAAGTCGCAGTGCCCTGTACATATGCCTTAAAACCTAACCAAAATATACATCAATCACAAACTTAAATTTAAATACAATAATTTAAATCACTGGAACTTGGTGCCATGGGATATAGCGGACTAACTAGCTGCAAAAGGGTCAGATATACACACATCCACGCATATATACATCCATTGGAACTACTAATTGACTCACACACACACCATAAACACTTTATGGAAGTAATTAGAACTAAAACATCATCTCTGGTTCTCTGTTACACTTCGATCGATCGAAGAAACCTCGATCGTTCGAACCTTCAATCGATTGAACTTAGTTCAATCAATTGAACTTGTCTTTTTCACAGAATGATTTTTAAAAAATTACAGAATAGTTTAAAATTGAAGTACATAAATTTTAAAACTTTTAAAAACATGAAAAGAACACCTGGACACAAAACCTTGTTCGATCGATCGAAGAACGTTCGATCAATTGAAGCCTGCATTGGTTTGATCGCTCGAAACTATTTCAATCGATCGAACACAGAGAGTTTCAATTGATTGAAACAAGTTTGATCGATCGAAACTGCTATGCATCCAATGCAATCACATATTTATTTTCTGCTGTGAAAACACTAAAGAAATAGATCTGTGATGATGCAGTTTCAAAACAGCACTAAATACTAACATGCAAATCAAACTAGTATTCCTAAAACGCATCTATAGATTCAAGCAAGCGAGGCTCTGATACCAATTGCAGGATTTAGGTTTCAAAAACTTTAAATCATGCACAATGAAAAATATAGTTTATAAAACTAATTGGTAGCCCGGATCTACTACTCGTTAACTCTATTGATGTGTACTAGAGAGGGGACAAGAATTATACCTTTAAGTTTTGAACCCAATTCTAAAATCTTCGACTTCCAGCAGCCTCTACTAGATGGTCTTCACTCTTATGACTCCTATGGATGGTCTCGGAGAGACTAGGGTTGGTGGGAACCCTAACAGAGAGGATAAAGAAGGTCTGGAAGCCCTAAATAGTTTCTGCAGTTTCTGGTATAATAAAAACAATGAACTCTGATTTTTGGACGCAGCTGCCCTATTTATAGATTCCCATAACCAACCTTACTTTTAATCGATCGAAGTGACTTCGATCGATCGAACCGACTTCGATCGATCGAACCTTCGATCGATTGACGAGATTTCGATCGATCGAACCTGTCTAGACTTCAATCGATCAAAACTCTTTCGATCTATCGAACCTGTCTTAACAGCATCCTCATATGTCTTTCCAAGCATCCTAGCAGAGTTAAGAGTGGGACCTCCTAGGTTCTTTATTGTTGGCTCAGACCAGTTGTTAATTTCCATGATCAAACTCTTTGATCAGTAAATTAACCAACTGGTTAGTTAACATTTACTCTACTATAGAACGATAACTACACTCCAATGCAAAAGAACAAATCCGAAGCGATATCTAGACTTGTATGGTGCACTAATGTCCCTCTACCGTCAGCATTCATAATCAAATTTAGGTAGTCAGATAACTATTATTGTCAACCTGAATAATGATTACATCTTCCATTCCTTGAGTCCCATTCACCTCTCATGATTACCAAATATGTTGATAGCTACTTATCAACAAGACTGTAGTTCTCAGTAATCAACTCGGTGACATTCTTAAGGGAATGCTTACTCTTTATTAGAGGGTAGATTCTATCTTGACAATATATGTTCACAACCCTATGAACATGACATACCCAAGATACCCAGGTGTTGATCTTTTATAGACCTCACTGATTGGTAAGTCAAAGTAGTCATATCTATAGTCTGTGTTCATAATCGTCTCAATATTAAGAACACGTACCTTATACAAGTTATGAGTTCCTATCGACTGTTGATAGTCTTAAGTGTCAATAGGAAAACTCAGGTCCGTCAATGCACTATAAGCACTAGCATATTAACTAAGAGTTATACTCTAGTGGTTGAGATTAATCACTCCATCCAATGATAGTCAATCATGCTACAGTGTACACCTGATGAGATATCCAGTCTCATCATCCACTATGACAAATTCTAAGTATCAATGAATAGTAATTCGTATCTCACTTTTATGCATCTCATACATACACGATTTACTTACTATGATACTTAAGGATTAACAATCATCTAATGAAAGAAACATACATAATAAAATGTGAAGCTGATATCCATATATTAAAATGTCAATGTCTTATACATAAAGTAATGGTTTGAGGGCACAAACCCAATGACCTTCTCATTCACTTAACTCTCTCTCTCTCTCTCTCTCTCTCTCTCTCTCTCTCTCTCTCTCTCATGTTACAGTCCTTCCTTTTCCCAATATGTCACCGTCTCTCTCTCTCTCTCTTTCTCTCTCTCTCTCTCCTCTCCTCCTCCTCCTTCTTCTATAGGCAAGTATCTCAATTCCCTATTTTTGTATATGCGTTGAGATCAAAATCAAATCTTTTGTTCTATTTGGATAAACAAGGCTCTATTATACTTTTTAGGCACCAAAGAGAGGAGAGAGTTTGATACTATTGGAATGAGGTAGCTTAAGAGATTGTGAAAGTTTAAAGAGCCATGGAGTCAGCTACCAAATCAATGTTTTCTTCCTCTCACGTACATATAGGTAGCACACACCTATATGTATATGAACTCCTCTGCATACTCCCTGAATTATTATTATTTTTTAATTTTTTGTTTTATTTTGTTTTTTAATATGCATCACAAGATATTCCCATTTCAACCAATATCCCACATTAAAATAGAAGTTTTATAAATTTACCAAAAAATGTGCCATAACTTCCTAGGTTTTGTTAATTGAAAAGCGGGTTTTAGTAGAATAAAAAAATAAAAAACAGCAAAAAGAAAAACATGTCAAAGATAAGACCAGGGAAAGGAAATAAATGAAATGCTGCAATCAATACAAACTTTCCCTCCCGTAAATGTTGGTTCGAAAATGTAATTTACTAATTCATCTTGAAAAAGAGAAATAGATGGCACTTGATTCTCTCGCTAGGTCCGTTAATGTGTTTACATATGGCATTTTAAGTGTTTAAGTTGGGTCTTATGTACTTTTGATTCATCAATAAAATCTACTATTCAAAAAATGAGTAAAATTAGATGCTTCATTGTTGAATAGGGACCGTGCATGCAGAATTGTCAAAATTCAAATGGTGTAAGTGATGTGATGTGTGCTTTTGATTCCATGGAGAACCATAAGTGAGACAAAATGGTTAGCTGGGTTGGCCCATGCGATAAGGTAACTACCCAGGTAAGCTTTAACATTGATAATGTTTTCCTAAATGTCTCTTGACTATTCTAAGGACTTTGTGGACCTTCTAAAAACATTAGCTTCAAGGCTTTATTTGGTTCATAGATTTTGGGAAGGAAAAGAAAGGAACCACAAACCATAACACCTTTCATTGTTTGGTTACCAAGGAAAATAGAAGAGAGAGAGAGAGAGAGAGAGAGAGAGAGAGAGAGAGAGAGAGAGAGAGAAATGAGTGTAGGAGAAAAAAACTAGGGAAATCGATTTTCCTTTTCTTTTTCCTTTTCCTTTTTTTCCTCGCTTCGCTCTCCGAGTATAGAATTAGTGGGGATTACATTGGTTCTTCCATAGTTTGGTGCTTGAGAGTTGAACAAAAAGGAACATTGAACTTCTTCATGCATGTTTATCAAATCATCAATAAATATCAACATGCATGCTATATTGTTTATGAGGTGCAATAATGGGCATGTCCATGAAGGATATAAGACAACTAATATTATCTGCATGAGTCATTATTGCATTAATTTATCAAACCTTCACTACTCTCGATTGCACCCTTTCCCAATTTTTATTTTGCATTTGGTAAATTTGTATATTTTTTTCCCATCTGCTTTTTCACAGCTTCAGAATCTGCTCATGATGAGGGAACCATGCGTTACATTGCTCTAACGGACCAGAGTTGGTTGCTAGATCCATTCTTTTGGATATTCTGCTATTCAAGCTTATGTACTTGCTTAGGGTAGACTTACGCCTAATAAATACTGCAAAACTCCATCGTTCTTTTGTTTGCTTTCTTAAGGATCCATTTGTGGAGTCCATGTTATTTTTAAAGTAAGGAACTATGCAATAGAGTTAGAATATATTGAGGTTGAGCATCGCAGTGTATCCCACGACTTTGTATTAGCATTTTTCCATTGTGGCATCTAAAATGCGACGACATATTTTTTTGTGATAATAGGTTATTTGTTAATTCAGTCAACCACGATATAGGCCTGTAAACGGATCGGATTCGGATTGGATTTCTACAATCCGAATTCAAATTCGACAAAAATCACTAAGAAAATCTGAATCCAAATTTGTTAAGATTTGGATATCCGAATCCGAATCCGAAAATGTATGAATATCAAAATAAAGACAAATTGATTGTCCATTATCATGAGTGTAGAGGAAACCCTAATATGTTCACTAAATATGATTTTAGTTATAACAATAAAATACAAAAACTTTGGATTCGGATCCTTATCGGATTGGATTCGGATCGGATCCGTTATGTACCTACATATTTGGATTCAGATTTGGATTTTTATAATCAGATTCGGAGTTAAATTTTCTATTAGATTCGAATCACATTCGGATAAAATTTGATCCGTTTACAGGCCTGCCACACAGGGTGTGGACTAGTTATCTAGTATGATTGAGAAAAGAACACCAATTATGAGTTAAGAACAAAGATATTGGCAAGGCCTACCGCAAGATAGGGCGAGGAGGGGTGCTTTAGCCCAAGCTTGTGGCTCCTTCCCCTTTTGTACCAAGACCCCCGAGCCCACTTTCTGGCAATGAAGGGTGAGTACCCTTCCATTTTGAGCAAGTCAATTCACAGTTTCCTGATACCATAAAAAATTAGGTGGCGACTATAGTCAATTCGATTAGCTGTAAGACCTAGGTCTCTGTATGCACCCTTGGATCCGTCCCGGGACATAATTAAGAACAACAGGACTTTCCACCGGCATCCTACACAGTGCAAAATTTCTCATCAAATTTTCATCAATTAGTGTTAATATATTCAACTCTAAAACTGCCGCTGGCGTGAACGCAATCGAGGCAAATGTATTGGATTCGATTTAACTGTAATAAATATATGAATATGTTTGTCTATGCCAACGGCAGTTTCATAATTGTATATATTAACCCAAATTGATGAGAAAAAGTGAGAAATTTCACACTTTCAGTCATCATTGTTCCAGTAACCAGAAAATGTAAGAGAGAAATGCAAGTGTAAGCTAGATGAAAACAAAGTCAAAATAGAAATGAGGTTAGGGGAGAGAGAATGCAAATGTACATTGGATGCTAATAAAGTCAAAAGTAGAGATGATGATGATGATGTATGAAATAAAATCAAGAAGAAATGGGGTTGAAGAAGAGAGAAATGCAATGTATGTAAAGAAAAATAAAAAATAAATGAGATTAGAGAAGAGTGATGCAAGAGTGATTGATAAATAAACAATAAAAAACAAGTGGGATAGAGATTGAAGCACTAGCTACACATTCCGAAGGACAGAAAGAGAAGAAGAGAGAAGATGAGGACTCCATTGGAAGCCTAAGCTCAAGCTCACCCAAACACTCCCTTGTTCACTTTGGTGAGTTCTAAACTCACTTAGTAGCTTAGGTGTATTGTATTTATGAGTTTTAACATGAAGAAAACAACCCAAAGGCAACCCAGAATTTCTGGGCGTCACTGCCCAGATTCTGGAGAAGAAGACCTTCTCAATCGATTGAACTTGTATCAATCGATTGAAAGGGATTTCAATTTATTGACATTACTGTTTACCCAATCGATTGAAACGGACTTTAATCGATTGAAACTACCTTTTTCCCAATCGATTGAACCCCTTTATCAATTGATTGGTATTTCCAGAATACTAATGTTACTTGTTGTTTATGATATGAACTGCTTAGTTGTTTAAATACTATTACTTGCTTCTGTTATGCGATTAATTAAAATGCGACGCTATTTTAAGATAACGTTGTGAGTAACGTATCAAGGTTCAGAACTTTAGTTATCGATCCCAATACAGTTTGATATTCCTTCATGTCAATCAGTGTAGTCAGGCCACATGATAATGTCATATATCAGTGATAGTATATTGTTAAGTAGGTTTGATCAGTTCTGGAAGTTTTATGAGGACGGGTGTTGGTCATCATATGTCCTTAAAAGCGGTGGACTGAGCATATGTTCTTAAAAGCGGTGGACCGAATCAATTAGCCCTAAGATAACTAGTGATCTAATCATATGTTCTTAAAAGCGGTGGACTGAGCATATGTCCTTAAAAGCGGTGGACCGTGATCATTGGTAGACGTTGTTAAGTCGTGGTAATAGAATTAATGTGTCTTTGCTTGAAGCGTTATATCCCTGACTTGCAGTGGACTGTGCATATGTTCTTAAAAGCGGGGGATGGACTAAAGTGGTGTCTATGACTTAAGGTTGACTATGAATATGTTCTTAAAAGTGGTAGACAGAGCATTGGTGTATCCAGGAGTATTGCAATCTAGTTTGTCTATGTATGAGTAAGATGTTGTGGGATTTTGTATACAAGACGTGAGTAATCGATTAATGAAAGGTTTGAATATAGATAAAGATATTATTAGTAGGACTATATTGTATGTCCTTCTTAACTGATAATTACATTATACATTATACCTATGATACTGCATTAGTTTCTTCTCACTCGGCTTTCTGTAAGCTGACGACTTTATGCCTGGACATTCCCTGTTCAGACTACACTGTTTCTGACATTGCACGTAACGAGTTGTACGATGATGGCTACTACCCGGAGGGAGGATATCCAGAGAGTGGCCCCACCAATACCAACTATGCTGGGAAGGACTATTATGCTGACGACTATGTATACGCCAACTAAAGACATAGGATGATTGTAGTTTCTATTCATGTCTGTTTAACTTTATCTTATGTTTTTTAATTGGGAATATGTTGCCCTCAGACTTTAGTATTTCTGTTTTGAACTCTGATGTAATAATTTAGGGATAGTATTTTAAAATCACTTTGGCTTTTATTACTGTTCTCTTAATTTCTTGTTGGTTGGACCTGTGTGGTGTGGACAATTCAGTGACTTCACCAGTCATTACCTACGGACCCAAAAAGGATTTTATTTCTCTATTTTTTCTGCTTCGGGGCGTGACATTTACGTTTATCATAACCGCAAAACACACATTTTTGGAAAGATTTTCTGTATACATATCTCTTATATATATATCATTAAGGGTATAATCATCCATAAAATATCTACTAATTTGGGAGAAATGACTAATTTATAATTACCATGCATTGTGATTAAGGATTGATTGCTACACACGGTTTTCAATTTGGACTAATTCATATTAATGAGGCTGACTAGGGACTAATTCTTATATTTCTATTAAAAAATTACATCCGTATTGATGGCTGTGCTCTTTTTTTTACTCTCTTTTATCTATTTATACTAGTATACTAGAATTAGCAAAACCTTTCCAAAGTGATTTTTGTACAAGCAGACATTCAAGAAATTTGGTGTCTACCAAATTTAGATATAGCTATATGGCCATGTAGATTTTCTCAAGTCATCTTTCAATTTTTTTTATTATTATTTAAAAAAACCTTGGTCATTTTGCTCCTTGCTTCTTAGATCTCAATCATATCCACCCTATAAAGTTTGAACAAGAAGCAAGTACTATACTCATCTCTCTCTCTCTCTGTCTCTGTCTCACACACACACACACACACACACACACACACACACACACACACACACATGCACGCACGCGCGCGCGCGCGCGTACACACACACATAAAGGAAATGAGAAATCTTGAAAGTCACCATCACCTTTCCTACATTAAGAGCAAAAAACAAACCAAAGTGAAGAAAAATCTCATCAAGATTACATTTATTTCCAATCCAATGATGATGAAAGCCAACAATGCTTCTGAGTTCCAAGCAATTGTTCAACTCCAATAAGGCCAAAACTCCAGCATAATAAACCTAAATCACCAATTCAACAACCAAAGTTCTTGATTATTAACTCCACAAACAAAAATAGCTGTGACAAAAGGAGAAGAAGAAGATCAAACATGGTATCTTCGTTCGAGCTCAACGAAGATTTCCTCCGAACAAAAGCTCTAGATATCAATTTCTTGTGTATCAACATAGAAACTTTTATTTCAATTCCAATACGTGGTGGATTAAGTATTTTCCTCATTGATTCCAAGCGAAGGATTAATGAGCTAATAACATATCAAGTTCTCTATTGTATTGTTCCTTTGGCTATCCATCACAACATTTGATTGGAAGGTAATGACAAACTTATGCTCAGTTTGTTTGGTAGGAGAATGAATTTTTTTTGCCATACGTACATAATATATTTATCATTTAGTGTAGTGGACTCATGCGAGGACATAAGTATCAGGGCTCCGGGGAGGGGGCAAGGTTCTAACCATGGTATGAGCGTAGCATGGATTTTAAATAGGTATTCTATGTTTTACACTACTTTATATTCTTAGTAGTTTACACCAAAACGTTGTAATGATTGCTCCCAACGTTGTGAAGGCTTACTCCCAATGTTGTGAAGAGTTGTAACAGACTTTGAAACAAGTTGCTCTCTGCGTTCTTAAGAGTTGCTCCCAACGTTACAAAGAAGTTGCTCCAAAACGTCATGTTGATGACTTGCAAATTAAAAAAAAAATAATTGATACTTTTTTATTTAAAAAAAAAAATAAACTGACTTTTAAATTCTATACAAAAAGTAGACAAAAAGTTAATTATCGCAACTTTAAAAGTCATAGTAACTTTTATTGTATAAATATTTCTTTTCATAAAAATTCTAGTTTTAAAATCTATTCGACGAGATCTATCACACGAGTGCCATTGTCAATAGAAAATTATGAAGAAAAAACTCTGTGAAATTTTACTTTATGTTTTTAAGTTAAACTGGTGATTAGACTCGTATTTAGCATTCTTGATGTCTTATTCTTGTGCAAAATACCATTCCTGGAGCTTCTAAGCACACCGTTTATACACTTTGTTCACTAAACCCTTGTTTTTTCTTGGTTGTTTTATAGGTAAATAAAGTCATGCTTGTGCAAAAGGAGATCCTATTTCAAGATTAGAATGAAAGTTTTGATTTCTATCCTAATTTGAGTGCCAAAGACCATGAATTAAGTAGCTACTTCAATCTAGGAGAATGTAGATCGTCGAGTTAGCTTCGTATGGCTGTAAATTTCACATCATTCCGAGGTCTGAGCTACAAGATATGGTGATTCTATGATCGGCGTGCAAGATAGGAGTGGAGTTAAAGCCGTGACCAAACAGAGGGGCATTTGACCGATTGAAGGGGCCTGTTCGACCGGTCAAACTACCCCAGTTTCCTCTCCTTTGTTTTTACAAGTTTCCCATTCTAGGGCTTAGTATATAAGTTAGCCTTAGGGTTTTCGGACGAGATTATCTTATTTCAGAGATATTTTTCTTTCATCCTCTCTTCTCTCTCTTAGGTCTTCTCATTTCTCTTGTATTTAGTGTCCCTATCTACCTCCATTAGGAAAGTAAAGGTTAGAGAGAGAGACAAGAGTGGTCTTGTGTTTTGAATCCTTGAAGTTGATGTAAGTTGTTGGCATTTATTTTAAGCTTTTAATGATGTCTATGTGTTGGTACCATTTCTCCTTCCCTCTCTTTAATGTTTATGTTTTTATCTCCATGAGTATCTATATTATGTAGGTTGGGGATCATAAACCCACCATTGGACCCATTTGAGCTCTAATGTAGGATTTTAATGTCTTGTAGTATTTCTAGGGTTCATTTGTGTAAGGTTTGATTTTCTAGGACTTCACTTATGATGTCAAGCATCATAAGCTGTTCAACCCATGATTTCAAACCTCACCTCATGTATTTTATTAAAGTTTCTATCAAACATTATAGGTTGACCACCACATGTTTGATAGTGTGCCTTAATAGGATTTTCTACCCTAGAAAATGCTATAAATATGGAATCAACTTGTTGTTTGGTCCAAGGCGGGGGAATGCTCCCCAACCTCTATCTTAGATTGGTAATGGGTCTCAGGTGTGTGTGGGTCTTGACCCGTGGATCCCAATCCCAATGTCTTTTAAACCTGTCTCTCCCTTGCCTGCTTCAATTCGGTACAACAAAGTCGATTGCCTTATTGATAACCAATCAAGGACGTGGAATGAAGCTATGATCCGTTCTCTTTTCCTGGAGCATGAGGTTGATTCCATCCTTGTTCTTTAGATCCATCGAGCTGCGACTAGGTATGTTTTGGTTTGGCACTGCGATAAGTGTGGACACGTGGCCTCCGCGGTCCACCCCCTTTTCGGGGTTTAAGAATTGATTTTCCTTTAAAATGTCTGAAAAAAAAGAAAGTCTGTGAAAACACATACATAGTCGCCACTTGGTCTTTAGAAAACCAAGAAACCCAATTTTGACTCACCCAAACGGATAAAGGGCACTGGCCCTTTATAACCAAAGAACTTGGTTCGGGGTTTTGGTACGAGAGATGAAGGAGCCTTTGTCACGACTAAAACACTCTCAACTCACCCTGTCTCTCGACGGGCCTCAATTAGCATCCAAATAATCATCTTATACTACATTTGGTTCGACAATTAATATTTTGATAAGTATATTACATTGCATAAGAATTTTGAAATGGAAGATCAAAAGATAAGATATCGTTAATAAGATCTAAGCTAAGTATCACACAATGCAAAAGTGAAAGATTACACAAATAAACCTAGGAAAAATTGTCTAATCACATATCAAGTAATCAAGTTTTCCTAATCTAAAAGGGACATGAATTGTTCTTGAAACAAATAAATCAAAGAAAACAAAGATGCTTAGCAAACTAGTATGATGCATATGTTAATTCTTGAAAAAGAAGACTTCTCAATCTCCGGGACGGATGAGAAAGGAAGATTTGATCGAGGGGGAGCATGAATGTGTGATCGATTTCATTCCTTATGATCTTCTTAGATTGGGAGTTTCAAAATCCCTAAATCTTGCGTGGATGCAATGGATGAGCCTAGAATGTGTAATACCCATAAAATTTCAAGTTAATAAAATAAGCCCGTATTTCAGTTCGTATATTTACCCCTGTGTTCTATATGAATATTATGTGTTATTATACTATTTACTTAGACTGCAAGTTACGAACCCGGATTAACATATCACGCAGACCCGTAAAATCTGCGTTGATCTGGAATGTCTTGCACGTAGTTCCTAACGACAACTTAAACAAAAATGGAAACAATAGTGCAATGGGATATTTCCTAAAGTGCTTAGTGTACTACCCAACTATCCCAAACCCATTAGATATTCACTCTACCCAAACACCCCCCCACAAACCTGCTGGACTACTTCTACCACCCAAAACTGCTGGCTTCATTTCCCACTCCCTAGGCACCCTTTCCAATCAGTCCACATCTTTCTAGATCAACTAGATTTAAAGATCTGCATGTATAGGGTGTATATACCATGCTTTGGTATATTTATATATATGAACCATTGAGAGTGAGAGGGAGTCACCGAGAGGTTAAAGAGAGAGAGAGAAAGAAGAAAACAAAACCTTCACTCACTGCCCCAACCCCACTGCTCCCTCACCCTCTCTGCCTCACCCCACTCAGCACAGACCACACACACGCAACTGAGAGGAAGAAGGAGGAGACACAGAGAAAAGGAGAGTTTGGCCGGAGATGGAAAGGAAAGGAAAGAGGACTCGAGACCCAGAAGGTATAACCACACCCCACTTTGTAATTTCTGTACACTCACACACACACACCTAGACTCATACGCATGCTCCCACACAGCCCCAAACAGTTCCGAGAACCCCCACCATGGCCGGCGGCCATTAAAGCTCAAACGGAGCTCGGTTTTTGGACCATCACCAAAACCCGTAAAAGTAATGCCAAAATAACCCTAACGACCCCCTTAAGACCCTTGATGAATGGCTCGAAGCTTAGACCACGTTTGGTCCTCCTACGATCGAATTATTCTTTTTTGGTCGAGTCTATTTTTACCTCCGTACGGACAGGCCATTAAGATTTAGGATTTAAGACCTATACCGTTGGATCAGCCTTGTCGAGGCACTTGATTTCGACATAAAATTTGCGTATTTTCGTTAAGAAATGAGGGAGATATGATCAATTAATTTGTGTATATACGGATTATATATATATATATATGTGTATATGTGTATCACAGTCACGTTGGAGAAGAAAAGGGCTGACTTAGCTTAGGGACCATTTGGGATGATCAGCTTATGACCGAGCTCACGTGGGTTAGCTTCGTGGTTAGCCAAACAGAGCCTTAGGCTTTAGATTATTAATTGATTTTTATTATTAATCCAAATTGACTCATATTAATATCGTCTAAATTACTTTTATAATCCTAAAATATTATAATTGATAAGTATTGTATATTCTAAAATTATAGATTGTAAAATTATATATTATACATGTTATTTATTTAGTTTTAGATAAATGATAAATGTTAGTTTTAATTACAGTATATAAATACTAGTAATTATTAAATGTTTAAAAATAAGTTTTATAATATTCATTATTAGATGTATAATTTTGGAATATTAAATTATATTCTGAAATTATATTTTATTAATTAATTAGCACACTTATTATTTATTTAGTTTAAATAAATAATAAGAAAGAGTTTATAATTCATAATAATTAAACCGTAGCTCAGAAAAATACGCGATCAACTCCCAGAGTCTTAAAAAAATGTCTAGAACATTCCCCCGAAGTTTGGTGACCTTTTGACGTAGTAAAAAATACAGCTTGTCTTTAGAACCCACATTGGTACAGAAAACCCAGCCTTTTACATGACAGACTCCGATTTGAGTCTAGTCAATAGCGTTAGACTCAGAATGATGTCTAGATCATCATGTTGAGGTTTAGGAACCCATCCGGCACAATTCCCATTATGCCCTTCATTCTAGTAAGCATATTAACCGCCATTCTATGAATTCGTATACTTTGTAGGAACCACCGCTACGATCATTTTTACGCACCTACATCGAGGTGAGTAGTCCTAACTCACTTGGTATATTATAGAATTACTCTTTGAGCAATTTGTTTATATCCAGTGTGTCCTGAGTGGACATATCTGATGAGTATTATTTATGTGTACGTTCAGATTTACTATTTATATAATGAACGCATGTTATACATGCTTATTATGCTTCACAATTATACAACCACATGGACATTCATATGAATGTAAACGAGTCATGATGTCAATGTTGACGTCTGCATGGTTAGTCAAGGGTACTAGCCCAGTCATTTTGTCATACATGTTGAGTAGACCGCGGAGATCCAAGAGTTGAATTGATTTGAGTTGGTAGGTATTGGTCACAATGGTTGTGAAGTGTAGTGAGCTAGGGTTATGCCGTTTTGGCCCACGAGGGAGGTCAAGGGGTATGTTGATGATATCGCTTTAGTTCACGAGAGAGGCTAAGGGATACATCTAAGGAAGTAACACCGATGATATCGCTTTAGTCCATGAGAGAGGCTAAGGGATACATCTAAAGAAGCTACACCGATGATATCGCTTTAGTCTACGAGAGAGGCTAAGGGACACATATAAGGAAGTAACACCGATGATATAGCTTTAGTCCATGAGAGAGGCTAAGGGATACATCTAAAGAAGCTACATTGATGATATCGCTTTAGTCCACGAGAAAGGCTAAGGGATACATCTAAGGAAGTAACACCGATGATATCGCTTTAGTCCATGAGAGAGGCTAAGGGATACATCTAAAGAAGTTACACCGATGATATCACTTTAGTCCATGAGAGAGGCTAAGGGATACATCTAAGGAAGTAACACCGATGATATCGCTTTAGTCCATGAGAGAGGCTAAGGGATACATCTAAAGAAGCTACACCGATGATATCGCTTTAGCCCACGAGAGAGGCTAAGGGATACATCTAAGGAAGTAATATCGACGCTACCGCCTTAGTCCATAAGAGAGGTCAAGGGGTATATCATTCGTAAGAAGAGCATATTATATCATGGCTGCTGCTTGGGCTCACGAGAGAGGGAAAAGTGTATGCCGATGCTATGGTCAAGGAAATTCGGAGTTACGGTCAAAAGTAGTTGAGTAAAGTCGAATATATCGATACTGCATTGTGTCATCATATTATCACGTCATATGCTCATTTAATGTTGGTTCAAGATATTCGTTGTACTTGTACATCACTATTTGTATTTGGAGTGATCGATTAGACGAACTCACTTAGCTTCAAAAGCTAACAGTCTTCCCTCTGCCCTGGACATATTACGTCTAGGTTGTAATGAAGAAGATCATCAAGGTGACTACGAAGATGAATATCACTATCCCCAAGGGGGGAACTATCAGGAAGGTTATCTCGAGGAAGATGTTCAGGAAGAGTATGATAATGAAGGGTATGGGTATGCCAGTTAGAAAGAAGACCATGGTCTACTACCGCATTTAGAATTCCGCTATGTTTTAAGAAACTATCTTTTGGTTGATGTAAAAATTTAAGTGGCGTCGATCGCCCAAACTTATCTTTTGTGGTTTTCATTTGGAGCTACTGTAATAGCCTGAGTAGCGAACACTTAAAGTTCCCCCATGAATACCATTAGATTTTGTGAAATTTCTTACTATGATATATCTATGTTAGAATGTTTGCACGGACAGGTCAGTTTTATGTAACTCGTCATTCCCTACGGGTCCAGAAAGGACATTTTAAATTTTCCCAATTTTTGGCTACTCTGGGGCGTGACAGAATGTGCAAGGTAGTAGCGTGTTTGTGTTCATGGATTTTCTAAAGTGAATTAGAAGTCTAAATTATGCATGAATGAATGAATAATGTTATTGTAAGATATATACAAATGTGGTATGTATGAGCTACTTCCTAAGATATGGACTAATTTGGATTACATGTGAACATCTATCAAAGAATTAAAGTAAAACATGATTGCTGTGAATAGTGGACAGAACAGTGAACTCATTTTGTAAAAATGGAAAAGTGAGGTTAGAAGTGTGCACACTTGAAAAAAGGGAAAAGGATAATTTTATTCATATTCATCCCCATGTATATTTAGCTTTACAAAGAGAGAATAAAAGGAAAGGAAATAAAAATGAAATAAAAGAGAATTAAAGAAAATAAAGATGGTCAACATGACCAATAAAGATAAGAATCATGTCATCATAAAATCAGCCATTCCAACACTCCCCCGTAAACTGAAGGTGGAAATAAACGACAGAAGTTTGGAACAATAAGGTTACAACAAGATTGCATGAAAGTTGGCAAGAGTGGGAAACACCATCCACCAATAGAGTGTGAGACTGTGGGAATGATCATCCACTGTAAATCACCAGAAAAGCCAACTTCTTGTTCAAAAACAAGTAATAGTGGTTACAACAATAGACCCAAATCTTGAAGGTTCAAGCCACCATAATATACTCCACCACTCCCCCTCAAAGGACTAGCCGAAGGCTGGACAAGACCCGAATGGCGCTGGCATAGGGCTGGACAAGGCCCGAAGGGGCTGAACGAGGGCTGGACATGGCCCAAAGGTTGACCGAGTGTTGAACGACACCCGTAGGGGAAGAGTGGAGTCGGCGTAGGGAGGGTCTAAGAACTGAGTCTTAAAAGTGAAAGCAAAGCGAGGACTGGTGGGTGACAGGTCGTCACCCACCGAAGGTGGAAGCGGGGAAACAATGCCAAAATCAAGTTAGGCTCTGATACCAACTTGAAAAAAAGGGAAAAAGGATAATTTTATTCATATTCATCCCCATGTATATATAGCTTTACAAAGAGAGAATAAAAGGAAAGGCAATAAAAATGAAATAAAAGAGAATTAAGAAATAAAGATGGTCAACATGACCAATAAAGATAAGAATCATGTCATCATAAAATCAGCCATTCCAACAAGCACAATTCATGATTTTTTTTTTTTGGAGATCATCCCTACTGTGTCTAGAACGCATATCAAAAAGCCAAATCAAGATTGAAGTTACAGATTGAGAGAAATCATATAAACAAGAGAAGTTACTCAGAAACAGAATCTGTACTGTCGACTGAAATGTAGTCTTAGAAAATGAAAACAAAACACTTGGAGGCCCATATTACACAAAAAGTTCCCTAAGACACTGAAGTTCAAGGAAAAAATGATTTGGGACCACCCTTTTTGGAAAAGTTTTTTGGAAAACAAGTTGCAAATCAACTAAGCTGCTGTGACAGAGAAAACAGAATGTTTAGGAGGAATGTTTGGGTCAAAATGAGACCCTTCCAAGTGTTTTTAAATCAAACCAAAAATCATGGGTGTTCTTCAATGAGTTAAGAAGACTTTCCAAGTGGTACTTCAGTCATCCATTGAGTATTGAACTTAGAATGACATTTTCAAGTTGAACAACTCACTGTTTTGAAGATTTGGAGAAAACAAATGTTTTAGTCCTTGAAATCAAAATGAAGGGTTTAAGAGGGGTTTTGTAAAGGAGGTTTTGAGAGTGTATTTCCAGCACTAAATGGAGGTTATAACCACTTGGAATATCAACATTAAACTTACCTCAAGAACTTCCAAATTTATTGGCAAGACTTTGTTTTATTTTGAACATTATTTCAAGAATACTTGAGAAGTATTGAAGTTAGAATCATCATCTATCAAACATGTTTTTGAGGTCAAGAGCTACTATGCATAAGGATTCACTCACCCCAAACACCATGTCATCATTTAGATGATGATAAACAAGTAAGTAAAATAAGAAAATTAAAAAAGAAATGGGAAAAGAAGAGATGAACATGGAGAGTAATCAAGCAAGTAATAGCAATCAATAATGAGAATCAATGAGATATTTGGACTTGTAGCTTGGTGTTTCACACATATATATTGACATTTGGACAAGGAAGTAGATTCCTAACTCATGAATACTCGAGAATGGTGGTTGGGGAGGATTTGAATGTAAGAAATGAAGAGTAGTAATGGAAGAACTTGAGTTAGAACTCACTTTCTATAGAAAAATAGTAGCTAAAGCTCACTTTCTCACTTCTAACTCTAACTCTGTCTCTCTTTTTCTCTACAACTTTCTCTAGCTTTGCACTTGAACCCCCCCCCCCCCAAAAAAAAAAAAAAAATGAAGAGCAAAGGGGAGTTTAAATAGGCCAATTTGGGGTGGTGTTGGGATTTAAAAAGTGCTCCCATTGGTCCCAAACATCTGTGAACAAGAAACTACGTCGTTTTGGCTTTCAATTATTCAATTTGGGACCCCAAATCAAAATTACAAAAATGGATGTTCTGGGGGAGAGTGTCGGGTGGCACTGGGCCTGTGTCGCGGCGTAGTTGGCTAGTTCCATGGCGGCACTACTCCTCAGACGCCTAGATTATTCTGTTTTGTCCCCCCAGAGGTTTCGGTATTTACGAAAAAGGCCCTATTTCGTCCGAAATTCACAGAAAATGCATACAAACTCCAAATTAAGCTTGTGATATACTGTTTGAAAGGTAATGGAGTCCACTTTACATAAAAAATAATTCGGAGATAGATCACTTTGAAAAGTTTTGCGATATTCGTGATAAAAATTAATTTGATCGCCTTTTCACCTTCGAAAATTCATAATAAATCCATTTTAAATCCAGAAATTATGTACGATATACCGTTATAAAGCTATTGACCTCCAGTATCCATGAAAAATGTTTGAAAAATAATATGATGCTCCGATCTCCGAGTCAACTTTTAGGTCAAACTGGTCATATTAGGGACCTCTAAGAAGTTCTGGGAACCTTTGAGAGCTCCCAGGAGCTGGCGTTTTCGTTTGAGTTTCTTTTAAAACTTGTTTTTGTACTTTTCACATGATTTGGAATGATCTCGGAACTTTCGGGCTAATTCGGATGATTTTGGTCAAACCTGGTCAAACCTTGGTCAAACCTTGGTCAAACCGGTCAACGGGGATTTTCCGGGAACTTTCGGGACTTTTGGGAGCTGGCATGTTTATCCAATTTTGTTTTAAAACTCATTTTATTACTTTTCTTATGACGTACCTGTAGACACCCCATTTTGTCGGCTATCGGATTCAGGAGGCCCATAGCTTGGTGGTTCACAATGATCGCAAAAGACTCGAAAGGACTCTCGGAAGTCAGCTCCATCTCTCAGAATGCTCAGAATGACCAAAATGCCCCTAAAAGCCCAAAAACTCCCAGATTTGGTCTCAAAGTTCTGAAAACATGCTATGTCGTAAGAAAAGCGATAAAAAGAGTTTTAAAGAGAAATCAGATGAAATCGTCGACTCCCAGAGACCCCCGGAAGTCCCGAAAGTTCCCAAAAAGTCCCCCGTTGACCGGTTTGACCAAAGTTTGACCAGGTTTGACCAAGTTTGACCAAGTTTGACCAAAATCGTCCGAATTCACCAAAATCATTTTAAATCATGGGAAAAGTATTAAAACATGTTCTAAAAGAAAATCGAGCGAAAACATCAGCTCCCGGGAACTCCCGGAAGTTCCCAGAACTTCCCGGGAATCCCAGGTTTGACCAGTTTGACCGAGATTTGACTTTGGAACCGAGGCACCGAAACAATTTTCAAATATTTTTCACGGATACTAGAGGTCGATAGCTTTCCAACGGTATATCGCACACAATTTTCGGATTTAAAACGAGTTTATTATCAATTTTCGAAGACGAAAAAGGCGATCAAATCGGCTTTTATCGCAAATACCGCAAAACTTTTCAAAGTGACCCATCCCGAACTATTTTTTATGTAAAGTAGACTCCATTACCTTTCCAACGGTATATCACAATCTCAGTTTGGAGTTCATACGCATTTTCTGTGAATTTCGGACAAAATAGGGCATTTTCGCGAATACCGGAACCTCTGGGGGCCTAAACGTAAATTTCTGGGCGTCTGAGGAGCAGTACTGCCGCGGCACTGGCCCACTGCCGCCGCGGCACTGGCCCAGTGCCGCCGCGGCACTCAACCCTCGCAGAGTCCATTTTTGTAATTTTTTTGGGGGTCCAATTTGATTAATTGAAAGTCAAAACGACATAGTTTTATGTTCACAGTTGTTTGGGACCAATGGGAGTACTTCTAAAACCCCAAACCACCCCAAATTGGCCTATTTAAACCCTCCATTGCTCTTCATTTTAGGGGGGCCAAGTGCAAAGCTTGAAAAGTTGTAAAGAAGAAGAGAGATAGAGATAGGTTTAGAAGAGAGAAAGGGAGCTTCTCCCATTGATTTTCCATAAGAAAGTGAGTTTTATTCTTGATTTCTTCCATTATCCTTCTATATACTTCACATTCAAAGTCCATTCCAACCCTCATTCTTGAGCATTCTTGAGTTAGGAAGCCACTTCCATGTCCAAATGTCAAAATCTATGAGTGAAACACCAAGCTACAAGTCCAAAATCACATTGATTATCATCTATTGATTGCTATTTACTTGCTTTGATTATATATATGTTCATCTCTCCTTATCCCATTTCTTTTTGATTTTCTTTATTTACTTACTAGTTCATCATCATCTAAGTGATGACATGAAGTTTGGGGTGAGTGAATCCTTATGGATAGTAGCTCTTGACCTCAAAAAAATGTTTGATAGATGATGATCATAACCTCAATACTTCCAAGGTATTCTTGGAATATATTGGGGTTATGTTCAAAAATAAAATAAATCTCTCCAACAATCTTGGAGATTCTTAATGATGAGTTTGATGTTGGTATTCTAAGTGGTTATAATCCTTATTGAGTGTTGAAAACATGTTTTCAAAACATCTATTTCAAAACCCCTCTCAATCCCTCTCATTTGGTTTCAAGAAACAAAACTTTGTTTTTCCTAAAATTTCCAAAACCATGACCCAAAACAGTGAGCTGTTCAGATTCAAAGATTTGTTTTGAATTAAATACTCAAGTTATGATGATGAAACCACTTGGAAAACCTTCCTAATACATCATAGTTTGTCCCTAATTTTTCCCATCAATTATAGAGATGTGAAAGTATTTGTTTTGGATGTGAGAAGTTCATATTCATAATCTGCCTCTGTTCTCACAGAATGTTCACCCAACTTCTTGCACATATTCTGGATATTTTCATCACTGTACATATATCTTTTCTATTTTTTTTATAAAACTTGGGTGTCTTAGGAAACTTTTGGTATATAATGGGTCATCATAAACCTTTTCTTTGATTTATGAAAAATCATACAAAATCAGTCAACAGTGCAGCTTTTGTTTCTGAGTCATGCGTACATTCTGATTTTTTTCTTTTAATCTGTGATAGCTATTGATGTTTGGCTTTTTGGGTTATTTTCTAGACACAATAAGAATGATCTCAGATTTTTCTCACATTTTTCTAGGCACGTTTGACCTCCCATTATAATGTTGCAAAGTAATACATGCAGTCTGTCCACTATTCACAGCAAGCACGTTTCAACTTTTATTCTTTGATTTGATGCTCATATGCATTCCAAATTAGCCCATATCTTAGGAAGTAGTTCATACTACATTTGTATATATCCCATGTTGATTTAATCCATTCATTCATGCACATTGTAGACTTCTAAGTCATTCTAGAAATCCATGTACACAAAACATACTACAACCTTTGCACATTTTAGGATCATACATTGCATCCATGCAAGATTTGGGGCTTTTGTGACTCCTAATCTAAGAAGATTATAAGGAACGATCATGATCACACGTTCATGCTTCCCCTCGATCTAATCGTCCTTTCTCATCCGTCCCGGGGATTGAGAAGATCTTCTTTTCTCAAAGAATAACATGCATCATGTTAGCTTGCTAAGCATATTTTGATTTCTTTATTTATTTGTTTCAAGAACAATTCATGTCCCCTTTAGATTAAGGAAACTAATTACTTGATACATGATTAGACGATTTTTTCTAGGTTTATTTGTGTGATCTTTCACCTTACATTGCATGATATTTGATTTAGATCTTATGAATGATATTTTATCTTTAGATCTTCCATTTTCAAGTTTCTTATGTGATGTAATATACTATCATAGTATTAATTGTTGAACCATACATAGTATAAGATGATTATTTGGATGCTAATTGAGGCCCGTCGAAAGACGGGGCGAGTTGAGGGTGTTTTAGTCGCGGCAAAGGCTCCTTCCTCTCTCGTACCAAAACCCCGAACCAAGTTCTTTGGTTATGAAGGGCCGGTGCCCTTTATCTATTTGGGTGAGTCAAAATTAGGTTTCTTGGTTCCTTAAAGACCAAGTGGCGACTCTGTATCTGTTTTCAACAGACCTTTCAATTTCCTTTTCTTTGATTCAAATCAATTTCAAAACAATCTCAAACAAGAGAGAGAAGTGGTCCACTTCCGGTGTCCACAGTACCGTGTTTCCAAAACTTTTGGTCCAAATTTGGGAGTGTTTGGGCTTTTAGGGGTATTTTGATCATTTGTACCACTTTCTGAGCATTTTGAAAGATAAAACTAACTTCTAGGAATCCTTTTTGAGTCTTTTTCAATCATCGTGAACCACCAAGCTATGGGGTCTCCTAAATCTGATAGCCGACAAAATAGGGTGTCTACAATAAGCATGGTTTATTTACGGTTAGGTCGGCCTACTATGTTGGTATGGAGGTGAAGTGGTTGGAACTTGGAGGTGTGTCTTCTTCAAGTCGTGGGAATGACTTCCAGTGGCAGCGTCCTTGGGCACTCCCTCTCCCTTCGAAAATCAAGCTTTTCGGCTAGTCCGTTTTCCACGATTTTCTCCCTTGTAATGCGAGTCTGGCTCGCAAGGGTGTGGACATCTCTCCTCGTTGTATCCGTTGCGGGGACGACGAGTCCGTATCTCATGTCTTGAGTCGTTGTCGATATGCCAGAGACGTGTGGAAGGGCCAATTCTAGCCGTCCTTTTCTAGCGTTGGCTCACATGTGCAAGTAAGGGATTGGTTGGATCAGATGTTGTTGAAGGATTCTACTGAGAGGATTTTGCATTTTCTGATTACAACTTGGGCTCTCTAGGGGGACAGAAATAGAGTGGTGTTTGAAGGACATGGTTCCACTGTTGCAGATATCGACGAGTTTGTTGATCGCTTTTGGGATGAGGTCTAACATCTACAAAAGTCCAATTCTACAAGTAGAAGTGGGTTTGGGCCTTCTTTTTGGAAACCCCCTCCTCAAGAACTTTTGAAACTTAATTGATGGGGCGTGTTTCGATGGAATTGGTGGGTATGGAGTGGGAGTTGTGGTTCGTGATCACAATGGCAGAGTTGTCCTTGGGGTTTCAATTTTTGGACTTGGGAGGTTGGACCCGACGGCATGTGAGGCGATGGCTGCCCTCAAGTCGTGTATCGAAGTTGAGGAGGTTGGAATGGGGGTCCACGTTTTGTAGATGGATGCTTTGAGTGTGGTGAAGTTTCTCCAGGATCCGGGTCCATGCTTTGCTCACTTTGGACACATTATTGAGTCAACAAAATTTCTTGCTCCTCGCCTTGGTATTTATGAGATCTTGCATATGAGAAGAGATGGAATAGAGTGGCTCATGAACTTGCTCGTTTCGCAAAAGTTCATCGTGCCGGTGTGTTGTTCTTTGATGATTTACCCTAGTGTATTCGTTCTCTTGTTGTCTCTGAGACTGTTCCTTTGGATTTGGAATGTAATTTCCCACTTTTCTCTCTCAAAAAAATAAAAAATAAAAAAATTCCGAGTACAAAAATGGAATCTAATGGGAGTTGAACACTACCAATTTTTCCTTTAAAATTGCAAAATTACATTTGATTAAATTATCTTATGTCCCCAACATTGTACACTAATTTAAAATGCATTATTAAAAGTATTTATTCATCAATTGTTTATTTGAAACGCAAAATTACAAAGCGAGAGTAAACAATATAAAAAGAATACCAAAATTTTTGTCCAAAAATAAGTACAAATAACATTCCTCTTTTTATTTATTATTATTTTTTTGGGATACTTAATATATAGTCCATTATAGCCTCTCTTTCTAGAAATTGGTCCCTAGCATAACACAAAGCAAGAATTAGTCCCTCACCTATTTAGAGGACCAAAATACCCCTATATTATAAATATATATGTATAAATATATGTGGAAATTGTCAAATGTTTCTCTCTCTACCATCACCTTGAAATTAGGGGTTTGGAATTAAAACCCCAAAAATTGCTCAGATTAAACATATATGTACATATGAATATTTCACGATCTCTCTCTATATTTCTCACAATATGCCTCTCTCCCTTTCTCTCTCTCTCTCTCGCGATCTGTCTATCACTCTCTCTCTCTCTCTCTACCATCACTACACAGAAATGTGTTTCTTCAATGATGATAATGGTGATAGTGGGTATGTTAATGATGATGGTAGTGATTTTGGGTGGCAAATTGATGGTAGTGATGTGGACGACCCATCACTCGAGAAGATCTAAAAACTTCTAACCGAAATTGAAGATATATTTTTCTTATGGATCCAGATGATTTTCTCCGATTGATGAACCAATTATCATACAAATCGTCGTCGGAGTCATCGAGACTCCTCGAGATCACGAAGCAATCGAAGGATCTTAAGCTTACATCAATTGTAATTTTTTTTTTTGTTTTGTGTGGTGATAGTGGGTAGATCATGATGGTAGTGATAATTTTTTTGTTGATATTGCAAAAATTTGTATTTGGAAAATGCTTTTTTCCTTCTTCTCACTTTATGTTCTATAGTTTTCTCACATTCTGTTCTTTCGTGAGAAATTTCTGACATTCTGTTATATAAATTTCTCACTTTCTGTAACTGAGAATTTATCACTTTGTCATAACAATTTTCACATTAAAAAAATGATAAATTCACACATTTTCTAAGAACTCAACAAATCGATATGATACGTAAAAAATCCAATGATTTGATGATTGTTAAAATCTGTCAAAGTGAACATGAACTTCTCAACAATTCTCACTTTTTCTCACACTTTGCTTTATGATTGTTAAAATCTGACAAAGTGAGAAATTTCTCACTGTTTGACTGAGAAATTTCTTAATATAGAACAAAGAGTGAGAAATTTCTCACCCCGTAATTTCTCAGCCACATAGTGAGAAATTTCTCACTTAAAAATAGAAACCAAAATATAAGTAAATTTTTCATACAACTTCTCAAACATAGAAACCAAAAGATAAGTAAGGATAGTTGAGTAAAATATGGAAAATGCCTTAATTTTTGGGATCATTATTTCCTTATTTTTACCAGCCATAAATGCACATAATCAAATTTGTCACTTGTTGTAAACAAATTTCTCACTTTTTAATGGGAAATGATTCAACATTCTCACTTTTGAATGGAGATAATGCGAAATTTCTCAAAAAATAAAATCAATTTCTCACCTTCAAAACACATAAATAAACCAAATCAAAAATGCAAAATAAAGAACAAACCTATGAATCTTACTGAAGAGTATTGTAACACACAAAAAAACTGCTTGTTCAATCGTGAAATTTCTCACTTTATGAATGGGTATAATTTGAAATTTCTCACATTCAAAACCCATAGGTAAAGCTCCACGAACTCAAAAATGCAAATGACAAACATATATGTAAATCTCTCAGAGAGATTGAGTGATAAATTTGTCACCATCGCAATAAATTTGGCACGCTATTAAATATCAGTGACAAATTTATCATGTACGTGCCTGTACAGTTATAACGAACTAAGCGATGATGCAAACAAATTTATTACCTTTTTAATCACAACACTGAGAAATCTAGAATTCAAAAAATTTTGAATTGTGATTATCCTATATGTTGCAGTTTACAATCACATTTAAACCACACACAATCAACTACCATAATTTAAGGAAGCCATGATCCCATAACTCCCCCACTTCTATTATAATATATAATAACACATTCAAATTAATTTTTATTTAAAACAGATAAAGGGTATAAAGGTAATATAAAAAAATGAAAATTAGGGAAAATGACTAATTCCTGAATTGTACACCAATTAAGGGATTGATTTCATAACTACCTAATTTAAATGCACTCAATATATAAAACCTGCATAATAAGGGACTAAACAATATATTTCTATTTTTTTTTATGGGAAACTAATATTTAATTTGATTGAATTAGTATTATATCTAATAGCACACTCATAGAAGGTTTTTAAATTCTTCATTCAGAATGATTATTATACTTAAATTTTAACAAATTACTTGGTACAGTCTATAAATGTAAAATAAAATGGTATCATCCACGTGCAACACACGTGTTATATAACTAATTTATATATATATATATCTATATTTAATCTAATCTAATCTAATCTAATCTAATATATATATATATAATATAATAATAATAATAATAACATAATAAAAGAGCGAGTACTCTAGGGATGTGTGCAATTCTCGGTGCAATTTGCAAACAATTTATCCAATTTCGTCCTTGGTCACTTTCTTTTGGACTTTTTGGTAATTTTAATCTCCCAAAATGGCGGCTGTTTTTGTTAATTTATTGAGTCTAACTATCAGAGAGAGTCAGAGAGAGAGAGAAAGAGAGCTGTGTAGGCTTGGCAAATGATGGAGTAATTATTTTAGGGAATTGTTATTGCCACTCCGTCGTTGAACTAAGGCACTCCATGGTACCATTCTTAGAGCATGTGGTACCATGTATGCAATGCATAACATACATGGTACCACATATACTAAGAGTGGTACCATGGAGTGCCTTAGTTCAATGATGGAGTGGAAATAGCATCACCCTTATTTTAACTGTTGTGTCTTGACAAGTTGACGTCCAGTTTAATTATAAAAACTACTTCAACATCGTACGATCAAAATAAAGTGGCCCTTCAAGATTAGTGAAACCACTTTAACATCCTCTAATCAAAATTAAGTGAGTCCACTAGTACATGTGTTTGAATAATATTTGGGATAGGCAAAAAAATAGGAAGCATAGCATTACTTATTTTTTTATTTCGTGAAAATTTTCAACTCCCTTTCAAATATGATTCCTAATGTTACGTGCTACTGTCACATAGATTTACTGAAGCAACTTTACTGAAGTCTTATCATATATTATATACTATAAGGGAGAGTTGACTCTCGCAAAAATTGTGCTGCTTGTTTGTGCCGCTTGGTTCAGCTTGTGCTGCCTGCTTTACACTGAGTACTGCTTGGTTTTTTGTGCCGCTTGGTTCAGCTTGTGCTGCCTGCTTTACACTGAGTAGCTTCCCCTTTTAACCAAAACGACGTCGTCTAATTCCCCTACGCACCCTTTCTTGGTCTTTTTTCCTATTTGTCTTTTCTCTACACTCGGTGCTCACATGAGTCACACCTTTCAAGCCCTGGGTATACATGCGGTTACAAATCCACATGACTAAAATACATCCATTCGACATCCATTCACCATAATCATCACACCCCCATGGATCATCATGTGAGAAAAACAAGATACAGGATAAAGAAAAAAAAAGAGCAGCATATTTTATTCCACCGTAGACAGAATGCTACAGCTACCCATTTGTTTTAGAGTAATGATATGTTTTTTTCAATTTTGTATCTTAAATAGATCTCAAACAAAAATGGCAGTCGACCAACTTAATTTTGATTGTTATATATATATATATACACACACACATATGTGTTTGGATCAACAAACAATTGAAAAACGTTAAAACAAGATGAATAACCACATTATTTTGCCCCCGGAATAATCTGGAGATCCAAGTATAAGGTATCGAGAAAATGACTTAATCACTAGTTTTGAATTTCAACCAACTGTTGAATCTTTTAATCGCGTTATTACATATCAAATATTTTTGTGAAGTTATATGTGGTATCTACTACTACTACAGTACATTATTCGATCCAATGTATACGTTCTTATTTTTAGTTGCACATCCCCAAAAAGGTGGAAAAAATGAAAAAATTTCTTTCCTAAGTCTACAAAACTATGATCCCCTATATACAGCTTTACATTTACATCTTTGCAAATGGAGCAAGTATCAGAGAGAACAACAGAACCCAATACGTTTCCTCAAACTATGCACAGTACACTGAAGATATCAAAAAACTAAAAATGAAGTCAATGTACCAAATAGCCGCCTTCACAACATGATTGGGTCCCGTTGGAGGTTTTAGAGCTAAGGTGATAAAGATTCATCACAACCAAGCACCCCATCCAGGAAACATTTGACACAAACGATCGGGATCAATAGCATCTTGTATGAGCTGTTGAACCTGCATCATAACGTTCAGATTAATCTTACCATGTAAAGGATCATACCAGCATAAACTTTAAAAACATTCTGGCCAACTCTAAAATGAAATTGCATACAAATTGTGGATCAGCAAAACTTGAAGACTTTTCTATAGTACTATTAGGATTATTTTCCGTAGTGAGCTGCCTTGTAACTCCACCGTGAGAATTTTTTCCTAAAGGTTAGAAACTAAATCAAATCCCAGATAATTAAACTCGAATATATTAACTGATATCATCCTTCTGCAAATAACATGATATAAGAATATTCAAAAGTGATAAACTTTTGCTCAAAAGCTCAAACTGATTAACAAGAATTGCAGATTCAAGCCTAATAGAAGCCACTTTATGTAAAAATGGTATTTCTAGCTCTAGTCTACCCCGGTCAACACATTATCTGTATAAGTGGGAGGGGGCAACCACCACTAGGTAATGACCCTTCTAGTGGCCTGTACTTCAAAGCACCAGCAGAATATTAGGCCACAAGAGCTAGTTGTATCAACTTTTTTCAATTCAGGACCAGATTCCAGTCGGTGTAGATTACTTTGCATCAAAGATGTGGTGAGTCATCGACGGCTTAGATTTTCCAAAAGCTTAGACTTTTGGGATAGTTCGCATTTTCCATGTCAAAGTGTTTCGAGGAACTTGGTGGCTTCGACTCAAAGCCAAATTTATGACCAATTGGAAGAGGCCCAAGGTTCACAAAAACGGCCAATAGATAATTTCTTGTTCCCATTGGCTCTTCATTGAGTGGCCATGATTATTGAAAAAATAATGTGAGTAAATGGTTGTTGACTTAGTGACTGGTTATCCAACGATGCTGTTCTGGGCGCGTCTGCCTAATACATATTTCTCTTAGAAATGAGGATAACAAACACAAGAACACCAAGCTTATCCAGAACAAGGTGGTGAGAGTTAGGGTGTGCTTGGAATGTCAACAAAAGAATGCTTTTAAAAGATGCATTCCAATGCAGTTTTACTTTTTCACAAAAGCAAGTCTTACTTGCTTCTGCTTTTAAGTTGGAGACGGTGTTTTGCACATAAGGACACGAGTTGGGGGTTGATGGAACCCTATGTTCCTCAACTTCTATAGAAAATAACTCTCAATGTTTTTTTTAATCTCCATCTCTACCCCTCTTTCAATTTAGCTCTATATAAATAAAATCAATAACAATACATGTAATACGAAAAAGAAGGTTACTTTTACAAAATGGAGCATTATATGAACTTGAAGTCTAGGTCAACACACTGGTACGGGACCTAGAAAGTTACCTGCCCATGCACACTTCTCATTTCGCCTTCTTCATATCCATCAAGCTTCTGTTTGACACGCATCAGAGCACGTGTAGCATCCTTGTTTCCTTCATACTCGTCTTCCGAGTCTTCCAAGCTTGTCTCCAAGTCATCATCTGTTTCCTGTCAAGAAAAAGAACAATTTATGTGAGAAAAAATAAATGCAAATCAGATAAAACATAATGACTGATTTGTTGAGTGTTAGTATTATTTTGTCGTTCATTAGTTTTTTATTAGCCTAAGGGCATCCTTGTAGTCATCTTATTAGTCATAATAAAATAGTGGAGACAAATTTAGTCCCCCTAGTTTCGCCCTAATCAACCTCTACATGGTATCAGAGCCACCCTAAAGAAGGGTACCTGAGACACCACCACTCAATCACCACTCAACCACCACCGGACCACCACCCAACCACCAACCCAGCCTTGCGGGCACCAGATCCACCAGCCCGAGACCTAGTCGCAGCCCCCTAGGGCCACCCAGCCTAGCAGCGCAGCACCTAGGGCTACCCAGCCTAGCGGCGCAGAACCTAGGGCTACCCAGCCTAGCGGCACAGCCCCCTAGGGCTCCCAGCCTAGAGGCAACCCCTCCTCCACCTTCGGCTACCTTACCCGCAAGTCCCTTCCACCCTGGCCTGAGTTTCCAACACCAACCCCCTTTCTTTCACCAATTCTGAGTTTCTACTCGCACGATTGCGTGCGTGCCGTTTTGATCGATGACTATTTCCGTGTTTACTTGGTCCCTTTATGGACCACTGATTATACTTGACTGATCCTTTTTGCACCTTGTATGGTGCTATGATCTGAAAGTGTGCGTGCTTGACTCCATTGATGCATCACCCATCTCTCTGGTTTTGTGATTGTTGCGGGAATTTATTTGCATGCTAAGCAAAGATGTCTGAGTCTACTGGTGAGTCCACAGTGACTCCACAGCTGCCTAGGAGTGAGAGTCTTGTTGTTGCTCCACTCGTAAACCTGAACCTACGAATCACTACATCACAATTCAATGGCCAAAATTACCTTGCTTGGTCTCGGTCAGTGACATTGTTTCTGAAGGACAGAGGGAGAATGGGTTGCATAAATGGGAGAATTCAAGCGGGTGCAGAGAGACGTAGAAAGAGAGGGATTACGGTTGAGGAGGGCATATTGGTCATATCTTGTACTCTAATTGCACATGTGATCGTCAAGTGTTAACTATCCGTTCATTTCGGTAAGGTGAAATGATGGATGGGTGTTAAGTGCAACAAATCAATACAGAGAGGGGTCTATCTGTTGGGTAAAATAGTTCAAGGGGATGAGTCATAAATTGTTTCATAGTAGTCTATTGTGGTGGAGATCCAAATTGGGAGCAGAACCGAGGGAGGGATTTTTTTTTTTTTTTTTTTTATTTATTTTATTTTATTTTATGGGATTAGAATAAAGAGATGAGAGGAATAATTTCAATATATTATTCATCCAATATGTATGGGTTTATATACAAACTAAGAAAACCAAAAAAGGAAAGATAAAGAAAGGAAATAAACAGATTACAATCAATCATAATCAATCTATTAACCCGTGATTGGGTTTGACCATAATCAAAATATATTCCAACACTCCCCCTCAAGGTGGAGTTGGAGTAAAGATATTAATCAGACCCAGCTTGACCAAAGATGACTGTAGAAGTGAAGGGCCAACAAACTTTGTAAACATATCGGCAGTTTGATCAGTGGAAGGTACAAATTCTGGGACGATGATTCCAGATCGAACTTTTTCTCTAATGAAGTGAACGTCGACTTCAACATGCTTCGTACGTTCATGGAGAACTGAGTCAGAGGCAAGCATAAGAGCAGACTTGTTATCACAGAATAAGGTAGAAGAGCCACTAACTGGGAAACCTAATTCTTTCAATATTGCACGCACCTATAGGAGCTCACATGTACCCTGGGCCATGGCCCGATACTCTGCCTCAGCGGAAGAACGAGAAACCACAACTTGTTTTTTGCTTTTCCACGAGATAAGATGATTCCCATAGAACGTGCAGAACCCAAATGTGGACCGACGATCACTCTTAGATCCCGCATAGTCTGCATCCGTAAAGCAGGACACCCCAGACTGTGTTCCTGCAGAGTAAAATAATCCAAGACCTGGACAAGTCTTGAGATAACGAAGAATATGATGAACAACATCTAGGTGAGATGATCGGGGCGCATGCATAAACTGACTCACTACACTTACTCAAATGTAATGTCTGGTCTAGTGTTGGTCAAATAGATAAGATGACCAACATGCCGCTGATATACCGAAGCATCAGGAAGAAGTTCCCCAGACTCAATGGACAACTTATAATTAGGATCCATTGGGGTGGAGGCAGGACGACACCCCATCATACCTGTATCTTGCAAAAGATCCAGAGTATATTTTCGTTGCGAGAGTGAGATTCCCTGACGAGATCGAGCAACTTCTATCCCGAGAAAATATCGAAGGGAACCCAAGTCTTTAACATCGAAGGATTGACTAAGGGCCTTCTTGACTTTAGTAATACCTGAAACATCATCTCCTGTAATAATAATATCATCCACATATACCAATATAATAACCGTCCGTCCATCAGGTCAACGATGCGTAAAACAAGTATGATCAGAATGGCACCGGGTGAAACCCAAAGATAAGATAACATCACTGAACCGGTTAAACCAAGCTCGAGGAGATTGCTTAAGTCCATATAACGATTTCCAAAGACGACATACCTTCCCTGAATACTCCCCCTCAGTGCGAAAACCAGGTGGAGGATCCATATAGATAATTTCATCCAAATCCCCATTTAAGAAAGCATTTTTGACATCCATTTGGTGCAAGGGCCAAGAGTAAGAGGCAGCCAGCGAGATAATAAGACGAACTGAAGTCAATTTTGCTACAGGAGCAAAGGTAGCATTGAAGTCTTTCCCGGGAATCTGAGTAAAGCCCTTAGCCACAAGACGGGCCTTATATCGCTCAATAGTACCATCAACCTGATATTTAATGGTGAAGACCCACTTGCACCCAACTGTTTTCTCACCTGGGGGTAAAGACACAAGTTCCCAAGCCTGGTTACGTTGAAGTGCATCCATTTCCAAAGTCATGGCAGCTACCCACTGTGGATCCTGAAGTGCCTCAGAGACAGACCGAGGGATGGATGTGGAATCAACCTGACTAAGAAAAGAGCAATAGGAGTCTAAAAGGCCCTGGTAAGACACATACCGAGCAATAGGATGATTAGTACTAGCAGAGAAACCATAACGGTTAGGGGGACGACGAAGCCGGGTGGATTGTCTAGTAGGTAAAGGAGTAAAAGCATTACCAGATTCCGTGGATGATCTTGGAAGTGGAGTCTGAGCAGGCGGCCGACGAGAATACACCTGAATGGGAGCGGTGATAATGACCGGAGGAAGGGAGGAGGAAGTCTCCAGAGATGGTTCAAACAGAGGAACTGGACGCGGAAGCAACTCAACATTTTGAGATAAGGCATCTGGAGAAGGAGTAGAGACAGACTGAGAACCTGCAAGAAATGGAGTATCTTCCAGAAACGTAACATTCATAAATTGATACATATGACGGGTGACTGGGTCATAACACCGATAACCTTTGGACATAGGTGAATAGCCAAGGAAGATGCAGCGGACAGCTTTATTGTCTAATTTGGTTCGAGTGGGACTGCGATTCTGGACTGTTGGAATATATATTTATTATAGTCAAACGTATTCACGGACTGATTAGGAATAGATTGATTGTAATTTATTATAGTTGTTTATTTCCTTTTTCTTTTCTTTCCTTTTCTTCTCTTTGTTTCCTTTTTCTGTTTTTCCTAACTTGGATATATACATACTCTTTGTGAATGAATAAAATCATCAATTCTTCTATCTTTCTTCTTGGTATCAGAGCAAACAACAAAAACACCAAACCCTAGCTCCCCACCACCAGCCGCCGCCACCCACAGCCTCTCCTAGGCTCGCCGCACCACCTCCCACCCTCAGCCCACCTCGGCGCAGCCTCCCACCACCAGCCGAGGGTCCCACAAGCCCCCCAGGGCTCCGGCGCACTTCCCAGGTCTCCACCGAGGCCCTTGTGCCTCTCCGACAGCCTCTGCGCAGTCCTCCGCCCCTCTGTGGGCCCCTCCTGCATCCCTGTGATGCATTAGAGCCTTAGTGCTCTTTCTCATCTCTCTCTCAGACCTTTATTTGGTCTCCGGTTGCCCCATCTGTGCTTCATCTGTTCTGGGCAGCCCTTCATCTTCTCGATTTTCCAATTTTTAGTTGGTTTTCTCTTGGGTTCAGGCACTCCGGTATGGCTCTAGACGGAAAAGATACTGATCCTATTACTCCTGCTCGTCCAGATCTGTCTCTTTCTCAACACACCCCTGCTCAACGGGTTACTAGTGTGTTGTTGAGTGGAAGGAACTTTGCCGCATGGTCCCGTTCTTTCCGTCTCTATCTTGGAGGCAAAGGCAAGTCTGGATGGAATCTAGGCACTGTACCCAAACCAGCGCTCTCTGATCCTACATTTGCTCAGTGGGATATTGATAACTGCACTATTTTGGGGTGGTTATTTAACTCTATGGAAGATCGAATTTATCATATGTTCATGTTTCATGATACTGTTTCCAGCCTATGGACCTCTCTGACTCAAATGTATGCTCATGAGTGCAATGATTCCCGTATCTTCGAACTTTATCGGGATGTTGCACAGGCTTCTCAGGCTACGTTAGGTCTTTCAGTTGCTGATTATTTTGGTTACCTTCAGTCCCGTTGGGAGGAACTGGCTCAGTATGAGCCTCTTAGTGAATTTCCGCCTGAAGCAGCTACTATTGCTCTCCGCCGTCTCAATCGCCATCACACCTACCAGTTCTTGATGGGTCTAAAACCTGAGTTCGAATCTCTCCGGACTCAGATTTTAAACACATCCCCTATGCCTTCTTTATTTGAGGCTTTTGCTACTATTGATGGAGATGAGAGACGTCGTCGCTTGCTTCAACCTCCGGCTGTTCCTGAGCCAACTCAAGTGCCTGATCAGATGGCTCTTGCTGCCCCAACGGGTCCATTCACTCGTCCTCCTGAATCTGGTAATCGCCCTTTCTGCACTCACTGTGGTAATCTTGGTCACATTAAGGATCGCCGCTTCAAACTCCATCCTGAACTTCATGAGAAAGGTGCCCGCAACAAAGGAAAGGGTCCATCCCGTACTGCTGCTATGGTTGAGACTACTCCTACTCCGGATCTCCTTCAACTCCAGACTCAGATGGGCCACCTTCAATCTCAAATAGGGGCATTACTTCAGCAAGGTTCTCATTCTGGCACCACTCCCACTGCTACTTTGGCTTCAGGTACTCCTTCTACTGCACTCCATGTTGGGTCTAGCAACCCCTCGTGGATTCTGGATTCTGGTGCCAGTGATCATATGACTGGTAAGTTGTCCTTGTTTTCATCCTCTTTAGTTCCCATCTCCCAATCTGTACGTATTGCCGACGGGTCCACTATCTATGTCAAAAGTAAAGGCGATGTTTGCCTCTCTCCTAGTATCTCTTTATCTTCTGTTCTTCATGTCCCTAGCTTTCCTTATAATCTTTTTTCAGTTAGTCGTCTTGCAAAATCTCTTAATTGTGAAATTGTGTTCTTACCAGATTGTTGTCATTTGCAGGACCGGATTTCGAAGAAGATTTTTGGCAGGGGATATGAGCGGGATGGCCTTTACTATTTTGGTGATCCACCTGACGGAGGTTTAAGTGTGTCGTCGTCGAGTCTCCAGGCGTCTTTTTGGCCTGAGTCTTCTAAGTCTTCTAGTTTTTCTTTAGAGTCAATAAAATTGTGGCACGCCCGCTTGGGCCATGCAAACTTTCATTATCTTTGTCAACTTTTTCCATTATTAAATAAAGCCTGCCAGAAATTTAAATTCAATTGTGTGGTGTGTGAATTATCTAAGCATACTCGTTCTCATTACATACCTCACATGAATCGTGCACCATCTGCTTTTGATATTATCCATACTGATGTGTGGGGCCCTTCCCCAATTACTGCTATTTCTGGTTACCGTTATTATGTTACATTCATTGATGATTACACTAGGTGTACATGGGTTTATTTGCTTAAGAAGAAATCAGAAGTTTTCTCCTTGTTTTCTAACTTCTTACAAATGGTTAAGACCCAATTTAGTACAGTTGTTCGTAATCTTCGTTCTGATAATGGTCGTGAATACATTACTAATGAGTTTCGGGCTGAGCTTAATAAACAGGGTATTCTCCAGCAACTCACTTGTCCCTACACTCCAGAACAGAATGGTGTGGCAGAACGAAAGAACCGCTCTATCATGTCTGTTGTTAGGTGTCTTCTGTGTGGAATGAATGTACCCAAATACTTCTGGCATCTGGCCGTTCTTACTGCTACTTTTCTTCTTAACCGGACTCCAAGTCGTGTTTTACATGGAAAGGCACCTCTGCAACTTCTTCAGCCCGACAAAACCCTCTTTCCTATCCTACCTCGGGTCTTTGGTTGTACATGCTTTGTTCAAGATCGCAGTCCTACTCGAACAAAATTAGATAACAAGGCTGTCCGCTGCATCTTCTTAGGTTATTCACCTATGTCAAAAGGTTACCGGTGTTATGATCCGATTACTCGTCATATGTATCATTCTATGGATGTTACGTTTTTGGAGGATACTCCATTTTTTGCAGGTCCTCAGTCGGTTCCTGCTCCTTCTCATCCTAATTTATTTGAAGATAGTGAGTTGCTTCCCCGTCCTGTTCCTCTGTTTGAACCATCTTCAGAGACTTCCTCCTCCCTTCCTCCGGTCATTACCACCGCTCCTACTCAGGTGTATTCTCGCCGGCCTCCTGCTCAGACTCCACTTCCAAGGTCTTCCCCGGAATCTGGTAATGCTTCTACTCCTTTACCTACTAGACATTCCACACGGCTTCGTCGTCCTCCTAATCGCTATGGTTTTTCTGTTAGTACTAATCATCCCATTGATCAGTATGTTTCTTATCAGGGACTTTCAGGTTCCTATTACTCTTTTCTTAGTCAGGTTGACTCCACATCCATCCCTCGGTCTGTCTCTGAAGCTCTCCAGGATCCACAGTGGGTGGCTGCCATGACCTTGGAAATGGATGCCCTTCAACGTAATCAGACTTGGGAACTTGTGCCTCTCCCCCCTGGTGAGAAAACTGTTGGGTGTAAGTGAGTCTTCACTATCAAGTATCAGGCTGATGGTACTATCGAGCGCTATAAGGCACGTCTAGTGGCCAAGGGCTTTACTCAAATCCCGGGCAAGGACTTTAGCGCTACCTTTGCTCCCGTAGCCAAATTGACATCTGTTCGGCTTATAATCTCTTTGGCTGCATCTCACAACTGGTCCCTACATCAATTGGATGTTAAAAATGCCTTTCTGAATGGGGATTTGGATGAGACTATTTATATGGATCCTCCTCCGGGTTTTCGGGCTGAGGGGGAGTATTCAGGGAAGGTATGTCGTCTTCGAAAATCTTTATACGGACTTAAGCAATCACCTCGAGCTTGGTTCAACCGTTTTAGTGAGGTCATTTTATCTTTGGGCTTCACTCGATGCCACTCTAATCACACTTGTTTCACCCATCATCGACCTGATGGCCGGTCAGTTATTATTCTGGTATATGTTGATGATATCATTATTACAGGGGATGATGCTCCAGGCATTACCAAAGCCAAGAAGGCTCTTAGTCAATCTTTTGATGTTAAGGACTTGGGGCCTCTTCGGTACTTTCTCGGGATAGAAGTTGCCCGCTCTCGTCGAGGTATATCACTGTCTCAACGAAAATATACTCTGGATCTCCTGCAGGATACAGGTATGATGGGATGTCGTCCTGCCTCTACTCCTATGGATCCCAATCATAAGCTAACTAATGAGTCTGGGGAACTTCTTCCTGATGCTTCGATATATCAGCGCCTTGTTGGCCGTCTTATTTACTTGACCAACACTCGACCCGACATTACATTTGCAGTCAGTGTTGTGAGTCAATTTATGCATGCTCCACGATCATCTCATCTTGATGCTGTTCATCATATACTCCGGTATCTCAAGACTTGTCCGGGTCTTGGAATATTTTATTCTGCAGGTACACAGTCTAGGGTGTCCTGCTTCACTGATGCTGATTATGCTGGGTCTCAGAGTGATCGTCGGTCCACATCCGGATTCTGCACTTTCTATGGGAGTCATCTTCTCTCATGGAAAAGCAAGAAACAAGCTGTAGTTTCTCGTTCTTCCGCTGAGGCAGAGTATCGGGCCATGGCACAGGGGACATGTGAGCTTCTATGGGTGCGTTCTATTCTGAAAGAGTTGGGATATCCGATTAATGGCTCATCTACGTTGTTCTGTGACAACAAGTCTGCCCTTATGCTTGCTTCTGACTCGGTTCTCCATGAACGTACTAAGCATATTGAAGTGGATGTTCATTTCATTAGAGAGAAAGTTCGTTCTGGAATCATTGTCCCATAATTTGTGCCCTCTTCCAATCAAGCTGCTGATATGTTTACAAAGTCTGTTGGTCCCTCTCTCCTGAAGTCGTCTTTGATCAAGCTGGGTCTCATTGATATCTTTGCTCCATCTCCAGCTTGAGGGGGAGTGTTGGAATATATATTTATTATAGTCAAACGTATTCACGGACTGATTAGGAATAGATTGATTGTAATTTATTATAGTTGTCTATTTCCTTTTTCTTTTCTTTCCTTTTCTTCTCTTTGTTTCCTTTTTCTGTTTTTCCTAACTTGTATATATACATACTCTTTGTGAATGAATAAAATCATCAATTCTTCTATCTTTCTTCTTGGACAAAAGAGGTACAACCAAACACACGGGGTAAAATAGGGAAGAGAGTTTTGTCGAGCTGAAGAAGTTGCATTGGTGCCTTGCCCTGTAGGACACGACTGGGAGTTCGATTGAGAAGGAAAGTGGCAGTAAGAACAGCTAAATGCCAGAAGTATTTGGGTACATTCATCCCGCAAAGAAGACACCGAACAACAGACATGATGGAGCGGTTCTTTCGTTCCGCCACACCATTCTGCTTTGGAGTATAAGGACAGGTGAGTTCTTGGAGAATTCCATGCTTATTAAGCGTAGCCCGAAATTCATTAGTAATATATTCCCTACCATTATCAGAACGCAAATGACGGACCACTGTGCTAAATTGAGTTTTAATCATTTGCAAAAAATTAGAGAACAAGAAAAAAACTTCAGACTTCTTTTTAAGCAAATAAACCCATGTGCACCTAGTGTAGTCATCAATGAATGTAACATAATAACGGTGCCCAGAAATAGCAGTAACTGGGGAAGGACCCCATACATCAGTATAAATAATATCAAACATAGATGGAGCACGATGCATACTAGGTATATACTGAGAACGAGTATGTTTAGATAATTCACACACCACACAACTAAAATTAAATTTCTGGCAGGCTTTATTTAATAATGGGAAAAGTTGACAAAGATAATTAAAGTTAGCATAGCTCAAGCGAGCATGCCACAATTTTATTGACTCGAAAGAAAAACTAGACGACTTAGACGACTCAGAATTAGGCAAAACTGATGCCTGAAGACTCGAAGACGACAAACTTAAACTCCCGTCAGGTGAATCACCGAAGTAGTAGAGGCCATCCCGCTCATGTCCCTTGCTAAAAATCTTCTTCGAAATCCGGTCCTGCAAGAGACAACAATCATGTAAGAACACAACTGCACAATTAAGAGATTTGGCAAGACGATTAACTGAGAGAAGATTATAAGGAAATGAAGGGACATGAAGAACAGATGATAAAGTGATACTTGGAGATAGACAAATATCGCCTTTACTTTTTACAAAGATAGTAGATCCATCGGCAATCCGGATAGACTGGGAGATGGGGACCAGAGAGGAGGAAAATAAAGACAACTCACCAGTCATATGATCACTGGCACCGGAATTCAGAATCCAAGAGGGGTTGCTAGACCCAACATGGAGGGCAGTAGAAGATGTACCTGAGGCCAGAGTAGCAGTGGGAGTAGTGTCAGATTGAGAACCTTGCTGAAGTAATGATCCCAATTGAGACTGAAGCTGACTAATCTGAGTCTGTAGCTGGAGAAGATTCGGAGTAGGTGCTGTTTCAACAATAGCAGCAGTGCAAGCTGGGGCCTTTTCTTTATTGCGAGGAGGCTTCTCCCGAAGTTCAGGATGAAGCTTGAAGCAACGGTCCTTGACATGACCAAGAATACCACAGTGAGTGCAGAATGGGCGATTACCAGAACCAGGAGGGCGGGTGAAAGTAGGGGTGCTCACGAGTCGGGTGAGTTGGATTTGGCCTTCATCCGCTCATCCATCCGAACATAGTCGGGTTTGTCTTCTTCCACCCGTCATCCACTCGCTTTGTCGGGTGCACCCGACTCATCGGGTGGTCGGGTGAGTCGGGTCGAGTCGGGTGAAACCCGACTGTCTCATTTGTCTCAATCAAGCATTTGCTTTACACATGACTTTGTCTTCATTTTCTTTTTTTTTTGCTTTGAATGTTTTTGTGTACATAGTCATGGGCTAATCAAAGCTCTGACCAAACAACAAATAAAAACATAGTCATGTGTTAGTTTGATGGTTTTAATGTTTTTATATCTCCGCTAGTGACATATATTTTATTGATACTATAATATAACATATATATATATATTTAAAGACTATATAATACATAATACATATATTGATATAAGCATATTACATATATTTATATTAAAGACTATATAATACATAATGCATATATTGATATAAGCATATTACATATATATTTTTTAAAAATTAAGTGTGTTTTGAGTTGGGTCGGGTGAATCGGGTTTTCACCCCCCCTAGACCCGTGACTCCACCCAAAACTGTCGGGTTTCCACCCCCAATACCCGTGACTCCACCCACATTGTTTAAAAATCAATAAAAAGGCTACGGGTGAGTCGGGTGGGCAGGTGGATTTTGAGCAGCCCTAGGTGAAAGGTCCAGACGGGGCAGCAAGAGCCATTTGGTCCGGCACTGGGGATGGCTCAAGTAAAGCAGGAGATATCAAGCGTGGACGACGCTCATCACCATCAAGAGTGGCAAAGGCCTTAAATAATGAGGGCAAAGGTGAGGTATTTAAAATCTGGGTATGAAGAGATTCAAACTCAGGTTTTAAACCCATCAAGAACTGATATGTGTGCTGGCGATTGAGACGTCGAAGAGCAATGGTGGCTGCCTCGGGTGGAAACTCACTAATGGGCTCATACTGAGCCAATTCCTCCCAACGTGATTGAAGATAGCCAAAATAATCGGCAACGGAAAGACCCAATGTAAGCTGAGATGCGTGGGCAACCTCCTGATAAAGCTCAAAGATACGGGAGTCATTGCACTCATGGGCATACAATTGCTGGGCCCATTCTCTAACAGCTTAAGTTTTTGGAGTAGTTGGTAACTTAACATGGTATCAGAGCCTTGTTTGTGGGAGGTCCTGGGTTCGACTCCCTATCCCCGCTTTGTTGTGCATATTTGCACTTTGTTATTTGTCTCCACTAGGATGGAGTTTGGTTTGTTTGCTCTCCACGTGCAAGTCGGGGTTGCACGTGAGGGAGGGTGTTGAAGCTTGATATACACTGTTGGGCCCATTCTCTAACAGCTTAAGCTTTTGGAGTAGTTGGTAACTTAACACATACATTTGAGTCAAAGAAGTCCACAGATTGTGAACGGAGTCATGAAACATGAACATATGATAGATCCGATCCTCCATAGAGTTAAACAACCACCCTAATATGGTACAATTGTCAATATCCCACTGTGCAAATGCGGGATCAGAGATTGGCGGCTTCGGTTCAGTACCCAATATCCACCTAGACTTGCCACGTCCTCCAAGATAAAGACGAAAAGAACGGGACCAAGCAGCGAAGTTCCTTCCATTCAACAACACGCTCGCAACCCTATGAGCAGGGGTGTGTTGGGAGAGCGACAGATCTGGGCGTACAGGTGTAGCAGTGTCCTTACCGTCAGTCATATTGGGATGTCTGAATCTGGAAAAAAGCCAACAGAATTGTAGAGTATCAGAAGCAAATAAGAGGAGAAGAGCACTAAGGCTCTAATGCATCACACAGATGCGAAAGAGGCCCACGAAGGGGCAGGTGGCAGCAGGACAAGCTGCCGCTGATGAACAGAGGGCCGACAAGTGTCGGCGAGGGACCCTGAAGGATCAGTGAGGGCTGTACGTGGCTGGGGACTTACGGCGAAGGGTGGAGGGGCTAGGGAGGGTCGCCGAGAGGTGGAGGGGGGCTGGGGACTTGCGGCAAAGAGTGGTGGTCGCTGGGAGGGTTGCGCTGAGATGTGGAGGTGGTGTGGCGGGTGAGGTTGTGGGAAGAGAGGCTAGGTTTTGTTCTGATAGCAAGAAGAAAGAGACGAGAGGCATAATTTGAATATATTATTCATCCAATATGTATGGGTTTATATACAAACTAAGAAAACCAAAAAAGGAAAGATATAGAAAGGAAATAAACAGATTACAATCAATCATAATCAATCTATTCCTAAAAACCCATGATTGGGTTTGACCATAATCAAAATATATTCCAACAGGAATGAACCACAGAAGCACAAAGTAGGGGCGGGAGGCGGGGAAGCGTTAAACTTTGAGAGGTTTAAAGGTTTGAAGGGTCCAAGAAGCAACTAAATAATTCAGACATATATATTATGTATTTGATTAGTGACGAGGAATTTGGATGAAATAAGATATTTTGATAGTAGATTTTGTTTTAAAAAGTCTTGCACCATATTTTCCTCTAGAAAGCACAGGTGCAACGGTCTGACACCCAGTGCAGGTGCGGTTGCCTTTCCGACGAGTCCGTGCTTCCTAGATTTTCCTAACATAAAATATTTGATAAAATGTTTTGAGCAATATAAGAACTTGAATCGATTTATAAGCTATTTTGAGATTTGGAGCAGGGTGGGAGCGGGAGTGAGGTTCTAAGTTTCTAACATGAGGGGAGTGAGGTTCTGACAAGCTTCTAAGTAAGAAGCGCAAAATCGCAGATCTAAGGTGGGAGCGTGACCTCTTTAGAAGGTTCCTGCTTCTAAGGATTGTTCGTAATAGGTGCTTGTCGAAAATCACGAATTGGCCATAAATTGGAGTATCCCTCTATATTCAGCTCTGCTCTAGATCTCTACTGTCAAATGACTCTACTCTCTCTCTCTCTCTCTATATATATATATATATATTTATATATATATTCCGCCATTGCACTTAATTCCAGTACTGTTGTCCTTCGCGGGGGCCCCCATCCCTTGTGAATTTTTGGCCTGACCCATGGAAACCCTCCTCTGGAACGCCCTCAATCACATGAATTTGATGAAGAAATTACTTGAAGTTTACCGGTTGTAGTTGTGGTGGCGATGGTAGGGCAGCCATGCTGGGTGTGGTGGGTTGGTATGATAGGGGGAGGAGATGAGAGGATAAAAACTAAAAATTAACCTAAAAGGTTAGATATTTATTTGGCCTCCATAAAAATTTTTTAACACCGGCATTAACTGTGAGCCAACTGTTCCAACTATTGAATAATGGAAGGGAGGTATGTGTTACACTATTATGAAATACAAGGGAGATGAGTGTTACTTTTTTAGACACAAGGGAGGTCTCTATATTTGTCACAATACCTCGAGGGAGGTTAGTGTAATTTGCCCTATCCAAAACTATAGTTTTGTGCAATTAGCTAGTATAACAGATACACCCGAAATTGTACCGCTTCCGAAGCACATCTTAAGTGTCGATACGGATCTAGAAGCAATATTATGTACAAAAAGCGAGTATTTTTAATTTTGTCCTCCTGTGAAACCCAAAATTGTACTGCATCCAAAGCACACTGTGATCGTTTAACACAAAATCTAATAGAAATATATGTTCAAACATGGTGTTATTAGTTTTGGCCTCGTGCACTGTTGAATTGCTCCACATTGCCCCGGTAGAGACCCAGTATGTGCTTCTTATAAGTCTGGGTAATCCTCCCCTCCTAAGCTGTCTTTTGAGGGTGAGTTAGGTCCATTGGTCTTTCTACATGTATCAGAGCCAGGTTGGGCTCTACCCCTTATAGGATTTTCCCTGTTGATGTGGTCCAGGGGGTGTGTTGAATTGTTCCACATCGCCCGGGTAGAGACTCTGTATGTGCTTCTTATAAGTCTGGGTAATCCTCCCCTCATAAAGCGTCTTTTGAGGTGAGTTAGGCCCATCGGTTTTTCTGCATGCACAATATCCATACCTATGGTTTTGTGCAAACTGTTAGCATTGGACACATCGAGGAGATCTTCCTTTGGATCATTACAACGCTCATTGAATGGTTCAAGTAGAAGTGATTAGGCTTTCTTACCATAAGGAGCTTATTTACTTTTCAAAAGATCCCTAGCACTCCCATCACTTTAGGATACAATGTAACCACATCCTTCTGGAATCATCAATAATATTCCAAAGTAACCAAACCAAATCAAACCAAGCTTTGTGTCCCAATCAATTGGGGTCGGCTGTATTAATCATTTTTCTCCATTCTGCACGATCAAGAGCTATATGCTCATTTAAATTATATATATTTATATCTTGTTGCACTACATATTCCCAAGTCAGTTTAGGTCTGCCTCTCCCTCTAAATATTCCAAGCACTACGATCTTATCACTATTTCGCACAGGTGCATCTACAGGCCTTCGTTGCACATAGCCGAACTATCTAAGTCTATTCTCCCTCAACTTATCCTCAATATGTGTCACTCCTACAGTCTCTCAGATATACTCATTTCTAATTATATCTTTCCTAGGCTTACCACACATCCATCTTAGCATCCTCATCTCCGCTACACTCACTTTGCTAATGTGTTGTTTCTTAGTTGCCCAACACTCTGTCCCGTAGAGCATAGCTGGCCTAATAGCTGTCCTATAAAATTTTCCTTTCAATTTTGCTGGTATTCTCCGGTCACATAATACTCTAGAAGCACTCCTCCACTTAAGCCAGCCCACTTTAATTCTATGAGTCACGTCATCACCAATCTCTCCGTCTCTACTAATCATTGAACCTAGATAGCGAAAGTGTTCCCACTTTGGGATCTCCTGATCTTTGATCTTCACTGCTTCGTTGTCTCTACTTCCATTGTTGCTAGAAGTACATTCCATGTATTCTGTTTTCGTGCTACTTATCTTTAGCCCCTTGGTCTCCAGTGCTTCTCTCCAAGCTTCTAGTTTAGTGTTGAGTCCCCTTTCAGTCTCATCAACCAAGACAATATCATCTGCGAACAACATACATCATAGGACCTCATCTTGAATGTGTCTAGTCAATTCATCCATAATTAGGGCGAACAAATAAGGGCTCAAGGCCGACCCCTGGTGTAGGCCTACAGTAATTGGGAATTCGCTTGTTTCTCCGGCTGGTGATCTAATTGTAGTAACCGCTTTATCATACATATCCTTGACCACGTCAATATAACCCTTGGTCACTCCTTTCTTCTCTAACACCCACCAAATTAAATCTCTAGGCACTCTATTATAAGCTTTCTATAAATCAATAAAAACCATATGTAGATCTTTTTTCTTCTCTCTATACTTTTCCATTAGTCTTCTAAGTAAATAAATTGCTTCCATAGTTGATCTCCCAGGCATAAATCCAAACTGATTTTCTGACACTGAAGTTGCGCTTCTTAAGCGATGCTCCATCACTCTCTCCCATAGCTTCATAGTATGGCTCATCAACTTAATACCTCTATAGTTGTTGCATTGTTGTACATCTCCTTTACTCTTATATATAGGCACTAGGATGCTCTTCCTCCACTCATCAGGCATTTTTCTAGTCATTAAAATCCTATTAAAAACTTTTGTAAGCCAAGATGCCCCCACATCTCCTAAGCATTTCCAAACCTCAATGGGGATCCCATCTGGTCCTAAGGCCTTGTTGGGTTTCATCTTCTTCAAAGCAAATTACACCTCAAACTTCCTTATTCTCCGACAGAATCTGTATTCTCTAGTTTCATCGTAACTTCCAGTTTCTTCTTCCATTGTGTTATCCATATGTTTTTCATTCAACAACTTCTCAAAATAGCTCTTCCACATTTCCTTAATCTCTTCGTCGTTCACTAATACCCTAGAGTCATCGCTTTTTATACACTTAACCTGATTATTGTCTCTTGTTTTCCTTTCTCTCGACCTAGCAAGCTTATAAATACATTTTTCTCCCTCTCTAGTGTCTAGTTTGGTGTAGAAGGCGTCATAGGCTTCCATTTTAGCAACTCTAATTGTCCTTTTAATCTCCTTATTTGCACATTTATAGCTTTTGAAGTGTTCCTCACTTCTATCATTTTGTCACTTCTTAAAGCAATCCTTTTTGGTCTTTACTGCAGCTTGTACCTCTTCATTCCACCACCAAGTATCTTTAGAAGCTAACCCTCTTCCCTTCGACTCTCCGAGGACCTCCTTCGATATTCTCGTGATGCACCCTGCCATTCTATCCCACATAGTATTGCTTCCATCTTCTAAATTCCAAGGTGCTTCTGTATACATTCTCTCTTGGAATATTGCTAGTTTCTCGCCTTTAAGGTTCCACCAACTAGTTCGCGGGTTTATAGGGTCTTTTCTAGTACGACATTGTCCTTTTATATGGATATCTAAAATAGTAAGTCTATATTCCAAAGTAACAATAAAAATATTACGGAGTTTCATTTATAGAACTTCCTTTCTTTATTGATCTCCCTCTTCCTTAAAAGGCAAATCGCAGCCCCCTTAGATAACATACGCCCTTCACATATTTAAGAACCGATAAATAATGAGAAAATAGAGGGGATTTATGCAATACCTTTTGACGTTGCAAAGCTTTCAAAGGGGATAAAGCCCACTTATACAAAGGATCATGAATGAAAACCTGCAGAAGATTCACCTCAGCTATATCAGAAAGCAAAACAACTTTAGTTTTGTTTCTTTAAAAAAAAAGACAATTATTACATACTTCGACAATGGTTAGCAGTGCTTCTTTATTCGTCCGCATAACAGAGAGAGTTTCCTCGCAACATCTTCTGAAAACCCCTTCCACTCCCGTAACACCCATCCCATCTATAATATCTCTTGTCAGCCTGAATGGAACCTATCAAAAACCAATTAATATAAGCATTGGAGGAAGAAAAAAATCCACAAAAAAGCCCATTCGGTTAGCTTTTAAGATGATCACTTTTTGGAATACGAGACTTTTCAAAAAGCCACAAATGAAGGTTTCTAAAATATAGCTGTTTTTAGCTTTGAAAAGGAAACATATTTTTCCAAAAGCCGTGAAAATACTAATTAAAATGGTCACAGCTTTTAAACAATTACTTATAAATTAGGGATAAAACAGTTGTACTATAGAGAAATAAATTAGGGATGAAACAGTCGTACTCTCTCAGGAGTTTTCAGCATCAACCCTTGTTCAAATGCAACACCAAGATCTATATGAACAACTTCTGCAGTCACTTGATCAACTAGGATATTCATGGAGTGTCGATCTCCAAGTCCTACAATATAACCCACCTGAATGGCAATTGTTTAGTACTATAAATGCTTTAACAAATCCTTCCTGGTCTTTGTTCAATGCCAGGTGACCAATTTAAAGATTTTCCCCTTGTTTCTAAGAAAATGGAACTGAAATATCACAGGACAAGGAAAAGAGGTTATCCACAATAAATTTGCATGCTTGAGTTCCACAATCTAAGGTACCATTTCGTTCATGGATTTAGAGAAGGAAAAGGAAAATGAAAGGCAAGGAAAGGAAAACAATCCAGTATCTCGATGCTTGAATAACATTAGATGTTACATTTTTAAAATATAATAATACCTCAAGAGAATAGGACGGGAAGTTGCTCTCATAATCCTAAATGTTTTAACTTATTTTCCTCTGTTATATTTTCCTTCTAATTTTCTCATTGCTTACTTATTAACAAAACAAGAAACGTGTTTTCCACCACGTTTTCTTTTCCTTTCCCTCACTAATTCCATAAACCTAACAAGCCCAGAGGATAGTTCACTTTCAAGTGGATTAAAGATCAAGTTTTATCTCATAGAAAAAGTAAACCCACCATTGAACTAGCTGCAACACTCCTTGTGTAAGCGAGTCTCTTTTCAAACCAGTCAGCCGGATGTAGAAACCTCTCCAAGAAAAAATAATGCATAATGGGCCTGAAAGCGATGTCACTTATAGGTAAAATTATATGCTCATTTAAAGTTTGGGATGCTAGTTACTTTGACCAAAAATGTAAACCTGAAGTTATTGCACACATCCCGAAACGCCTTGTGCTTGTTTTGTTCCTGCAAAATGAAAGTAACTTGTACTTTATCCGATCCATTAAAGTAAATGGTCTCAAATATTTGACCTAGTTTCTCCATACACACTTGCATTATCTAGTCTTGATATAAGAACCTAGGTTAGGGAATGCCCTAAACTTGAGGCGTTTACAAATGAGTTAGAAGTCAGTCTAGCAAAGGGATGCCTATGAGACATTTAGGAGAAAGAAAGGTCTATATGGAATTAAAGATGTTAAGGAAACCAATATAAAAAAAAATAAAAAAATAAAAAAGAAGAAGAAGAGGGAGAGAGAAACAAACTGCATTGTGGTCTCAGCTGTTGAATTCATAAAACATGTTTCAAATAATGAGTGAAAACTCATTCTGATCAATGTTTCATGAGAGCCTTAGAATCCTCAGAAATTTTGTGTGTGTGTGTGTGGGGGGGCGGAGGAGGGGTGTTTGTGTGGAGAAGATTTGTTGGTTACCGAATCCTAAGGGCTCGTTTCGGTGTTTGTTCCTCTTGATACCAGAACCTTTAGGAATTGTTGGGTTGCTGATTTGTTGGGTCACTCATGGATCCTATGTTACATGGACTCTTCAAAGTGTCCGGAGGACAAGGGTATAAATGCCATATCCGACACAGGTACTTCGCCTTTCTTGGCTGAAAATTATACTGAACTACATTAGAAGGATCCTACCTAAGTGTCATACCCATGTCCGCAAAGAGTCATGTCAACACAGGTACTTCACCTATTTAGATGAGTCCATGTAACATAGAATGGATCCTAGGTCCATCTCCTCGATTCTCTCACAAACGGCTATTCGTAAACAAACAGGCCCAAATTTCTACAATGGTCCAAAGCTGTGACAATTGCTTCAAAGGGATTGGACAAGGATGAACATCTCATCAAGCTTAAAATTAAGGAGTGGGAACGGGCTGACGTCTAGATTTTTACTTTACTGTGGAATTCTATAGAGCCCAAATCGCTGACATGTGTACTCACCTAGGCACAAGAAAAGAAGATTGGGAGTATGTTTCACTCCTATACTCCAGTATGTATGATCTCTCTTTCCCATACTTTCAATTATATAGCAGACTGAGTCCTCTGTCACGGACTACTTTGCACCATTCAAACATATACATAAGGAGTTGAACAGTTATATGCCTTTCACAACAAATATTTAGTTACAGAAACAACATGAACAAATAGGTGGTAGTTGTGAAATTCCTTGCAGGACTGAAAGCCGAGTTAGAACCAGTGAGGTCCCAAATTTTATGCATTGCTACTCTTCCATCTTTAGCTAAGACTTTTCAGCCGGTTTTGTGTACCACGTGAGAACAACCTCAGAATACTATATCTTCGGATCATTCGGCTTTAGTCACTCAGACAGTTTCTTCTACTGGTGGTAGGAGTGGTGGTAGGCTGGTAGCTCTCGTGGTGGCTGTGGAGGTTGTGGTAGACGCCAACCATGTCAATGCTTATATTGCAGGAAAGATGGACATACCAAAGAGACATGTTGGGATCTGCATGCTTTGCAAATACAGTTGTTTGACTTGTTTCTGATCCTGGCCACCCTACACCCGCTGTAGATGAGACAGTTTCTGCACCATGTGAGGCGTACGCACAGTTCCTTCAGTATCAAGCAAGCATCTCTCCCGCTACTTGCTTAGCTCAGAAAGGTACTACATTACTTGTATGGCATCCAAGGATCAAAATTTCCTTCTGTTTCCATCGAAACGGCCGAAACGTTTCCGTTTCCTGGGTCATGGAAACGAAACAGCCATGGAATCTCGAAAGTCCATGGATTCCATGGAAACAACTTTGTTTCTTTTGTTTCCATCGAAACAAATCTATGATTCCACATCGTTTCATTTGCTTCCAACGAACATGATTGTTTCCATCGAAATAATCCTATGGATGCGTACTTACCACATGAACTATCATTTTATGTTAGAGATGGCTTATTAGCTTGCTGTGTGCTTATACATAACTTTCGCATTCTATGAAGTGTTTGTCAGTAGATTGGCGACTTTTTCCTCATGTATTTTCAATTTGAACTATATATTTTAAATGGAATTACACATATAAACTTCTCAAAGGTTCATTTAATCAATTATTAGCTTTATACGTGCATATAGTTGAGATTGAAGTTATGTTTCCCCGTGTTTCTCAATGTTTTCAATTTTTTCCGGTGTTTCCCCATGTTTCCAAAATGTTTTCGAAACGTTTCTATTTCTGGACACACCAAAACAATAGACCGAAACGAAATTTTGATCCTTGTGTTCCACGCATGCACCGTGCACCATGTGCCTGTGATCTCATTCACTCTGATGTGTGGGGGCCCTCCCCTATTGCAGCTCTATCACAACACCGTTATTATGTTACATTTATTGACGACTATACTAGGTGTACTTGGGTCTATCTCATGAGAAAGAAATCTGATGTGTTCACTCATTTTAAATTTTTTTTGCAAATGATAAAAACCCAATTCCATACTGTTGTGCGTAACATTAGATCTGATAATGGTCGTGAATATATCACAGATGAGTTTCGGGCTGAACTTAATAAGGGTGGTATTCTCCAGCAACTTACTTGTCCATACACCCCTGAGCAAAATGGTGTGGCAGAACGTAAAAATCGCCACATTATGTCTGTTGTTCGTTGTCTTCTATGTGGTATGGGCGTCCCCAAGTATCTATGGCACATGGCCGTTCTCACTGCAATATACCTTATCAATCGTACTCCCAGTCGAGTTCTTCAGGGTAAGGCTCCTCTCCACATTCTTCAACCTGAGTGCACCCTTTTTTCTATCCAACCTTGTATCTTTGGGTGTACTTGTTTTGTTCAAAATCGGAGTCCTACTCGCACGAAACTCAATGAAAAAGCCATAAGGTGTGTTTTCTTGGGGTATTCGTCCCAGTCTAAAGGGTATAGGTGCTATGATCCTGTCCGCCACCACTTTTATCACTCGTTAGATGTTAACTTTCTCGAGACTGTACCTTTCTTTTCAGGTACCCCTTCCATAAAAGGACCTGCAGTGACCATTCCCAATGAGGACCATCCAGCTCCTATCCCGAATACTTCTGTGGTTCCTGTTCTCCCGCGTCCGGCTCCTATACTTGAGCCCTCTACTGTGTCATTACCTCCAGTCATCACCACTGATCCCTCTCAGGTGTACTCTCGCCGTCCTCATGCTCCCCTGCCAGCATCTTCTCCGGACTCAGGTATCTCTCCTCCTCCTTTAGTTCCTACTGCTGCTCCGCCTCGTTATCCTACCTGTATTCGTCGCCCTCCTTCTCGTTTATCTCTTTAGAATAGTACTAATCACCCTATTGCTAAGTATATTTCTTATCAGGGCATGTCTGCTTCCTATAGGTCTTTTGTTACCCAGGTTGATTCTGTCTCTATTCCTCGCTCCGTTCATGAGGCTCTCCAGAATCCTAAGTGGATATCAACTATGCAGACGGAAATGGATGCTCTTGAGCATAATAAAACTTGGGAACTTGTTACTCTGCCTCTTGATGCTCGTACAGTTGGGTGTAAGTGGGTTTTCAGTATGAAGTACTTGGCTGATGGTACTATTGACCGCTATAAGGCTTGACTTGTTGCTAAAGGCTTTACTCAGGTTCCGGGTAAGGATTTTGGTGCGACCTTTGCCCCTGTTGCTAAATTAACCACTGTCCGTCTTCTGGTTTCTCTAGCTGCTTCCTATTCTTGGCCTCTCCATCAACTGGATGTCAAGAATGCGTTCCTTAATGGTGATCTCTTAGAGACTATTTATATGGATCCGCCTCCGGGTTTTCGGGCCCAGGGGGAGTATTCATGGAAATTTTGTCGCCTTCGAAAATCCCTCTATGGTCTTAAGCAGTCCTCGCGAGCTTGGTTTAGCCGTTTCAGTGATGTTATTCTGTCTATGGGTTTTGTTCGATGTCATTCTGATCATACATGCTTTATTCGACGCCAGTCTCAGGGACAGTGCATTATCATTTCTGTTTACGTTGATGACATCATTATTACTGGAGATGATGCTCCTGGTATTGTTCAGGTAAAACGTGATTTAGGAATGGCATTTGACATCAAGGATTTGGGCCTTCTCCGTTTTTTCCTTGGTATTGAAGTTGCTTGGTCTCGTCGGGGTATTTCTCTATCTCAGCGGAATTACATTCTTGACCTCCTTCAGGATACATGCATGCTTGGGTGTAGACCTGCCTCTACTCCAATGGATCCGAACCTTAAATTGTCAGCAGAGTCAGGGGAGTTATTACCGGATCCATCGGTGTATCAGCGTCTTGTGGGTCGTCTCATCTACTTGACGAACACAAGGCCAGATCTTACATTTGCAGTCAGTGTTGTGAGTCAATTTATGCACTCACCACGAACCTTCCATTTGGATGCTGTGTACCATATTCTCCGTTATCTTAAGACCTATCCTGGACTTGGGCTATTCTTTGAGACAGGAATATAGTCAGGTCTATCTTGCTTTACAGATGCAGATTATGCGGGGTCTAAGAGTGATAGACGCTCCACTTCCGGTTTTTGCACCTTCTATGGTAGTCATCTCATATCTTGGAAGAGTAAGAAGCAAGCGGTCGTCTCTCGATCTTCCGCCGAGCCTGAGTATCGTGTCATGGCTCAGGGCACATGCGAACTTCTCTGGCTTCGTTCTCTTTTAACAGAATTGGGTTTTCCAGTAAAAAAAACTCATCTACATTATTTTGTGATAATAAGTCCGCTATTATGTTATCCTCTGACTCTGTCCTTCATGAGCGGACAAAACACATAGAAGTGGATGTTCATTTTATTCGGGAAAAAGTTCATTCCGGTGTCATCACACCGAGCTTTGTTCCCTCGTCCAATCAAACGGCTGATATATTTACTAAATCGGTTGGCCCTTCTCTACTTCAGTCGTCTCTTGTCAAGCTGGGACTCGTCAATATCTTCGCCCCAGCTTGAGGGAGAGTGTTGGAATTAGGAAGATTTTATTTCCTTGTTTAATGTTCTATTTATGGGTCATGTTGACCACATTAATTTGATTTGATTCTCTGTTATTTCTCTTTCCTTTTCTTACAATCATAGCTTGTATATATAGGGATTCATGTTTGGTGAATAAATCATTCCTTTCCCTACCTTCATTTCATTTTTATTGGTGGCTAAAATTGCCTTTGTTCGTCTCTTTATCTCCTTGGCTGCCACATTCCACTGGCCCTACATCAGTTGGATGTCAAGATTGCATTCCTAAATGGCACTTTTTACTGCAGGTATAAAGGGAACAATTTCCTGGGTTTGTTACTTAGGGGGAATTAGTATGGTATATCACTTAAAAGAGAACTCTACATGGGTTGAAGCAGTCTCCTCATGCTTGGTTTGATCGTTTCCGTGATGTATTTATTGAATTTGGCCTTCAGCGATGTGATGTTGACCACTCACTTTTTATAGACATACTCTAGCGATTGGGTATGCTGATGCATTGATATAACTGGTGATGACTCAAGGAGCATTAGAGAGTTGTAGTCCTTTTTGCAAAGTAAGTTCCAGACCAAGAATGTGGGCAGCTAAGGTACTTCCTGGGTATTGGTGGCCAGATCTAGAGATGGGATTTGCCTCTCTCAGAGAAAGTATGTCCTTGATCTCCTATCAAAGACAAGAATGTTGGGTTTAACTTTAAGCCCTTGGAAACTCCTATAGATCCCAACACCAAATTACTACTAGATCAAGGGGAGATACCTGATCATCGAGTACATGTAGAAGTCTTGTAGGGAAGCACAATTACCTGATGATGACTAGACCTGATGTAAGTGTGATTTGCCAGTCATGGACTGTCCTAGGACCACCCATTTGGGATGTTGTAACACGCATATTGATATATCTCAAAGGAGCTCCCGTATATTGTAGAAGGATCACGGTCACATACAAGTAGACGGTTACACTGATGCGGCTTGGACATGTTTTCTATTTGATAGGAGGTCTACTACTGGCAATTGTGTTATAAATGGAGGCAACCTTTTGTCATAGAAGAGCAAGAAACAGAAAGTACTTGCCCGGTTAAGTGTAGAATATTGAGCTATGGCTCACACTACTTGTGAGTCGTGTGGCTAAAACATTTGTTAGAACTTGCGTTCCCTCCGTCCACTCAAAATGAATTTATCATGTGGTAACCAAGCCGCTGTTTATATTGCTCCTAACCCTATGATGGATAAGAGAACGAAGCACCTTGAAGTTGATTGTGATATTGTTCAAGAGAAAGTTTTACAGAATGTGATCCATACAGTCTGCAGATCATTTAGCCGACTTGTTTACCAACGCATTGGATGGGATTCGAGTGAAATATATTTGTGACAAGCTGGGTGCACATGATATGTATGATCCAGCTTGAGGGAGAGTGTTAAAAGGGTATATATATATATGTAATTATATGGTGTATACTTAGTTTAGTATTATCTATCCCACACGGAAAAGTTGTATTGTTATCTAGGTTAAGCTAAGCCAATTAAAAGTCTTCTTTGTATTAACTGATTATTATCTTGAATATACAAAATACTTCTTAACATATTCCTTATGTACAATCACTTAATGTTGCACATCAAACCACAAAATCTCATATTGCTGTTAGATAAATGAGTTTAGTTTTATTTTTATTATAGTATAAGGGCTCTAATGTAATTATTATTTCTTTTCTTTACTGAATAATATATATGGGGTATGACTTATTGTCAACCCTAAGTTTGGCATAATCTAATTGTTAACAATTGCATCATAGAGAAAGATCTCATTCATCTATATGTGTGTGTGTATATATATATACATGAATATGTTAAGTCACCAGTTCCTCCAGAAGCTTAAGTTATTAGAGAATGAGCCCAACAACGTACATCATGCTTCAAAGCCTCCCACACGTGCAACCTTGTCTCGAAGGTGGAGGGCAAACAAACTAAACCAAACCAAACTCTATCATGATGTAGAAAATGACTAAGTGAAAATGTGCACACCAAAACAAGGGTGAAGACTTGAGCCCAAGAACTCCCACAAACAAGGCTATGTTACAATCTTAGGTCACCAGTTGCACCCAAAGCTTAGGCCATTACAGAATGTGCCCAACAATGTATATCAAGCTTCAACAATATACATAGATAGAGAGAACTCCATGTAAAGTCGAAACAGAGCAGTTGACAAGTGGAAATGGTGTGACATAGTGTTCCAAATCACAAAGCAGGAAGATAAGGCTACAAATAATCAACAGATAATGCCAACAAAATCTTTTTAACAAAACAAAAGCACAAGGCACTTGCCTTCGCCATGTGCTCCCGACATTTGGGAAATGGCCAGTCTCCTATTCCATAGCGTCCATGGGCACCTCCATTCCTCGTACTGAAAGTTGAACACAGAACAATCCCAGCATTCATATATTTTCAGGTGCTTATACTACTGATCTAAGATAGCATGAAAATTAGATTTTAACTGACCTTCCAATAAGATATTCACCAAGAGGTAGAGTGCCGTTAACCCATTCAAGAACTCCAGCACTTGGGGTAAAAGGAACAACCTGTTGCACTGAAGATAATGAATTTCTCAACTCTAATAAAATTGTTGAAACACCAACTACTCTAAAAGCTTAAGTTGTTCGAGAATGGGTAACAATGTATATCAAGCTGCAACACCCTCCCTCAGGTGCGACCCCGTCTCGCACGTGGAGAACCAACAAACTAACCTCCATCATAGTGGAGACAAATAACAAACCAATGCGGGGATGGAGAGTCGAACTCAAGAACTCTCACAAATAAGGCTCTGATATCATGTTGAAACACCAACTACTCTAAAAGCTTAAGCTGTTAGAGAATGGGCCCAACCATGTATAACAAGCTTCAACACCTTCCCTCAAGTGTGACCCTGTCTCGCACCAGGAGAACCAACAAACTAAACTCCATCATAGTGGAGACAAATAACAAAGTGCAAATATGCACACCAATGCGGGGATGGAGAGTCGAACTCAAGAACTCTCACAAACAAGGTTCTGATGCCATGTTGAAACACCAACTACTCTGATGCAGTAAAATGTAGCTACAGTTTAATATTTTAACTTTACCTGTTATTTCTTTTACCACAACCTTGTAGTAATAGATTTACTAGAAGTTACTTAGCTTTTTACTTACTCTAGCCTATAAATAAGAGGTCTTAAACCTCTCTTGGAGGTAGACATATTTACAGACTTTTATTAATATAGAGTTTTCAGAGCTTTGGCTCAGATTCTCTCTTCCTCAAACCCTAGTTTTCTAAACTTAGGATTTCATTCTCGATTTCTATTTGATTCTTGAGATTCGCTGCCTTATTTGGTATCAGAGCATCAGGATTTCGATTGTCCTAGTGTTGTTTGAAGAAATCATCATTGAAATACATGGTTTTCCTCTCTCATAGTTCAAATTTGTGCAAAGTTTGAAGCAAACTTTTTTCCTACTGCATTCCAAACCAGATTCAAGTCTCTATTACAAGTTTTCATTGTGGTTTGAGTTCAGAACAGGTAAGAATCAGATCTGGACCTATTTTCAACTCTTGAACCTTCTTCCTTCTGTTCAAACATTTGTTATTTGACTGATTTCGCTGTGTACGCTTTCAAAATCAGCACACCACCTGTTTGATAAAATTGAGTAACTTGGCAGAACCAGTTTGTACTTGAAATTTTCTTGCTGATTATGGCTCGGAGAAGACAGAATAGGAGGGGTAGAGGCAGGGGAAGTGATGTGACTCTTGATGATTGGGTTGAGATACCTTCATCTATTGGTCGGAATGATGCTCAACAACAAAATCAGAATCAAAGAAGTGAGATTGAAGACTTGAGAAGGCAAATTGGTGCCCTCACCGAGATGGTGCAGCATTTTCAACCTCCTAGTGATAGGATTGATTCTTCAAGCATCACAATCCAAAGTCCAGAATTCTTTGGTCAAGAATCGGAGATTGTCGATTGGGTGAATGAAATTGAAGCTACATTCAATTATTATGATATAATTGAAGAAAAGAAAGTAAAATTGATGGGAAAAGTTTTGAAAGGGAGAGCTGCGAAGTGGTGGCAGCAAATTAAAGCTGTTAGAAAGAGAAAAGGGAAAACTAAAATCAAGGATTGGAAAAGAATGAGGAAGAAATTGGGGGAAAAGTTCTCAACCATGAATTACATTCCAATCAAATGTGCGGAGTTGATACACAATTCCATAAAGTTGGAGTTTGATGATGAACCAAAATTTGATGAATACTTGGACGAAGAACCGATATTTGATGCATGGTATGGAAATGGGTCTGATGAAGACCTAAGTAAAGCAGATGAAAACGAATAGGAGTTTATCCAACTTCTTTGGTCTCCATAGAAAAAGGGTTTTGCTTCAAGTTGTGACGAGTCTTTTGAAGAATTTTCTTTGGATCTTCGAGAGTAAGTGGCTGAGAAAGTGGTTGGTTTTAAGAATTTCATACCTAGACAACTTGATTTAGGTGTTTCTAAGGCTAGTGTAGGCAATTATACCACTGTTGGAGCTGACACGGAACAACCCAAAGCTCCTACTGGAGTTTTTGGATGTTCAACGGTAACTAAGATTCTCAAAGCGGGTAAATCAGATACTGACTTTTACAAGTCTGCCTTGGTTAATGTTGAGGCTTCAAAGGCAGTTAGAAAGTTGTCTTGTGAAGAACTTTATCCACAATTTTCTCCCAACTTACCTTCTATGAAGAATTTTCTAGATGTAGGTCCACTTCCTAATCCACCATCTTCTCCTATGGCAGCCAAAGAAATGACTCACAAGAAGCAGGACAAGTCCCAAAATCAGTTTGAAGAAGTCAAGGATCAATGCTATTTTTTTTATCCGATCATTAGGGTTGAAGGTGCGCTTGAATGTTGCGTGGTAACTATACTTTCCAAGATTAATCTCAAGCGAAAAGCAATTGCTAAAGTGCGAAGGATGAAGCTGATTCTAAAACTTGAGGACAAGTTTTCTTTAGAAGGGGAGTATGATGCAGTAAAACGTAGCTAGAGTTTAATATTTTAACTTTACCTGTTATTTCTTTTACCACAACCTTGTAGTAATAGATTTACTAGAAGTTACTTAGCATTTTACTTACTCTAGCCTATAAATAAGTGGTTTTAAACCTCTCTTGGAGGTAGACTTATATTTACAGACTATTATTAATATAGAGTTTGCAGAGCTTTGGCTCAGATTCTCTCTTCCTCAAACCCTAGTTTTCTAAACTTGGGATTTCATTCTCGATTTTTATTTGATTCTTGAGATTTCGATGCCTCTAAAAGCTTAAGTTGTTAGAGATTGGGCCCAACAATGAATATCAAGCTGTAACAAAAATCATAATTCTTGAAGTATAGGCAGAATATATGTGTTGGCACAACCATGTATTATTGCAGTCTGTTTTGAAAGATCCCTATGTAGAGACATTCAATTGCTGAAGATCACAGTTCCACGTCTCTATGCATAATAAGTAAATGACTCTTGTAAAGATTAAAAGTATGATGGGAATATCTCTTTTGGTATATTCAACATAACATGAAAGAATACAATGAGCCTTTATATAGGCTTGGTCTAACCTAGACTGTTTACTCTTTAACCGATGTGGGACAACCACATATATACATATACTATATTTACACATATACCCTTTAACACTCCCCCTCAAGCTGGAGCATACATATCATATGCACCTAGCTTGTTACAAATATATTTCACACGTGTCCCACCCAATGCTTTAGTAAACAAATCCGCTAACTGGTCTGCAGATTTAACATGAACTGTATTAATCACTTTCTGTAGGAGCTTTTCACGAACAAAGTGACAATCAACTTCAATGTGTTTCATCCTCTCATGAAACACAGGATTAGAAACAATATGAACCGCTGCCTGGTTATCACAAAATAGGTTCATAGGTTCGGACTGAGTGAACCCAAGTTCCTCCAACAAATGCTTCATCCATACTAACTCACAAGTAGTATGCGCCATAGCCCTATATTCTGACTCAGCACTAGATCTAGCAACAACGGTTTGTTTCTTGCTTTTCCAGGACACAAGATTTCCTCCAACAAGTACACAGTACCCTGTAGTAGACCTTCTATCACTAGGAGATCCGGCCCAATCTGCATCTGTGTAGCTCTCAACTCGAATGTGACCATGATCCTTATACAACAAACCACGGCCTGGGGCCCCCTTGAGGTACCTCAAGACTCGTATCACTGCATCCCAATGTGTAGTCCGAGGAGAGTCCATAAACTGACTAATTACACTAACTGCGAAGGCAACATCAGGTCTCGTGACCGTTAGATAGTTAAGTTTCCCAACTAAGCGTCTGTACTGTCCTGGATCATCAAGTAGCTCCCCCTGATCTGGCAATAATTTGGAATTGGGATCCATAGGAGTATCCAAAGGTTTTGATCCCAACATTCCTGTCTCAGTCAGCAAATCAAGAACATATTTTCTCTGAAATAAGCAGATCCCTTCACTAGACCTGGCCACCTCAATGCCTAAGAAATACCTAAGTTGCCCCAAGTCTTTGGTCTGAAACTTGATTTGTAAGAAGGATTTCAACTCCTGAATGCCCTTAGGGTCATCACCAGTAATGACGATATCATCAACATAAACAATTAACAGAATCTTCCCTGCTACAGTGTGTCTATAGAAAACAGAATGGTCAACACCACATCTCTGAAGACCAAACTCAGCAATTACATCACTGAACCTGCCAAACCAAGCACGAGGAGACTGCTTCAAACCATAAAGAGACTTTTTTAATTTGCAAACCAGACTAGACTCCCCCTGAGCAACAAACCCAGGTGGTTGCTCCATGTAAACCTCCTCAAGGAGGGTACCATTCAGAAATGCGTTCTTAACATCCAACTGATGAAGGGGCCAGTGATAAGTAGTGGCCAGTGAGATGAAAAGGCGAACAGAGGCAATCTTGGCCACGGGAGAAAAAGTCTCTAAATAATCAAATCCATAAACTTGAGTGTAGCCTTTGGCAACAAGGCGTGCCTTCAACCGATCCAGAGTGCCATCTGGATGAACCTTAACTGCATACACCCAACGGCAACCAACCACAGATTTCCCTGGCGGGAGAAGGACCAAGTCCCAAGTACCAGTTTCCTTAAGGGCACACATTTCATCCTGCATAGCTTGGTTCCAACCAGAATGGGCAAGTGCCTCTGCAACATTCTTAGGAATAGATATGGTAGACACGGAAGCAACAAATGAAGAAAATGTAGGAGATAAATGATCATAAGATACAAAGTTAGAAATAGGATGAGAAGTAGTGCAAGAACGCTTACCCTTTCTGAGAGCAATGGGAAAATCTAAATCAGTCGGTTCTGGAGGAGAAGATGGCGGATCTGAGGACACGGTACGCGGAGGCGGAGCAGCGGAGTCCAATAGAGTCTCTGGACGTGGACGACGAGTATAAACTTGCAAATCAGGCCGAGACAAGCGGGTGGAAGCATCATGAGTAGGTGGTGTAGTAGTTGGGATAGTAGAGACAGGAAGAGGAATGGGAAGCATAAAATCCGGATCAGTAGCCGAGTGGGACTCTGAAAAAAAGGGTTTAGACTCGAAGAATGTGACATCGGCAGAGACAAAGTACCGATGAAGGGAAGGACTGTAACAACGGTACCCTTTCTGAGTCCTAGAGTATCCCAAGAAAATACACCGAATGGCTCGTGGGTCTAATTTGTCAGTACCAGGAGCCAGCTGATGAACGAAGCAAACACACCCAAAAACACGAGGAACGATCGAGAAAGATGACTCAACAGGGAACAAGCTGAAGTGTGGTGTGCGGCCATTGAGAATAGAAGATGGCATACGGTTAATCAAATAACAAGCGGTGAGAACAGCATCCCCCCAAAAAATTTTTGGAACACGCATTTCAAATAACAAGGTGCGTGTGACTTCTAATAGGTGCCTATTTTTCCTCTCGGCAACACCATTTTGTTGTGGTGTGTGTACACAAGAAGATTGATGAATCATGCCAGAATGTGTCATAAAAGTACTGAAAGGGTCAGAATGATATTCCTTTGCATTATCACTTCGAAGAACACGAATTGGCACACCAAATTGAGTTTTAATTTCAGCACAAAAAGCACAAAAAATAGAAAATAACTCAGAACGATTTTTCATTAAATATAGCCAAGTTACTCTTGAATAATCATCCACAAAAGTAACAAAATACCGATACCCCTTTTGGGAGGTTATACGGTGAGGACCCCATACATCAGAATGCACTAATTGAAAAGGACTAGACGCTCTTTTATTGACCCGGGGAGCAAATTGAACACGGTGATGCTTCCCCAACTGACACGACTCACACTCTAAAGACTGTAAAGAACTTAAACTAGGAACTAAGAGCTTCAAATTAGCCAATGAAGGGTGACCGAGGTGGCAGTGGATCTGATGAGGTGAAACAGTAGCAGGACAGGCAGTGGGTGAAGGAGCAGGGACAGGATCACCATCAAAGTAATAGAGGCCATTGGACTCATGCCCGACGCCAATCGTCTTCCGAGTCGTCAAATCCTGAATAAGAACAGAATCAGGAGAAAAAGAGACACAACAGTTAAGATCCTTAGTCAACTGACCAACATACATTAAATTAAAGGACGAACGAGGTATGTACAAAACAGAAGACAAGGATAAAGACGAAGAGGGTTGAGCCGTCCCGATTCCTTCAACAGGAGTCGAGGACCCATCCGCTAAAGTGATTGGGGGAAGAGACGATGACAGCCGGATAGATGTAAAAAGACTAGATATACCTGTCAAATGATTACTAGAGCCAGAATCAATTACCCATGGGGAAGAACCTGAAGCAATGCAAGCAGTATGTGTACCTCCATGCTGAGCTAAGGAAGCAGATGAGGTGGATGCCTGGTGTGCTGCCTGATACTGAAGCAACTGAGAGTATTCCTCGCGAGGAACAGAAACGGTATCCATAGTTGTTAGAAAAATAATGAACAATTGCTGTGAATAGTGATTGTGAATAGTAACCGATGAACAGTGACTGTGAATAGTGACGATGAACAGTGACTGTGAATAGTGCCGATGAACAGTGATCGATGAACAGTTGCTGATGAACAGTGATCGTGAATAGTTCCGATGAACAGTGATCGATGAACAGTTGCCGATGAACAGTGATCGTGAACAGTGCCGATGAACAGTGATCGATGAACAGTTGCCGATGAACAGTGATCGTGAATAGTAGCTGCTAGGGTTAGGGTTTATGTTTAAAGAAGAAATAAAATCAAATCTTCAAACAGATTTGACAATCCGAACTTCTTGATTCACGAAGAAGGCGGAAAAACAGAGATAATGAGCAATCCCAGAGGCGGGAGGCTCTGATACCATGTAAAGATTAAAAGTATGATGGGAATATCTCTTTTGGTATATTCAACATAACATGAAAGAATACAATGAGCCTTTATATAGGCTTGGTCTAACCTAGACTGTTTACTCTTTAACCGATGTGGGACAACCACATATATACATATACTATATTTACACATATACCCTTTAACAACTCTCAAATAAGGAGAAAATCTATATGATACTATGATAAAAGAAGAAAGAAAAAATAACTATCAGTGCTCTAAAAATCGCCCGCCGCCTGGATTTTCTCCTAGGCATTTGGAAAATCGCCCAACATATTAGGCGGGGGTCTAGGCGAGATTAGGCGGGTCTGGGCAGGGGTCTAGGCGAGATTAGGCAGGTCTAGGCGGGGCTAGGAGGGATTAGGCGGGCTAGGTGGGCTGATGTGAGATTGTAATTTTGATAAAATAAGAAAGGGGAAAAAATTACTCTCACGGTTACGTCTAACATTAGTGTAGGCATATACTCTTAATGTTTAAGTTAACTATTAATAGATCCCTAATAGTTTTTAAATATTAAAAACCTTCTCATAATGTTTACTTATTTCCAAAAAACTCCGCAAAACCTTTATTAGATAATTAAATCTATAATTATTCTTAAATAACACCACATAATTGGTATATATATCTATTATATAATTAATTTTATTGAAATCCGCCTACGCCCCTAGGTGCTAGGCCCCCCTCAGCCTCCCAACTAGCGCCTAGCGATTTTTAGAACATTGATAACTATACAGAGCATGCACTCAACCCTGGGAGATATTAGTTCATTAACGGAAAATAATCTCCTTAAAGAAAAAGAAAAGGAAAAAAGTATCATTGCTTGTTATGGACAAAGGGTGTACAAATCGGGCACGGGGGTGTGACTGGGTGCCATACCTCTCCAAACTCCAAATCTTAGGATAAAAGGACTCAGTTTGAAATGTGTCCAAAGTTGGTAGGTACGCACACAAGTCCTAATCATACTAAAGATATCAAAGCTCATATAATATCATACTGTGTGATGCTATCTTATCTAATGATATTCTTTATTAGAATCTGGCTAAGATTTCTCTCTCTCCATATGAAAAGTTGAAAAATCTTCTTTACTATTAATTTTGAGCTTTCCTCTTGCCTTTTCAACAACAGATGTGGAGGATCCGCTGTTTGCTTGGGAACAGCCCAATGTCAAGCAAATATGGGATGATAGGGAACCCAATTAGTATAATGGTTTTTCCTAAAGCAGACCAAGAGTGATATTGTTGGTGATTCTGTAAATTCCACACAGCATGAAAAATCTGATGGAAATGCAACATTAACAGATTGAGAATATAAGATTCAGATGAGTTCCAGAAGCAGATCAACTAAACCATGATGGTAGTGCAGAAACCACGATATAATCCCATATTCAGTAGACGAAGTTGCCAAAAGTTTACAAGGTGAGTAATCAGAAATACGCATCAAAATCATTAATACTAATTCAAGAAATCAAAGGAAGTACAGGAAAAGGATGTGCAGTTGTTATGAGAACCATGGTCCATCCGGACTGGGTAAATGGCCAAAACAAGAGTAAACCAGAGATGGGATGAACTGTGTGCTTTAACACCAAATGATTCATTATATAATCCTCATGACAACAATGTTTAATTAGTTATTTACCAAAAAAGTATTTAAGGAGCCAAGAGAAATCGAAGGCTTAATCTCTTTGACTCTCAATGATGATTTAAGGCATAATACAATTCGGTCAATAATTATCAATTGTTTTTAAAGGAAGTAACAATGAAATCCATCCAGTTTTTCCATTTGTGCCGCCTGAAGCACAAGTTTCTATCAAAAAGGTAATCTAATGTTTTCTCATATTCAAATGAAGAATATACCTTGTATGTACGAATTCCCAACCTCCTTTTCCATGTATCCCGATGGTTCTGTAAAAAAGTGTTAACCAAACCAAAAAATTGTTCCATCACCTGCAATACCATTTGTTGTTTTATTGTCAGCATAAAAAAAGTACTGTAGGCTTCTTATAGTGCAGGGTAGAACATGCTTAATGAACCCTTGTTGAATAGAACACACTTCTCCACCTGCAAAAACACTAAGGAATATCCTGGCTATGTAAACCAATAAAGGAAAAGACTTGGGTTCATTTCTATAGATACATTTATAACTGTTTTGAATGTAATTAGTCCACGTGTACAAGTTGTATACGTGGGCCAATAGCATCTCGGAACAATACAAAATGTAGGTAATGAGATCAGTAAGCCAACAATAAAATACGAAGGGTTTATTAATGGAAGTTTTTGTTAGGTTTGTATTAGGCAAACTTAGGGTTGACAATTTGTCAGAACCAATATATATTAAACCAGAGAAAAAGAAATAAAAATTACATAGAGGTCCTTACACTAGGAAATAAATATAAAAGACATAACAAATATAATAACTCTCAACACTCCCCCTCAAGCTGGTACAAATATATCTCTCATGCTTAGCTTGCCAAGAACAGTGTGAAATGGTCGACTCCCAATTCCTTTGGAAAGAAATACTGCAACTTGATCACTGGTCATCACAAAAGGAATGTAAATAGTACCACTACTAAGATTTTCCTTAATGAAGTGCTGATCAATCTCCACATGTTGGGGTTGTCCAGTGTAGGTTGGGGCTATCACTCTTAGGCGTTTTCGAACTTCCAGATGACGGACTCTGAGTTTCTGTCATAGTTCTTGTACGCGAAGGGAAGACCCACAACAATCACGGGGAAACGGAGAAGATGATGGAAAGGCACGCACGATCGTATATTAGAGCACTATATAGGGTGCTAACGGATCAGGTAGAACTGCCCAAACAATGTTGGAACTACTGACCGTCGATTAAAACTTCCCAATCGAAGGTGCAATCTATGGGTATAATCCCCGGAGGGGCTCGGTTAGGTGAGAGTTGGAGGTCAAAGCAGGGTGGATGATGAGTGTCCGCTGGGGTATGGTGGTTCGGTTAGGGAAGAAAGAGGGTTTTGTGGTGTCCGTGTCAACTCATGGTGACCAGGTGGGTGTTGGCTAGATGATTGGTGGTGTTTGGTTGAAGATCCGATGGGATTAGTGGTGTCGGCTAGGTTGGCTGTGGTGGTACAAGGGTTTAGCAGGTCATGGAGGTGGCGGTGTAGCCTGTGGTGGTGTTGCCTAGTGTTATTTGGGACAGTGGTGGCGGTTTGGCTGAGCTGGGGTTCGACTGGTGAGTGGTGGTGATTGGGTGGTTCAGTTATGGTGGGTTGGTGGTGATCCCTCTTAGGGAGGTTCTGATACCATGTTAGGTTTGTATTTAGGCAAACTTAGGGTTGACAATTTGTCAGACCCAATATATATTAAACAAGAGAAAAGAAATAAAATTACATAGAGGTCCTTATACTAGTAAATAAATATAAAAGACAATAAATATAATAACTCGCAAGTAGCTTCAAAGATAGGGTTTAAAGCAAAGGTGCACATACACCATAGGTTACCCACCAATGGTGAATGGAATCAACATCCAAAAACTCTCCCGACCTTCTTGAATATCAACACGTGTCCAAAGAGTGTCGGTTCAAGAAAAACTATTAAAAAATTAGGACACAATATTTTGAGTATTTGACATGTGTCCAAAGAGTGTCGGAGAGTATCGGTGTCGGATATGCTGCCTACACTGATATGAGGGGCAAAAAAGAATGTCTGTGCTCCATAGCTCTCAACAGTTTTAAAATGTTGCGGACAAGAGTGGAGAGAATGGAATTTAGAAAAATGTGATACTACCTGTCAAGCCATACTCACATTTGGTTATCCATTTTTTTTTCAAGTGGATAAAATTAAACTTAATATTCTTAAATCCTAGCCCCTATGTACTCATCCTATTATTGTGCTTTAAACTTAACATAGTAAATATTTCAGGGGCTGAGAGTTTGTCCCAGTTCCCTTGCTCTTAACTTCCTCTCGCCCCATACATGTTCTTCCTTTACAACCAAACAAATAGACCCTTAAAAACATTCAGTTTTGTATGTTGATTCTATAGTTTAGAGCTCGTTTAGCTTTTACAGTAATCACTTTTTTAATAAAAGGGATCTTTTTAAAAGCAACGAATTGGAGCTTTCCGGAAAAAAAAAAAAAAAAGCTTTTTAGCTTTAACATGAAATCATATTAGTAAAAAGCTGTTAAATCTAATCCAAACAGTCACAGATTTTAACCACCACTTATATGTCACTGTTGGCCCAAAACAAAAATCCCAAATGGGATCTGAATGTCAGAGGGGAAAAAGGAAAGTAGGTTTAGTTCATACAGCATCTTGTCTCAGGTCATCATTTCCAGATTTTGCAAGTTGTCGATATTTGTTACCGTCAGAACCTAGGCATTCAACCACCTTTGGAGCATTTATACCATTCATTACCCTGTTTACACCACCATGAACAAAATGTTAGTAAAGATCAGTAAGAAAAATATGACAAGAAACTCATTGACCTGGTTCAAATAAGGGAAACATACATGACTGAATCTGCTAAGCCTTTGAAGTGTGGGAAAGAGCCTTCAGGATATTGACAGCTACGATCAACTGGGAAACTAGACGTCACCACAGGCACCTAAATATAAAGATGCCTATTGATTTAGTCGCTCTATTGCAAGAAAAAGGCCGCAACTCTATAGCATGTCAATAAGGGATCGGTTAAAAGGACATTCTTGATTTAAAAAAAAAAAAAAAAAAACAAAGAAAGAAAGAAAGAAAGAAAATAGAAATCTTCTTAGTTGGTTGAGAGCATTGGACAATACTAAAGCAGTCCTAAGATCCGAAAGGAGCCCATGAATCACCAGAATACCAGATTGATTTCACGATAGAGTAACATGTTTAGGAGCAGTATTAATAGTTCTTTATTCTACTCTGCTGTGTATCATAAAAGCAACTCCAAGTATGGAAGTTTCAGAAGAGCACTGAATGAACACCCTGCAAGGTCTGTGGATATGATTTTATGAAAAAGACAGTTCAACAAATGACACTCTTTACTCAGTTATGCTATTGTTCACAAGCATTTGCCTATCAATGACTTAAGCTTCGACATATCATTTACACAAAGTGGCTGCTCTCTTAACAGTAAAGATATTTATTTGCCCTTCTGTTAGTTTCTCTTTTTGAAGGAAAACAAATATATAAGCTACTTGAAAAATGACCCCAGGACAACATATAGTGATATTCCCAATGAGAGCTGCAGAGAGCATTCGTCCTAGGCAGTTTCACAATGTTCAAAAAAAAATAATCAATGCCCCCAAAGTAATGCCAACAGCAAGTAAAGTTTTCTCTACTTTTGACCACAAAACTGTTGAGAGTATAAACACTTAAGTTACACCCTCTCTAACAACTTAAGCTTTTAGAGTAGATGGTTGCTATCATGGTATCAGAGCATGCAAAGGACCGGAGTTCAATCCTCATCGTCACCCTGATTTCTAAATTTTCCACGTGTTTGGCCCTCATCAAAGAAAGTCTGGCCAGACTTGAGGGGGCGTGTTGAGAGTATAAATACTTAAGTTACACCCTTTTTAACAGCTTAAGGTTTTGGAGTAGATGGTTGTTGACAAAAAAACCTTAGGGGCCTGTTTGGAATCACTTCCCAACAGCACATTTGCGGCGAAACGTGCTTTTGGGACCCAATACGCATATATTAGCCTGTTCAGATTACTATTAGGAATCACTTTGGAGCACTAAAAGCGTTTTTGCTAAAACAGGTCCAGGGGTGCTTCGTCCCAAACATGATGTCGGAAAAAGAAATTTTCTAATTTCCACCATGACCTTCTGAAAAGGGCTTTTGCTTCTTCCAAGCAAAACCAAACGGGTCCTTAATATAGTAGCTCCCAATAGGCTATTGATGTACAATCCCAAATTACATATATAGGGGGGTACCTTGGTGTTTGTTGGAGGCTAGGTCAGTGCACTAAATTTCAACTACCGTACCACAAACCTATATGGTGCTAGAGAACAACTTTTTCTCCCCCACACTATTTGTTTTAATCATTTTAACCACAATATTTAACAAGTCCGTTTAGGAATAGGACCAAAGATTAGTAGATTCTTAGGCCGGCAAAATTAGACAATATAACTCCAAAGAAGAAAACGTCTGGGCACAAATATGCAAGTGATGCAGCGTAATATAAAGGAAGGAGAGAACCGGATATCACAAACAACCTTGAACCTACTGATTGTTGCAACACCACAAGGGACAAGGCTCTACTCTCATTGTTCCTCTTATCTCTCTTAATAATATATAAGCGTTGGACATATTTGTCAACCCTAAGTTTGGCCTAATCTTTGTCAACACATACCAATCATCTAAAGATGATTCCTTATCCAAATAGAAGTTTTTGGGAAAAGATTCATTCTATTATTTACATCTCAATCATTATATAACTTACATGAATAGACCAAGAAAGAAAGAAAAACTAAGAAAGGAAATAAAATAAATGACAGTAATAAAGTCTGGTCAACATGACCCAAAATAAACTAATCAATCCCGGAGAATAATCTATTAATTCCAACACTCCCCCTCAAGCTGGGGCGAAGACATCAACGAGACCAAGCTTGCCAAGAGAAGACTGAAGAAGCGTAGGACCGATGGACTTGGTGAACATATCAGCAGTTTGATCAGACGAGGGAACAAAACTCGGAATAATAACACCTGATCGAACTTTCTCCCGGATAAAGTGAATGTCTACCTCAACATGTTTAGTTCTTTCATGAAGAACAGAGTCGGATGATAACATAATAGCGGACTTATTATCACAGAACAGGGTAGATGAGTCTGCTATTGGAAAACCCAACTCACTTAGAAGAGATCGAAGCCAAAGAAGCTCACATGTGCCCTGAGCCATAGCACGGTACTCAGCTTCCGCAGAAGAACGGGAGACAACAACTTGCTTTTTACTCTTCCAAGATATAAGATGACAGCCACGGAAGGTACAAAAACCAGAAGTAGAACGCCTGTCATCCCTAGAGCCTGCATAATCCGCATCTGTAAAACAGGAGAGACCTGACTGTGCTCCAGCTGTAAAGAAAAGTCCAAGACCAGGACAAGTCTTAAGATACCGTAAGATATGGTAGACAGCATCCAGATGAGACGTACGCGGTGAATGCATAAATTGGCTCACAACACTAACAGCAAAAGTAAGATCTGGTCTTGTGTTCGTCAGATAGATGAGACGACCCACAAGACGCTGATATACTGAAGGGTCTGGTAATAACTCTCCCAACTCTGCAGTTAACTTAAGGTTCGGATCCATAGGGGAAGACGCAGGTCTACACCCAAGCATACCTGTGTCCTGGAGAAGATCAAGAGAATACTTCCTCTGGGATAATAAAATACCTTTGCGAGACCGGGCAACCTCAATGCCAAGAAAATAGCGAAGAGAACCCAAATCCTTAACATCAAACGACGTACCCAAATCACGCTTTACTTGGGCAATACCTTCTGCATCATCGCCAGTGATAATAATATCGACAACATAAACTGATATAATAATACACTTTCCTTGAGACTGACGACGAATAAAACATGTGTGATCGGAATGACACCGAATAAATCCCATGCTAAGAACCACATCGCTAAATCGACTAAACCATGCACGGGGAGACTGCTTTAGGCCATAAAGAGACTTGCGAAGACGACAAACTTTCCTACAACACTCCCCCTGAGGCCGAAAACCAGGTGGAGGATCCATATAAATTGTCTCGGTCAAATCACCATTGAGAAAAGCATTTTTAACGTCGAGCTGATGTAGAGGCCAAGAAAATGAAGCAGCCAACGAAATAATAAGGCGAACAGTAGTTAACTTAGCCACAGGAGCAAAGGTAGCTCCAAAATCCTTACCAGGGACCTGAGTAAATCCCTTGGCAACCAAACGAGCCTTATACCGATCAATAGATCCATCTGCCAAATATTTGAGGCTAAACACCCATTTACACCCCACAGTGCGCTCACCGACTGGAAGATCAACAAGCTCCCATGTCTGATTGCTCTGAAGAGCATCCATTTCTGCTTTCATAGCGGCCACCCACTTAGGATTCTGGAGAGCCTCATGAACAGAACGAGGAATAGAGACCGAGTCAACTTGACAAAGAAAGGATTGATAAGAGGCAGACAAACCCTGATAAGAAATGTACTTGGAAATAGGATGGTTAGTACTATCAGACAGAAGAAAGCGAGCAGGGGGGCGACGGACACGTGTAGGGTAACGGGGAGAAGCAATATCAGGAGAAACAACAGAAGACAAGGGAGGAGGAGAGATACCTGAATCCGGAGAAGATGTTGGCAGGGGATCAGAGGGGCGTGGACGGCGAGTATAAACCTGCGATGGGTCACTAGTGATAACAGGAGGCAGGGAGTCACCGGTGGAGTCAAGAATAGGAATAGGCCTGGGTAGCAAAGAATCCGCAAACACAATAGGCTCCACCGGTGCTTGACCTGCAGAAGAAGATGAACCAGGGAAAAAAGGAACAGTTTCCAGAAAAGTAACATCTAAAGAGTGATAGAAGTGACGAGTAACAGGATCATAACATCGATACCCCTTTGACATGGATGAATACCCCAAAAATATACAACGAACAGCTTTGTCATCAAGTTTAGTACGAGTAGGACTCTTATTTTGCACAAAACAAGTACACCCAAATACACGTGGCACAAGAGGAAATAGAGTAGCACCAGGCTTAAGAATATGTAGTGGTGCCTGTCCTTCAAGGACACGGCTGGGAGTACGATTAATTAGATATGTGGCAGTAAGAACAGCCATGTGCCAAAAAGATTTAGGAACATTCATACCACACAAGAGACATCTAACTACAGACATGATGTGACGGTTCTTACGTTCCGCCACACCATTTTGTTCAGGAGTATAGGGACAGGTGAGTTGTTGTAGAATTCCATCTTTATTAAGAGCAGACCGAAATTCATCAGTTATATACTCCCGGCCATTATCAGACCGAATATTACACACCACAGTATGATATTGGGTTTTAACCATTTGGAGAAAATTTCTAAAATGAGTAAATACTTCAGATTTTTTCTTCATAAGGTAAACCCAAGTACAACGAGTATAGTCATCAATGAATGTAACATAATAACGGTGGTGAGATAAGGCCGTAACAGGTGAAGGGCCCCAAACATCAGAGTGAATAAGGTCAAAGGCACTAGGTGCCCTGTGCATGCGGGGAATATATGAGGTGCGAGTATGCTTAGATAATTCACAAACCACACATTTAAATTGAAAATCCTTGCAAGCTTTATTTAATGATGGAAACAACCAACACAAATACTGAAAGTTTGCATGTCCAAGACGAGCATGCCACAAATCTAAAGTTTTAAGAGAAAAAACATGCTTATTAGAGTCTAACAAAACAGAATTATTGGAAACAGGAAGAACAGTAGCTTGCAGACTGGAGGAAGACACCCTGGAAGACACTGGAGTACCAAAGTAGTAGAGGCCATCACGCTCATACCCCCTGCCAAAAATCTTCTTCGAAGTCAGGTCCTGTAAATAGCAACAAGTGGGTAAGAACACAACAGCACAATTATGATCTTTAGCAAGACGATTAACCGAAAGAAGATTATAGGCAAAATTAGGGACATAATACACGGACGAAAGTGTAAGATCAGTGGACAAACAAACATCTCCCTGATTATGAACAGGAATGAAGGATCCATCAGCAATGCAGACAGACTGAACAATAGGAGTAAAAGAAGAAGAGAAAACAGAAGACTCACCAGTCATATGATTATTAGCACCAGAATCCAGAATCCAATTGGGATGAGCCGACTTACCATGAAGAGCAATAGAAGTACCTGTAGCAATGGCAGCTGTGGGTCCAGAAGTGGAAGATGAAGTACCCAAAGTCTGTGACTGAAGCTGAGACTGTAGTTGGGCAATCTATGATTGAAGTTGCCCAAAATCAGGTGATGGTGAAGTGACCTCAACTACTGCACTAGTACGAGGAGCACCCTTCCCACGACCACCGAGAGGTCGGCTCCTAGCATATTGTTGTCGTAACTCTGGGTGAAGATCAAAGCAGCGATCAACGGTATGACCAGGCTTACGACAGTGCTGGCAGAAAAAACGAGAGCCAGTGGGACCCGTAGAACGTGGGCCCGAGGAGGCAGCAAAAGCCATCTGATCAGGGGCAGAGGTAGGAGGACCAGTCACAAGAGGTGCAGATATAATACGACGCCGACGCTCATCACCATCCACAATAGCAAATGCCTCAAATAAAGAGGGTAAAGGAACCGTATTGAGGATCTGAGTGCGAAGGGCCTCAAACTCGGGCTTTAGACCCATCAGGAATTGGTATGTGTGACGACGGTCAAGACGCTTGGACTCAACAGCACCATCATTGGGAAAATCAGTAATAGGCTCATACTGAGCAAGCTCCTCCCAGCGAGTTTGTAAATACCCAAAAAAATCTGTGACAGATAATCCCAAGGCAGTCTGGGAAGCATGTGAGATATCCTGATAAAGCTCAAAAATACGAGAATCACTATGAGCATGAGCGTACATCTTATTCAGGGCAGTCCACAGTTCGAAAACTGTACGATGGTACATAAACATGTTATAAACCCGCTCGTCCATGGAATTAAACATCCACCCTAAAATAATGCAATTGTCAGTATACCATTCTTCATACTTAGGGTCGGATTCACCAGGTGATTTCTCCTTGCCGAGTAACCATCCAATCTTGCGTTTGCCTCCAAGGAAGAGGCGAAGCGAATTAGACCAGGCATGGAAATTTTTCCCGGTTAATAAAACACTGGTAACACGTTGCGCCAGTGTAGTATGTGGAAGCGAGAGATCCGGGCGAGAAACAGGAGCTACCGGAGGAACATTCTTATCCTTATCAGAAGAAGCCATAGAAATACTCCAAAAAACAGATCAAAAAGCTGCCCGTAAAACGTAGCAATAAGAGACAAAGCCGAAAAAACAAGAAAACTCGGCGACCAAACAACCACAGCCGGATACTCGGCGAAAAGAAACGGGCAGCCGGACACTCGGCAAGCCCAGACAAACAAATAAAAACACGAAGGCTGCTCTAATGCATCACACGCTACCCAACAAGGGTAGAAGAGGCAGCCGAAGGCTGCAGTAGCAGAGCCGCAGCCCCTAGGTTGTGCGACTTGGCCTGGGGGCCTGGTGTGGGCTGCGGCTGGGTGCTGGTGGGTGAGAGAAGGCTGCGGCTAGGTGCTGGTGGGCTGCGGCTAGGTGGTTGGTGGTGGTTTGGTAGTGGCGCAGGGGAATAGAAGGTGGTGGCGCAGCTAGGGTTAGGGCTGAACCTGCTCTGATACCAAGAAGTTTTTGGGAAAAGATTCATTCTATTATTTACATCTCAATCATTATATAACTTACATGAATAGACCAAGAAAGAAAGAAAAACTAAGAAAGGAAATAAAATAAATGACAGTAATAAAGTCTGGTCAACATGACCCAAAATAAACTAATCAATCCCGGAGAATAATCTATTAATTCCAACACAAATATTCATCAAACTCCAATTCACCATCAAGGCCGAACTTATAAGAATGGTGTTTCAAATCCAAACTTTTAAACGGAAAGCAATTTATGTGTAAAACCTTTCCCTCCAACTCTTTCTCATCGTGTAGTGTGTACCACTCCTAGAATTTCGATTTTCCCATTTTCTTTCTAACAAACTTAATTCATTGCCACCAATCTGCAACACTCCCTTTCAAACATTTCTCTACCATTTCACCTTCTTTTCTTCAATTACATCATAGTAATTGAATAGGCCTTCAACTTCTCCCAACCAATCATCAAACTCCGATTCTTAACTAAAGAATTCCGGAATTTGGATTCCACCACAAGGTAATTGAAAACACTTCAACTTAATGGTTAAGGTAGTCAGAGTCATTCACCATCTTAATTCCTCCATTTCATGTTGTTGGGCATCATTAAGTCCTATGGAAAGTGGCAAATCTACACGTATCCTCAAAATCAATGGCGTTTCCTCCCCCTCTCCCATTCAACGTATTACCTCATTGAGCCATATCAATTCACACTCAAATTGGCACCAAAATTATGGAAAATAGAGTCTAATCTCAACCCAAAAACCAACAAGCCAATTCACAATCAATACAAACCAATAATGAACTAATCAACTTCAACATCTACTATACATATCTTGCTGAAACTTCAACTCAACCAACCTATAATCACTCTGTTTGGATTCAAACTCCCCCCCAGGTCACCTCATTTCATAATCGAGATTAGCCAAAAAGCTGGTTCAACTATTTCAAGGCTATGTTTGTTTGAGACTTGATAGATATCTATGCTCCAGCTTAAGGGGGAGTGTTAGAATATAAGTATTAGTATTAGTGACTTAAGGGTATTTTTGTAATTATTCTTTGATTAATATATATATATATATATACATGTTGGCTAGCCTAATTTGGTTATGCCTTCTCTTTCTCTCTCTCTCTCTCTCAACATGATATCAGAGCCATCCTAATAGGGTTGGTCCTTTACTTTCACTGTTCACAGTACTATTCACGGTACTGTTCACGGCGCACTGTTCACAACGCAGCACTGTTCACGGCACAGGTACTGTCCACAAATTACTGTTTACGACGCACTGTTCACGTGCACTGTTCACGAAGTACTATTCATCACAAAATTGTTCATGATTTGATTTCTTCACTTTCTTAAACTACTACTATCCAAGTGGACAGACTCACATAGATCGGAACTCGATTGGGCAATTTTGATAGGTGGTATCTCTATTCGTGTTGTCTAGGTCCCTTTATGGACCAAGTTGGTTATTTCAATTTGAGATTTAAATGTTGATGTTGTTTCTTGCTCGTTGTTAGTCCTCTCGTCTTTATTATTGGTAAAAGACTCCTATTGTTTGTTTGTTGATATGGCTGACAAGAAAAGTTCTATTACTTCGTCTGATGTCGTTAGTATGCAAATTATTACCACCATGTTAAATGGGTCTAATTATTTGTTGTGGGCTCAATCTATGAAAGTTGCCTGAGGGGCTAGAAAGAAGTTGAAATATATTGAATCTGGTGCTCCATCTAAGGATAGTAAGGAATATGAAGATTGGGTGTCTGAGAATTATATTGTTATGTCTTGGTTGTGGAATAGTATGGAACCCTCTGTCTATTCGGGTGTTATGTTTTTGTCATCAGCTGAAGAAATTCAGGAGTCTATCAATGAAACTTTTTCAATGGAAAAGAATGTTTCTAGAGTGTATGAGGTTTATCAAAATTTGTTTCTGCTTCAACAAGGTGATAAATCTGTTAGTGAATACTACAGTACTTTCAAAGGTTTAATGGATGAGTTGAATCAATATCACCCTGTCACAAATGGCATTGAAATTAACAAGAAGCAACGTGAAGAGTTTTATGTCTCCAAGTTTTTATCTGGGTTATATTCGAATCTCCAGTCAGTTAAATTCCAAATTTTGGCAAGTGATGGTAGTATTCCCTCTTTGGGAAATGTGTATTCTCGTGTGCTTCGCGTTACTACTAAATCTTCCTCCTCTTCTGAGCCTGTTGGGAAAGATAATTCTGCACTTGTTACATCTACGGGAAATAGAGGGGCCTTTCGTGGCCGGGGCAATTTTTCTGGTAATAATCAAGGTTGCAGTGGTCGTGGTTTTGCTAGTTCCCCTCCTATGTTTAATGGTAATCGAGGAAGAGGAGGTCCTCTGGGACGTGGTCGTGGTTTTGTTCGAGGTCGTGGTTCTCTTTATTGCACCCATTGTGGGGGTGACAATCATACTGTGGATAGGTGCTATGATCTCTATGGTAAGATGTGGGAGACCACGCCTAATCCAGCCCTATTTTCTTCTAACAATGCTTCTGGGTCCCAACAGGAAGTTAGTACTCCTACTCTACCTGCAGTGACATCTTCAAATGAGTCTATAACTCTTTCCCAAGAAGAATACAATGCCTTAGTCCAACAACAACTATCTGTGTCTAATACTGTTGGTTATGCACAATCAGGCAACATTGCATGTTTTTCTTCATCTGCTCCTTCACCATGGGTCATCGACTCAGGGGCTTCGGCACATATGACTGGTAAGTCCAATGTATTTAAACATTCACTTAGTCCACCCACACAGCCCTCAGTTGTTTTAGCTGATGGACGATCTTGTACTATTATTGGTCATGGTCCTGTTTCTCCCACTTCATCCCTTTCATTATCATCTGTAAATTATATTCCTCAATTTCCCTTTAGTCTCCTATCAGTTAGTCAACTTACTAAATCTCTAAATTGTTCTGTAACATTTTATCCCTTTCATTGTGTTTTTCAGGACCTCAACTGGAAGAAGATGATTGGTGGAGGTCGTGAGCGGGATGGTCTTTACTATCTAGAACAATATTCAACAGCGAATAAATCGACGGCTTTACATACAGTTGTTTCACCTCATCAATGGCATTGCCGTCTGGGTCATCCTTCACTGCAGTCCTTGCAGTTGGTTTTTCCATCTTTTAAGTCTCTGTCTAGTTTAGAGTGTGAGACTTGCCAGTTAGGTACGCATCATAGGATGTCTTGTCCTTTCCGTCAAAATAATCGCCGAGCCACTCCTTTTGAGTTAGTTCATTCCGACGTTTGGGGTCCGTCGAGACATAAGAGTCAGTTAGGTTTTTCTCATTTTGTGTCTTTTGTGGATGATTGCTCAAGAATGACATGGTTATTTTTAGGGTAAATTACCTTTTACCTCCCTGTGGTTTGTGGGAGTGGCACATAACCCCCTTGAAGTTTCAAATGTGACACATAACCTCCCTGTGGTCTTGTGCAAAGTGCAACTGTCAAAGTTTCTGTTTGATTTAACGGCAATTGTGTAGTTCTCATGAAGCAAAGAGGCGGGAAAATTTAGCTCCAAAATACACTAACTGAAATGACGAAAATGCCCCCCTCTTCTTCCCTTAAAACCTTAACACTTCTTTCTAAAAACTTTAGACCAGCAGAGGAAACAGAGGGCATGAAAGAAAGGTGAAAGAAACATAGGGTCCATCTTCTTCCCTTAAAATCTCACCCAAACACTCAACTTTATTGTCCCAATTATTGTCTCAACTATATGACTCAATTTCTCTCAAGAAAATAACCTCACAAACAAAGCTCACATGCATACACCATACATATATATACACACACACACACACACACAACACACACACACACAGAGGCTCATTGCACCGACTTAGTATGTCAATAATTAACAGCCTAAAAGGCTAAAACTCCAGATTGTTCATTCCGACGGCAACGTGGCCGGATTGCAGACAAGAATTAAAGGAGGCTTCTAGAGAGAGAGGCGATGAGAAGGGGAGTCAGTGATGGGTTCAACATCAACTGTTGATCCCACAAAGTTAAGTAAGGACCATAGGGTCCCCACTTGTGTTCAATTGAATGTGAGTGAAAATTCCTCAATAAACCTTATCAAAGATCATCCCATCGTTGTTCAATCAGCTCCAATTCTTGGTTTCAAGATCAATGGTCTGTGCCCCAATCGAATTTCTCAAATTTGCAAAGTTCTCCAAGATTATAATATCAGTGTCTATATATACACCTCCAAATATGTATAGCAAAACAAGTCTAAGCAAATTTGAGAGGCCTAACGAGACCTCACCCGGATCGATATTTCCTTTTTAAATCGATAGAACCAAGTTTCAGCCATGGTGTTCTTGAATAAATAATCGAAATTTGGTGAAATTGCAAAAGTTACACTACACATCAATCGAAATCTGCTCAAGCCATTATTTTATCTATATAATGTGGCAACTTATATAGATAGGAGGAAGGCACATTTAACTTTTCACATTTGGTGTTAATCAAACTAACCATTGCACTTTGCACAAGACCACAGGGGAGTTATGTGTCACATTTGAAACTACAGGAGGGTTATGTACCACTCTCTCAAACCACAGGGGGGTAAAAGGTAATTTTCCCTTATTTTTAATGAAAGAACGCTCAGATATTTCTTCTATTTTTCAATTATTTCATAAAGAAATTATGACCCAGTTTGGTTGCACTATTCGTATTTTACAATCCGATAATGCTTTGGAATATGTTAAAGGACCTCTTCAGTCCTATTGTGATTCTCAGGGGATACTTCATCAATCCTCTTGTGGTTATACTCCACAACAAACTGGTGTTGCTAAACGGAAAAATAGACATCTTCTTGAGGTTGCCCGAACTATTATGTTGCATATGCATGTTCCTAAACATTTTTAGGGGGATGCCGTACTCACTGCCTGTTATCTTATTAACCGCATGACTTCATCGGTTCTACGTGGTGGGATTCCTCATTCTGTTCTCTATCCAGATAGGTCATTGTTTGCATTACCACCACGTGTATTTGGTTGTGTGGCATTTGTTCATGTTCTTACTCTGGTCATGATAAATTGGATTCTCGAGCCACCAAATGTGTATTTATGGGATACTCTCGCACTCAGAAAGGTTATAAATGCTGGAATCCACAAAGTCGTCGTTATGTGGTTAGTGCAGATGTTATCTTCTTTGAAGGTACATCATTTTTTTCACCGTCCGATGCTCCTTAGATGTTGATGTTCTTGCTCCGTCATCCTGTATTCCCTTGCCCATTCCTCCTTCTTCTAGTTCTCCCTTGCCCACTCCTCCCTTGTAGGAGTATCGCCGTCGTGACAAACCATCCAGTACTAATGCCCCGCTAGCTCCACCTCCATCATCATCATCAACAACTTCGGTTGAGGTTCTCCCATCTCCTGATCTTCCTATCGCTCTTCGAAAAGGTACTCGTTCTTGCACTCACCATCCTATTAATCAGATTGTCTCTTATTCTCATTTATCATCTCCGCTTCGCTCCTTTGTTAGTGCTTTATCTTCGGTTTCTGTTCCTACTCAGGCATGGTTTCTCCGGGTTAGAAGAGTGTTATGGATGATGAGATGTTGGCATTGTCCAAAAATGGTACGTGGGAGTTAACTGATCTTCCTTCTGGGAAACATGTTGTAGGTTGTCGTTGGGTTTAGGTGGTTAAGTACCATCCTGATGGTACTATTGAACGGTTGAAAGCTCGCTTGGTGGCTAAAGGGTACACTCATACTTTTGGTGTTGATTACTTTGAAACTTTTTCACCTGTGGCTCGCCTCAATTCTGTTCGCATTTTGCTGTCTGTTGCTGTTACTCAGGGATGGCCCATTTATCAACTAGACATCAAAAATGCCATTCTTCATGGTGACCTACACGAGGAAGTGTATATGGAGCAACCTCCTGGGTATGTTGCTCAGGGGGAGTCGCATAAAGTGTGTGGGTTGAAGAAGGCCATTTATGGTCTTAAACAGTCTCCAAGGGCCTGGTTTGACAAGTTTAGCCAAGTAGCTGGTTCATATGGGTTGCAAAGAACTAGTTCTAATCATTCAGTTTTTGTGAGACACTGTGAGAAAGGTACGATTGTACTAACAGTTTATGTGGATGATATAGTGATTACTGGCAAAGACAGTGACGGTATACAGTTATTGAAGGCTCATTTAAGTAAGCATTTTCATATGAAGGATATGGGGCTATTACGTTATTTTTTGGGTATTGAGGTAGCAAGATCTAAGGAAGGGATTTTCTTATCCCAAAGAAAGTATGTTCTTGACCTTCTAGATGAAACAAGATTGATAGGTTCAAAACCTGTTGACACTCCAATGGATTCCAATATAAAGTTTAGTGATGGAGAAGATTTCAATGATGCTAGACGGTATAGAAGACTTGTGGGTAAATTGATTTATTTAACCGTGACTCGACCAGATATCACCTTCCCTGTTGGAGTTGTTAGTCAGTTTATGCAGAATCCCAAGTTATCACATTGGGAGGTAGTGTGTCGTATATTAAGATATTTGAAAGGTGCTCCAGGTAAAGGCTTGGTGTTGAAGCCTTCAGATAACTTGGAGATAATTGGTTTCTCAGATGCCAGTTGGGCAGAAGATAGTCTTGGTAGGCGTTCAGTATCAGAATTCTGCATGTTTGTTGGTGGAAATCTAGTCAGTTGGAAGAGCAAAAAGTAAAATGTAGTTGCAAATTCAAGTGCAGAAGCTGAGTATAGAGCTATGGCTCATACTGCGTGTGAGTTGTTATGGGCAAGGATCAAAATTTCCTTATGTTTCCATCGAAACGGCCGAAACGTTTCCGTTTCCATTTCCGTTTCCGTTTCCTGGGTCATGGAAACGAAACAGCCATGGAATCTCGAAAGTCCATGGATTTCATGGAAACAACTTTGTTTCTTTTGTTTCCATCGAAACAAATCTATGATTCCACGTCGTTTCATTTGCTTCCAACAAAACATGATTGTTTCCATCGAAATAATCATATGGATGCGTACTTGCCATATGAACTATCATTTTATGTTAGAGATGGCTTATTAGCTTACTGTGTGCTTATACATAACTTTCGCATTCTATGAAGTGTTTGACAGTAAATTGGCGACTTAATCCTCATGTGTTTTCAACTTGAACTACATATTTTAAATGGAATTACACATATAAACTTCTCAAAGGTTCATTTAATCAATTATTAGCTTTATACGTGCATATAGTTGAGATTGAAGTTATGTTTCCCCATGTTTCTCAATGTTTTCAATTTTTCCGGTGTTTCCCCATGTTTCCAAAATGTTTCCTAAACGTTTCTATTTCTGGACACACCAAAACAATAGACCGAAACGAAATTTTGATCCTTGGTTGTAGTATTCTTACCCCATTCCTGTTATTTACAAGACCTGACCACAAAGAAGATTTTTGGCGGGGGGTTTGAGAGTGACGGCCTCTACTAGTTCGGTGATCCTTGGTTATGGGTGAAGGCTATTCTGCAAGGGATGGGATTTGCAAGTAGTAAACCTATAAAGATGCATTGTGATAATCAGGCGGCTACGTACATTGCGAGTAATCTAGTGTTTCATGAGAGGACCAAACATATTGAAGCTGATTGCCACTTTATCAGAGATATGGTTATGAGGAAGCAAATTGTTACTTCTTTTGTTAAGTCTAGTGATCAACTAGGAGACATTCTTACCAAGGCGCAAAGTAGAGGACCGTTCTATGATCTTTGTAACAAGCTGGGCATGATAGATATCTATGCTCCAGCTTGAGGGGGAGTGTTAGAATATAAGTATTAGTATCAGTGACTTAAGGGTATTTTTATAATTGTTCTTTGATTAATATATATATACATGTTGGCTAACCTAATTTGGTTAAGCCTTCTCTCTCTCTCTCTCTCTCTCTCTCTCTCTCTCTCACAACAAGACTTAAACATTCTCCTTCAACTCCATCGTCGACCTCAGGTTCGGATACCAAAGGATGCAATTTAATTGCAATAACAAGAGGAAATTGAAGAATAATTGACAACTAGGGTTTTGAGAAGGGAATCTCCATTAAAAAGCTCAAAACTCTCTTGGTTTACAACCAAATTCAATACAAAATATCTGAAAACTTCTTGTTCTCACAGACCTAGCCAACTATCTGTACTCCATTTAAGCCATGCTAACCTCACATGGTGGTGACTAAATGAGAAGACAACAAAACAAACATTACAAACAAAGTACAACTACTAAAACATAAAGTACTACAATATACTGCATCAGCAAGGATCAAAATTTCCATTCATTTCAATCATAACGACCAAATGTCACCGTTTCCTAGAGAACTTAAGCAAATCATGGAGGGAATATCAAAGTTCACATGTTTCACTGTATCAGAGTTATTTCTACGAATCCAAAACATATCAAAATAGTTGAATCAAACGAAATAATCAAAATATTTCCTCGGTACGAGCAGTGGTACAAAAATTAACAAACAGTAGTATCCACAAGATAATTTTGATTTTTGTTTGAGAAATGAATAATGCTAGGTGTACACACTTTTTGACACAATGTGCTTTAAATGCGTGTGCCTTATGCTGTTTGAATTTTTCACACATTTTTTCTGTGCACCACTTACACAGCACATGGTACACGCATTTAAAGCAGTGTGTCAAAAAGTGTGTACACCTAGCATTATTGTTGAGAAATATAGCATAACAAAAAGAAATAGAAAAAAAAATTGGGAATGTCAAAAGAGTTTACTACAATACTTCGTCGCTAATATGATAGCCTACTAGCTAATTGTTTTACGATATTCTCATTTTATGTCTAACTTTGACTCAAATATAAAAGAATGTAGAGAAAGGGATAATTTAATTATCACTGTATGTACATCTTATATAGCAAACAGAAGAGCAGTAAAAAGGAAAGAGAATAAAAGAGAATAAAGAGGGAATAAAAAGAAAAAGGAAATAATCAAAATGATCAACATGACCAATAAATGTAGATTGATACTAACATATTATTTCCTAATTCAAACACTCCCCCTCAAGCTGGGGCGAATATATCGACTAGCCATAGCTTGCGAAGAGATGACTTAAGAAGACCAGGACCAATAGACTTAGTGAACATGTCTGCTGTTTGTTCACGTGAGCTGGCAAATCTTGGTGAGATAATTCCGGTCTTAACTTTCTCACGAATGAAGTGAATATCAACTTCTATGTGCTTTGTTCTCTCATGAAGGACGAAGTCGAATGATAACATGATAGCCGACTTATTATCACAAAACAATGTAGATGAGTCCTTCACAGGAAACCCCAACTCGACAAGAATAGAACGGAGCCAAAGTAGCTCACACGTCCCCTGGGCCATGGCACGATACTCGGCTTCAGCAGAAGAACGGGAGACAACTGCCTGTTTTTTGCTTTTCCACGATATTAGGTGATCACAACGAAAAGTACACAAACCAGAAGTGGAACGTCTGTCGCTTTTCGAACCTGCATAATCTGCATCAGTAAAACAGGAAAGACCTAACTGTATTCCTGTCTTAAAGAATAGACCAAGACCCGGACAAGTCTTAAGATATCTGAGAATATGATACACAGCATCCAAATGAGAGGTTCGAGGTGAGTGCATAAACTGACACACAACACATACAGCAAATGTCAAATCCGGTCTTGTGTTCGTCAAATAGATGAGACGACCCACAAGGCGCAGATATACTGAGGGATCAGGTAATAACTCCCCCAACTCAGTAGATAAGTTCACGTTTGGATCCATAGGGAAAGAGGCTGGTCTACACCCAATCATACCAGTATCCTGAAGGAGATCCAAAGCATACTTTCGCTGAGATAAAGAGATACCATGGCGTGAGCGAGCTACTTCAATACCAACGAAATATCTTAGAGGACCCAAATCATTAATATCAAATGACACCCCGAGATCATGCTTTACTTGAACAATATCTAAAGCATCGTCACCCGTAATAATAATATCATCGACATAAACTGAGATAAAAATACACTTCCCTTGGGAGTTACGACGAAGAAAACATATGTGATCTGAGTGGCACCGGATAAAACCCATAGTAAGTACCACTTCACAGAAACGGCTAAACCAAGCACGAGGAGACTGCTTCAATCCATAGAGAGATTTTCGGAGGCGACAAACTTTCCCCGAATACTCCCCCTGAGCATGAAAACCAGGAGGGGGATCCATGTAGATGACTTCAGACAAATCACCATTAAGAAAAGCGTTCTTGACATCAAGCTGATGAAGAGGCCAAGAATAGGAAGCAGCAAGAGAAACAAGAAGCCGGACTGTGGTCAGTTTAGCAACTGGAGCAAAAGTAGCCCCGAAATCCTTACCCGGAACCTGTGTGAAGCCTTTAGCCACAAGACGGGCCTTATATCGGTCAATGGTGCCGTCTGCCATATACTTAACACTGAAAACCCACTTACAACCAACTGTACGTTCACCATCCGGGAGAGAGACAAGTTCCCAAGTTTGATTATCCTGAAGAGCACTCATTTCTGTTTTCATAGCGGCCACCCACTTTGGATTCTGGAGAGCTTCATGAACATTGCGAGGAATAGAGACAGAATCAACTGCACTAACAAATGAGCCAAATGGTTTTGACAGACCCCGATAAGAGACATACTTAGGAATTGGATGGTTAGTACTACTCGAAAGAATATAACGTGAAAGAGGACGACGAATACGAGTAGGATAACGAGAAGGAGCAACATCAGAAACTAAAGGAGGAGATGAGATACCTAATTTCGGAGAAGATGTTGGCATGGGGTCTGGAGCGCGCGGACGACGAGAGTACACCTGTAGCGGGTCAGTTGTAAGAACCGGAGGCAAAGAGTCACTGGGTATGTCACTGGATAATTCAAGAATAGGCACAGAACGAGGAAGGACTGAGACATCATCCACAATATGCTCTACTGGAGTTTCCAGAGAGGAAGAAGCACCTGGAAAAAAAGGAACCGTTTCCAAAAAAGTGACATCCAAGGAGTGGTACAAGTGACGTGTGATAGGATCATAGCAACGATATCCTTTGGACATGGTGGAATACCCTAGAAAAACACACCGAACAGCCTTATCATCAAGTTTAGTACGTGTAGGGCTGCGATTTTGGACAAAACAAGTGCACCCAAAAACCCGGGGGACAATGGGAAATAGTGTACTACCAGGCCTATGGACATGAAGCGGGGCCTGGCCTTGTAGAATACGGCTAGGAGTACGATTAATAAGGTAAGTAGCAGTAAGGACAACAAAATGCCAAAAAGACTTGGGAACATTCATACCTCGTAAGAGACACCTAACCGTAGCCATAAGACAACGGTTTTTACGTTCGGCCACCCCATTTTGTTCTGGGGTGTAAGGACATGTGAGTTGTTGAAGGATCCCCCCCTTGTTAAGTTCGGCCCGAAATTCATTAGTAATATATTCCCTACCATTATCAGATCGATTATTACGCACAACAGTATGAAATTGAGTTTTAATCATTTGAAGAAAATTTCTAAAATGAGAGAAAACTTCAAATTTTTTCTTCATAAGATAAACCCAAGTACAACGAGTATAGTCATCAATAAACGTGACATAATAACAGTGTTGAGATAGAGCAATGACAGGTGAGGGTCCCCAAACATCTGAATGAATAAGATCAAAGGCACTGGGTGCTCTATGCATGCGGGGAATATAAGAAGTGCGAGTATGCTTTGACAATTCACAGACCACACATTTAAAATTAAAGTCTTTGCAGGCTTTATTCAACGGAGGAAATAACCAACATAAGTACTGAAAATTTACATGTCCTAAACGACCATGCCATAAGTCCAATGTTTGAAGAGAAAAATCATATTTATTAGAATCGGGCAAGACAGAATTATTAGAAGTAGACAAAATAGAAGCTTGTAGGCTGGATGACAACCCTCTTAAAGACGGAGGATCACCAAAGTAATAGAGGCCATCACGCTCATACCCCCTGCCAAAAATCTTCTTCGAAGTCAGGTCCTGCAAGTAACACGACTTAGGTAAGAACACGACACCACAATTATGATCCTTTGCAATGCGATGAACAGAGAGAAGATTATAGGCAAAATTAGGGACAAAATAGACAGATGTAAGAGTGATGTCTGGGGACAATTGAGCATCACCTTGACTCTGGATAGGGATGGAAGATCCATCAGCAATACGGACAGATTGATGAATAGAAGTAAACGGAGATATGAAAGTGGAAGCCTCACCAGTCATATGATTACTTGCCCCAGAATCCAGAATCCAAGTGGGATGTTCTGACTTACCATAGAGAGCGGTGGATGTACCTGTAGCAAGGGTAGCTGTAGGACTAGAAGATGAGACTGACGTACCCAACCCCAAGTGTGACTGAAGCTGAGCAATCTGAGACTGAAGCTAATCATAATCAGGAGGAGAAGTCATGATGCTATGAAGAATACCCAGAAGATGATATGAAGAGATGTAGACTTGCCAGAATAATAACCAATATCGGCAACAACAGTGATCACAGCCGGACACTCGGCGAATGACGACGGGGGCAACCGGAGACTCGGTTGCCCAGACTGGAGACAGAGAGCACGAGACTGCTCTAATACATCACAAATAGGCCTGAGACGGGCAAGAGAGGCAGCCGAGTGGCTGCTGGACCAAGCCGAGTGGCCTGGTGGGTGCGCCGCAGGTGAGGGAAGGCTAGGACCTGCGGCAGGGGCTGGGTAGAAGCTGGAAGGGTTGGCGCAGGGTTGGCGCAGGTGGTGGTGGTGTTGAAGGTCTGGCGCAGAGGAGAGAGAGGAGGAGGATAGGTTAGGTTTTTTTTTTCTTGCGGCTCTGATACCAAAGGAATGTAGAGAAACGGATAATTTTATTATCACTGTATGTACATCTTATATAGCAAACAGAAGAGCAGTAAAAAGGAAAGAGAATAAAAGAGAATAAAGAGGGAATAAAAAGAAAAAGGAAATAATCAAAATGATCAACATGACCAATAAATGTAGATTGATACTAATACATTATTTCCTAATTCCAACAAATATGCACATTATGTATATGGTATTTTATTAGGCCATAACGTCAATAAATAATTACATACCGCCCAAGAAAACTAGGTTTAAAATTTTTACACTGCCTTTTACTACTAGCATGGAGTTGATTGACATTTAATGGTAGACTTGCTGACACTTGCATTTTTCCTCGGCCCACCATAATGTCAGAATTTTTTTCCCGGTGAGACTAATATTAGAATATTTGGAATAAAAGAAGATATTCTATCATTAAGTGAGAACATTCAGGGAGATATTTGGATGAATACTAGAATATCTCATTGATGATAGAATATCCAATAAAAGGTAATTTTGTAACTTGGTCCCAATATCTGTCAATATAAAGAGAGAAGTGTAGAGTGCTGAATTATTTAACTCTACCCCATTCCTTAATCTCTCTCTCCCAATATTTTATCTATGTTTCTATACTTTACATAGACCATAGATATTATAACTTGGTATCAGAGCATTGTTTGTGGGAGGTCTCAGGTTCGAGTCTCTGTTCTCGATTTGGTGAGTAATTTTGCACTTTGTTATTTGTCTCTACTAAGATGGAGTTTAGCTTGTTGGCTCTTCATGGGCGAGACGGAGTCCCACGCGAGGGAGGGTGTTGAAGCTTGATATACACGGTTTGGCTCAGTCTCTAATAGCTTAAGCTTTTGGGGCAATTGGTGACTTACTTTGGTCTCTTGTGAATGCATATGTAGGCCTAGAACATAATCTTTATATGGAGGCCTAAAAGATATTTAATTAGTTCATTTTTGACTTGTTTTTTCACTTTCATGCACTTTAACTTTTTTGATTTCAAGCATTTCAAACGCTCACAATATTTTTTGTTGTTTCCATTTTGTTTCCAAAATGTTTCCAGAACATCTCCTCAATTACTGGTGGACCGAGACAACCCTACAAAAAGAAAAATTGATCTTTGCAGATATGACCAACAATATTTCAGTTACAACTTACATGGAATATATAAACTAGGTCAATCACAATTTCCAAACAACACGATCCTATGTAACCTCATCAATTCAATTATTAAAAGTTTAAAACTTATCTTACAAGGGGATCCAGCCCTGCAAAAATGAGGGTTGCATGAAATAGCATACAGCCAATATATAGTCCACCGTTAAACCCATGTAAACAAGATGTTACTTATGATGCATAAAGTTGGGGTTTCTGATATACCATAATAATTATGCAAAATTATAGGCTCTGTTGACAATTGTATTATAATAGATTGGTTCATTACAATTATCATCATGGGAAGGTCATGTGACGATTTTTTGCATCCTTACATAACGCTATCCGGACAATTTTTCCCTCATTTCATCATTCTTTGGCCCCTTTTTTTTTAATAGAAAATCATGGTTCTGAACTAAAGAGTCTAAAGGACCTTAAAAATGTACACTTGTTAAATCCCTGGTCGCTGTAGGATATATATATATATATATATGCAATGAGATTCTGTGTTATTACCTTTGTCTTTGGTGAAACTATGAGTCCAATTGATTGCCAGTGGCCGCCTTAGCCCAATCAATTGCCACAGTGACCAATCAATTGGCATCGTCAGAACTTAGTCACCAAGTATTGATGAGAGGATGACACCTCTTGCTTCAGCATGCGACCCATTTCCTATAAATACTACCCCAAATTCGTACTATGCTCTATTTGGGCGACTTTCTTGAGAGAGATACGTATATGCATACACATATTCACATATACACACACTTTTATACACCCACATACCAACACACACATACTTGAGAAGAGAAGAAGAAGAGCAGAAGAAGGAGAAAGAAAAGAAGGAGAGAAAGAGACAGAAGAAAGAGGAAGAAGAAAACACCATTAAAGCTTGGAGTTCAAGCCTCTCAAATACACTACCACCCTTCCAATCACTTGTGAGTATTTTAAACTCACTCAGTAGCTTAGTTAGAAGTTTTTATGCAATTTTGGCATAAAGAGATGGGATCTCTATCATGTTGCATGTGTTCTGTGCGTTTTCTGCACGTTTCTATGAAGAAGACGATGTCCCAATCGATTGGATTGATTAGGATTTTTCCCAATCGATTGGATTATTTTCCCCATCGATTGGCATTTTTACCAATTGATTGCACTTTGAGATTAACCAATCGATTGTCCTTTTCCCTAATCGATTGCACCCGAGTTTTACAGATTGTTGATGTTTTCATGTTATATTGTAGCTTCATAGTGTTGTATTACGTTGTTAAGAAAGAGGCTTCAGTATGTTATTAAAGTACACGACTGAATAATGTATACTAATGTTGTGGAGCAAGTAAATCTTTCACGTAAGGTTATCTGTACCGATAAGCCGATATGCATAGCATAGTATGGTTGTTGGCCGCGGAGGCTGTCTATTCGTAGTGGCATGTGTATACGCGATCACGGAGATCGTGAGATGTCTTGGGTTGTGTCTTCGTGTGTGGTTTGTGATCAGAGATGGAAAGAATTATGGCTATGGTTATGGAGAGAGAAATGTTGTGTGAGAAACCTGGACTCCGTGCCAGGCTAGCTATTGTGATGGCCGGTACTTTGTATCAAGGCTTTTCGGTTAAGAATGTGACGGCTAGTTCGTACCAAGGCTTGTCGTTGAGAATGGGACAGCTGGGGCTTTGTGCCAGGCTTACCATTGCGTTATGAGAATGGGAGAGCTGGGGCTCCGTGCCAAGCTTACCATTACTATTACTGTTGCTATGAATATCGGAAAATGAATCAGAATCTTTGGGTAACATTGGTTGTGTGTTCTGTCCAAGCAAAGTATGGTTGGACATGCATGGGAAGAGTATGTCAGTACAATGGACCCATAGTCCATGACATTGTAGATCAAGTCGCATATAGTAAGTTGGTGCATGTAGGAACGCGAATGACGAGGGGACTACTTCCTCAATGCGGTTATGCATAATGCTCTCTAATTACTGATACTTTGTTAGTTTTATACTCACTCGGCTTTCACAAGCTGACGGTGTTTATGCCGCTAGATATTCCCATGTCCAACTTTCCAGATGTATGGCTATGCAGAGGAAGAACCCACCGCCATCTACACGGGAGAAGGCTATGCCTGGGATGGCCGTACTGAAGATGGGACTAGAGAAGAAAATCACCAAGCAGACGACGACATCTACACAAGTTAAAGAATAGGACTAGATTGTAGTTGTCTTCTTTCGTGTCATGAATAATGTTACTTTCGTATTTGGCAGATGTGTCATAGGTTTTGGGATGTTATTCTACTGCAGTTGGTTTTGTAATAAGATCGGTTATGCTTTAGTTTAATTATTCAAGCTTAGCGTTACAGTTACTGGGTTTATATCTCTATTGTTTAGATTCATGTGTTATGGACAATCATCTGTTATTCACCAGTCACACGACTTACGAACCCAAAAAGGGATTCTATTTTCCTTATTTTTTGCTACTCTGGGGCGTGACAGTAGTTCAATTACAACACATTTTTTAATTTTTGGGACAAAACTACCCTTGTATAATCGTTCTCCTTACCAACACACCAAAAACCCTAAAAACTAAGGCGATGCTAGTGGAGATCTGCGATGTCAGTGGTGAAATTAGTTATGTCAAATTCGTAAATTTAACAATAGTTTTGTGAAATTTGACAGAAGTAAATTTCACAAAATTAGTTTTGTGAAATTTACAAATTCGATCAAAGTAGTTTTGTGCAAGGGAAATTTTATTCGCACCCACCTAATTTGCTCTGTGCGCCCACCATTTAATAGAAATTTTTCATTACAATTCTACCCCAATGCAAAATGACATATAAGGACAAGAAGTAATAAAAACCACTGTTCTACGATTATTTGAGGATCATGAGTGTTTTATTTATATATATATATATATACACACACGTGGTCGGCAGAGCTCATCGCACTAGCAGGTGCAAAGCCAATTGTGGAAAATCTCAACAACAAAAAAAAATCCGACCGAAAACGATGCAGAAACATATAGGACGATGAACTTGGACGCAACTCTTCCATTTTCATTTTCTGTGTTGAGGTATGGAGTGGTGATGATGACAGATTTATGTATACGAGTGTATGTATCTATGTATATAGAGACTTGAGAGAGAGAGCCGTGAGCAGTGTACATATATAAGTGCAGGGACTTTTCACTAAAGTGTTTTTGGTTGGACTTATGGCTATACAAGTACCATAAAATGTCCTTACCGCTAATTAGCCCCCCCTTTTTTTTTAGAAGGCATCACTCTCTGGCTATGATAAGTGAAAACAACCTTAAAGTAATGGTCTACATCTCATAGCTGAAGAAAATAATAAGACGCCCAATAAGGATTTTTATGCAGTACTTACAAGTTCAAGCTGTCGAAGACTCCGAATTTCTCTTGGTAGAGTAACCTTTTTATTGGTATCCTGGTGACATGATCTAGTTAGTAGCTGCCAACAATACTTAATGTTGCTTTTTGATAGCGAGAATCAATTGGAATGAAATAACTAAAATTCCAGCAACCAAAATTAGAATCGTGAACAATAGTCAACCAAGGAAAACAATAATAAGATCATGCGACTACCTCTCTCTTTGTTTCAAGTTCAGCAAGCTTGATGTAAATCTCCACCATTTGTTTCATCTATCAAATATTAACAATGAAAAAGAACAGTTCGCAAGTTTGCAAGCTTTAAAAGAATGGAACCTCTGACATGTAACATAATAACAACTAACATGTGATAGCACTGAAAATTACCTGTCTGATAATACCTCCATGGTATGATGATAATTCTTTTAAGAGGTTTTCTGCTGCAAGTTTTTTATCCATGTCAACAACAAATGAATTTCTGCTGCGCTGCTTGTCTTTGATCCGGTCACCATTTGCTAGAGCTAGAAGCTAGGACAGAGAGAGACACAAAAATAGGTGCAGATAAGATGCATTCTACTCGTAAATTATTGAAACTAGATTCATAGCCTGTTTGGGTTAGCTTTTAAAATACCACTATTAGGATTAAGAGATGTTTTAAAAAGCTACAAAATGGAGCTTTTTTAGCAAAGCTGTTTTTTAGCTTTATAAAGGAATCAAAATTTTTACAAAGCTGTGAAAAAGCAAAGCCAAATGGTCACAGCTTTTCAAATAAGTGATTGTGTTGGAATTAGGGAATTTACTACTGATTTTATTCTTCTATTTTAGGTCATGTTGACCAATCATTATTTTCTAATTATTAGGAGATATCTCTTTCCTTTTTTGTTTTTCTAAACATTGTATATATATACATGGGATCAGTCTAATAAAATATTCTTTTCCCAAAATTCTTTTTGGTATCAGAGCCGCAAGAAGAAAAGAAAAGAAAGAAAAAAAAAACCTAACCTATCCTCCATTCTCCACTGTGCCAGACCTTCAACACCACCACCACCTGCGCCAACCCTTCCAGCTTCTACCCAGCCCCTGCCGCAGGTCCTAGCCTTTCCTCACCTGCGGCGCACCAATCAGGTCACTCGGCTTGGTCCAGTAGCCACTCAGCTGCCTCTCTTGCCCGTCTCGGGCCTCTTTGTGATGTATTAGAGCAGTCTCGTGCTCTCCATCTCCAGCCTGGGCACCCGAATCTCTGGTTGCCTTCCAGCTTCCACCCAGCATCTGCCGCAGCCCCTGCCGTAGGTCCTAGCCTTTCCTCACCTGCGGCGCACCCACCAGGTCACTCGGCTTGGTCCAGCAGCCACTCGGCTGCCTCTCTTGCCCGTCTCAGGCCTCTTTGTGATGTATTAGAGCAGTCTCGTGCTCTCCGTCTCCAGCCTGGGCAACCGAATCTCCGGTTGCCCCCGTTGTCATTCGCCGAGTGTCCGGCTGTTATCACTGTTGTTGTCGATATTGGTTATTATTCTGGCAAGTCTACATCTCTTCGTATCATCTTCTGGGTATTCTTCATAGCATCATGACTTCTCCTCCTGATTATGATCAGCTTCAGTCTCAGATTGATCAGCTTCAGTCACGCTTGGGGTTGGGTACATAAGTCTCATCTTCTGATCCTACAGCTACCCTTGCTACAGGTACACCCACCGCTCTCTATGGTAAGTCAGAACATCCCATTTGGATTCTGGATTCTGGGGCAAGTAATCATATGACTGGTGAGGCTTCCACTTTCACATCTCCGTTTACTTCTATTCATCAATCTGTCCGTACTGCTGATGGATCTTCCATCCCTATCCAGAGTCAGGGTGATGCTTAATTGTCCCCAGACATCACTCTTTACATCTTTCTATTTTGTCCCTAATTTTGCCTATAATCTTCTCTCTGTTCATCGCATTGCAAAGTATCATAATTTTGCTGTCGTATTCTTACCTAAGTCGTGTTACTTGCAGGACCCGACTTCAAAGAAGATTTTTGGCAGGGGGTATGAGCGTGATGGCCTCTATTACTTTGGTGATCCTCCGTCTTCAAGAGGGTTGTCATCCAGCCTACAAGCTTCTGTTTTGTCTACTTCTAATAATTTTGTCTTGCCCGATTCTAATAAATATGATATTTTTCTTAAAACATTGGACTTATGGCATGCTCGTTTAGGACATGTAAATTTTCAGTACTTATGTTGGTTATTTCCTCCGTTGAATAAAGCCTGCAAAGACTTTAATTTTAAATGTGTGGTCGGTGAATTGTCCAAGCATACTCGCACTTCTTATATTCCCCGCATGCATAGAGCACCCAGTGCCTTTGATCTTATTCATTCAGAAAATTGGCGACCCTCACCTGGCATTGCACTATCTCAACATCGTTATTATGTCACGTTTATTGATGACTATACTCGTTGTACTTGGGTTTATCGTATGAAGAAAAAATCTGAAGTTTTCTCTCATTTTAGAAATTTTCTTCAAATGATTAAAACTCAATTTCATATTGTGGTGCGTAATACTCGGTCTAATAATGGTAGAGAAATATATTACTAATAAATTTTGGGCCGAACTTAATAAAGGGGGGATTCTTCAACAACTCACTTGTCCTTACACCCCCGAATAAAATGGGGTGGCTGAACGTAAAAATCGTCATCTTATGGCTATGGTTAGGTGTCTCTTACGTGGTATGGATGTTCCCAAGTTTTTTGGCATTTTGCTGTCCTTACTGTTACTTACCTTATTAATCGTACTCCTAGCCGTATTCTAAAAGCCAGGCCCCACTTCATGTCCTTAAGCCTGGTAGTACACTCTTTCCCATTGTACCCCGGGGTTTTGGTGCACTTGTTTTGTCCAAAATCGCAACCCTACACGTACTAAACTTGATGATAAGGCTGTTCGGTGTGTTTTTCTAGGGTATTCCTCCATGTCCAAAGGATATCGTTGCTATGATCCTGTCACATGTCACTTGTATTACTATTTGGATGTCACTTTTTTGGAAACGGTTCCTCTTTTTCCAGGTGCTTCTTTCTCTCTGGAAACTCCAGTAGAGCATGTTGTGGATGATGTCTCTGTCCTTCCTCGTCTGGTGCCTATTCTTGAATTACCCAATGACATACGCAATGACTCTTTGCCTCCGGTCCTTACAACTGACCCGTTACAGGTGTACTCTCGTCATCCTCGCGCTCCAGACCTCATGCCAACATCTTCTCCGGAATCAGGTATCTCATCTCCTCCTTTAGTCTCTGATGTTGCTCCTCCTCGTTATCCTATTCGTATTCGCCGTCCTCCTTCACGTTTTATACTTTCGAGTAGTACTAACCATCCAATTTCTAAGTATGTCTCTTATCAGGGTCTATCAAAACCATTTGGCTCATTTGTTAGTGCAGTCGATTCTGTCTCCATTCCTCGCACTGTTCATGAAGCTCTCCAGAATACAAAGTGGGTGGCCGCTATGAAAACAGAAATGAGTGCTCTTCAGGATAATCAAACTTGGGAACTTGTCTCTCTCCCGGATGGTGAACGTACAGTTGACTGTAAGTGGATTTTCAGTGTTAAGTATTTGGCAGACGGCACCATTGACCGATATAAGGCCCGTCTTGTGGCTAAGGGCTTCACACAGTTCCAGATAAGGATTTTGGGATTACTTTTGCTCCGGTTGCTAAACTGACCACAGTCCGGCTTCTTATTTCTCTTGCTGCTTTCTATTCTTGGCCTCTTCATCAGCTTGATGTCAAGAACGCGTTTCTTAATGGTGATTTGTCTGAAGTTATCTATATAGATCCCCCTCCTGGTTTTCCGGCTCAGGGGGAGTATTCGGGGAAAGTTTGTCACCTCCGAAAATCTCTCTATGGATTGAAGCAGTCTCCTCGCGCTTGGTTTAGCCGTTTCAGTGAAGTGGTATTTACTATGGGTTTTATCCGATGCCACTCAGATCACACCTGTTTTCTTCGTCGTAATTCCCAAGGGAAGTGTATTATTATCTCAGTTTATGTCGATGATATTATTATTACGAGTGACGATGCTTCAGGTATTGTTCAAGTAAAGCATGATCTCGGGGTGTCATTTGATATTAAAGATTTGGGTCTTCTAAGATATTTCCTTGGTATTGAAGTAGCTCGCTCACGCCATGGTATCTCTTTATCTCAGCGAAATTATGCTTTGGATCTCCTTCAGGATACCGGTATGCTTTGGTGTAGACCAGCCTCTTCCCCTATGGATCCAAACGTGAAGCTATCTACTGAGTTGGGGGAGTTATTACCTGATCCCTCAGTATATCAGCGCCTTATGGGTCGTCTCATCTATTGGACGAACACAAGACCGGATTTGACATTTGCTGTTAGTGTTGTGAGTCAGTTTATGCACTCACCTCGGACCTCTCATTTGGATGCTGTGTATCATATTCTCAGATATCTTAAGACTTGTCCGGGTCTTGGTCTGTTCTTTAAGACAAGAATACAGTCAGGTCTTTCCTGTTTTACTAATGCAGATTATGCAGGTTCGAAAAGCGACAAGACGTTCCACTTCTGGTTTGTGTACTTTTCGTGGTGATCACCTAATATCGTGGAAAAGCAAAAAACAGGCAGTTGTCTCCCGTTCTTTTGCTGAAGCCGAATATCGTGCCATGGCCCAGGGGACGTGTGAGCTGCTTTGGCTCCGTTCTATGCTTGACGAGTTGGGGTTTCCTGTGAAGGACTCATCTACCTTGTGTTGTGATAATAAGTCGGCTATCATGTTATCATCCGACTCCGTCCATCATGAGAGAACAAAGCACATAGAAGTTGATATTCACTTCATTCGTGAGAAAGTAAAGTCAGGAATTATCTCACCAAGATTTGTCACCTCACGTGAACAAACAGCAGACATGTTCACTAAGTCTATTGGTCCTGGTCTTCTTCAGTCATCTCTTCGCAAGCTAGGGCCAGTCGATATATTCGCCCAGCTTGAGGGGGAGTGTTGGAATTAGGGAATTTACTATTGATTTTATTCTTCTATTTTAGGTCATGTTGACCGGTCATTATTTTCTAATTATTAGGAGATATCTCTTTCCTTTTTTGTTTTTCTAAACATTGTATATATATACATGGGATCAGTCTAATAAAAATATTCTTTTCCCAAAACTCTTTTGATTGTTAGCCCCAAAAAAGCCACTTGTTCCAAACGGGAACTAACATATAAACAGAATGTTATGATGAAAGTTTTGTTCCTTCTTTGTAATTTTTGAACTGGATCAATACTTTCAATTGGATGAGTATGAGAAAGGCTCCACAGGAAAATATATATATATATATATATTTATGGAAACTCTCAGTCAAGGATCAAAATTTCATTTCGATCTATTGTTTCGGTCTGCCCAGAAACGGAAACGTTACGGAAACATTTATGAAACATGTGGAAACACTGGAAAAATTTGGAAACATTAAGAAACATATGGGGAAACATAACTTCAATCTTAATTATATGCATGTATAAGGCTAATAATTGATTAATTGAACATTTAAGAGGTCAATATATGTAGTTAAATTACAAATATATAGTTCAAATTGAATTCATGAGGACTAAGTCGCAAATCTACTGTCTAACACTTCATAGAATACAAAAGTTACATATAAGCACATAGTAAGCTAATAAGCCATCTCCAAATTAAAATTATTGGTCATATGGCAAATACAATCCATAGGAGTATTTCGATAGAAACAATTATGTTTGGGTGGAAGAAAATGAAACGATGGAATCATAGGTCTATTTCGGTGGAAACAATCATGTTTCGATGGAAACAAAAGAAACAAAGTCGTTTCGATGGTATCCATGGAATTTCGAGATTCCATGACTGTTTCGTTTCCATGACTCAAGAAATGGAAATGTTTCGGCCATTTCAATGGAAACAAAAGGAAATTTTGATCCTTGCTCTCAGTTAATATTGCACATGAATGAGAAATTTCACATGATGCTTGCTGAAATGTTTGGATCAAATACCTGCAAGATTGTATGGTACGGATGATCGATCGCCATTTTCTTCACAAGAGAAACTAAAGCAAACTGCAGAAACCGTAATTCACATTGAGACGGACTCAAGCTTATTAAACACAAAAAAGAATTTGGATTAAAACTAACCACAGAAATTAATGAAAACAAAAAGGACAAAGTAGGTATGGCCTTGTGTTGCATACCTGAAAACTGTGAGGTCCTTGAGCATCTTTTGAGCTACCCATTCTTGAAGCAATTTGGTAAACTAATGGGATAAACTTGTAAGATTGAACCTGCAAACATTTTTGGGATGGAATAAAAAAAATACTTTAATTACAGATCTTAACTCCACGAACTACATTGAAGACCGGATCGTAATCTCTGAGTTGTCAATTAATATCAAATATAACCATTGCTTGTGTACCTCTTCAATTGTGCTCAGCATGCCATTTACTTCGAGTTGTCTAGAAGGGAGACTAAACCACAGAGAAACAAGTCGAAACACCTGTAAAATCACATGAACCATGATATTAAACACATGGGTCACCTGAAAGTAAGAGTTGATAACAATGCACTGAAAGAAATTACTCATAATGCTGCTGAATATCGTATTTCTTTCAGGCTTTGCACAACCATTTTATGATTTTTTCCATTGGGCAACATCAAAATTTATGCAATCTGGAAGCCACAATCTGGCAGAAAACAAAGAAAAGAGTACATACCACTCTTACATCATATTTGTCACCAATGACCAAACAACGCTTATATCCCTCCAGTGCTATGCCGAGGAAATTATCCCTGTCACCCTAAAAGGTTGAGGCAGGCACCGCATGCAAAGAACTCAAGTCCAAATACCAGTTATGAGATCAAACAAAAAAGAGTCAAACACACTTTCGTATGCTCTATTTTTCTTAAAATCTCATTTTAGGTCCTCTATTAAACATTGCATCGCTTAAGGCCCCCAATTTCTAAATTGATTTCAATTGAGGACAGTTGTTCACATATATGACACTGAAGCCTTAGATAACCATCCTACGTTAGAGGGCCCAAAATGAAAATTTGAGGAAAATAGACTATTTGACAAAATAAAAAGACATGCTTGAGGAAAACAATAAAGAGTGGATATTGGCTATAAAAGCCCATTTTCAATTAGTCTACAACATGTACTAGTCCCAGTAATGGAACCTACACTTTCTGATAACAACAATGTCTGCACATTTGTGTGAGACTGAAGGAGGAAGCCAAGTTAAAAACACATCTATTGACATACAGATACATAAATCCTGTACGTATAATATATATCCACAATAAATTAATCCAATTCTATGAATATATTGAAAAGCTTGTGTCTAACAAGATTTCTGTTTACAACCGGTGAAGAAGACATCATCCCACAATATCTTTCCCACAGAGGAAAATAAGATAGTGTCTCAATTTAAATTCAATTACTGTACCTCCAGTTTTTCAGCCTCTTCTTTGTCCAGTGCAAGTTGCTTTTGCAACTCTTGTATTTTTACCGAATAGTCAGTTTTCTCCCCCTAAGAACCAAGTAGGAAACAATCAAAAAAAGGCAAAGTAACCAAGGACACATTTTTTGTTTCTCCAAAACTACCCGTTGCATGTGATTGATGAAAAGAAAACAGAAAAGTCGCTGGGACTTGCCTTCGACGAACTTTTCAATCGCCTAATCAGCGCTTCCAATTCTTTTGTCTGCAAAATTTACACACTGTAAAATATTATCTTCATTAAGTAACTGCCTATTTTCTGTTCTTTCCTTTTTTGTTTTCTTTTTATTTTGGTTTTCCATTTCAACCTTCTATCTATATAACTATGTATTTTTGGTCAGTCTTTTCAATCTTTTAATTTCTTATAAAAGTTAGTACCTTATGTTTCCTCAAGCGCAGTGCTGCTTGCCATTCATTGGACTTGAGTCTTTCCTCGTAACTCCTAAATAGAGCGTCTGCATAGTGAGCAAGATGGAAATGTGTTTTGCTCTGTCTTCTGATGGACTCTTTGTCTGTACTCTTGTGATCCTCAGTAAGTATAACGGCATGTTTCAGATACTTCTCCAATATAGTTCTTGAACTGCACCACCATAAGAAAACAAAGTGATAAAGTAATAATCATTTTCTTAGAGTCTCTTTGGGATAGCTTTTTCGGCAACAACAATCACTTAAAAGTGATTAATTAAAAAGCCGTGACCGTTTGGATTAGCATTTTCACAGCTTTTTAAAAAGTCTGCTTCTTTTTTTAAGTTAAAAAACCAGCTTTTTCAAAAAGCTCCAATTTCTAGCTTTATGAAAAAACTATTGTTCCAAACAGTGACTATTTTAACAGCTAACCCAAACATACTCTTAGACATACAGATTGCAGCAACTGTAAATGTTCTATTTCACATTTATGATGTAAAACCGACTTGCTAGATCGAGTTTCTGCCAGCCACTTCCCAACTAAGCGATATACATCTGAAGCCTCTTCTCTTGACTGATAATTTTGTGAGATAAACTTTGCAAGGTTGATAGCCATTTCATGCTGACCTTGTGCTCGCAAAAGCTTGGCTTCTTCAAGCTGGAATTGCAACAAAAGAAATATTTTATCGCCAATATATGTTTTTATAAAAGCAAATTCCCAGAGGTACTGAAAACATATTGCATAGCAAGGGGATAAATAGTGAACACTTGAAAGTCCATTAAAAGTATTTCAAGGAAAGGCCAATCAATAAATTCATGGAACTCAGATACGACAGGTTACTGGGACGAGTTGAAAGCATGTTAGCAAACAAAACCATCAATACAAGATACATGAATTGTAAGAATAGGACATTCATGTGTTCGAATGACATTAGCGGAATGCATTCTTACCAATTATATGAGTATTATCCTAATCGTTTTCAACTTATCTTAAAGCTGCATTATAATGAAATTTAAATAAATAAAAAAAAAAGTTGTTTTTTAATATGGGGACAGGAGTTGAGCATTCACAGAACCACAAACTCCTCAGTTCTATGCCAAATAACACTCTTTCATGTTTGTATCTCCATCTCTGCCACTCAGTTTTTTTTCTCTTTAGATCCAGATTACATGAAAAAAATGATATGCATCAGGAGAAAAAAGTCACTTCTGTACCAAACGCAGCATAAGTATGCAGTGCACTGTTGCCCATATCGAGTTGCCAAAGCAACATTTATTTATATCAGCTAACAGCAAAAAACTATAAAATGTTCTACTCTGACAAGATTGAAGAATCTCTGGGAAGTTGGAGAGGAAATAATTTATCCCCGGCAAAGTAGTGTAAACGTACGAAACAAGATATTCCCAGAAAAACCCATCTGCTTGTGGGTTGATGTAGCTCAATATACATGCTTCATAACTTGTTACCCGAAAGGCAGAGAAAACAATGCATGGTCAACAATAAAAAAATCATTTTTGGATACAAAATAAACTAAACAACACGAGAATATGGTAATGCTGTGATGATATTTGAGTGTAAACCGGTATGCGTACTCTTCCAAGCCAATAATAGTTAGAATCTTGTTCTCTGATTTCGCTACAAAGGAACTTAAACTCATGTAGAGCTGCAGCTGCCTGAGAAAATCTTGAGCCCTAAAAAAGGATGAAATAATGTATCAGATTACATGAACAAGTTTTGTCCACTGCTATGAGAATATACTAATCCTTAAGATGATACCTTCCGAAGAGTTGATGCAGATTCCAAAAGATGTTGCACTGTACTGCCCTTGCAACTCAGAATTTGAAGTAAAACTCTTCTGAATGCTATGAATGGTTCTAACAAATTCATATGTAGTTGTGCTCGTTCCAAAATGCAGCTCCAATCCATGGTTAGCCACGACAACTAGTTAGACAGGATCAAAATCATTTGTTAGGAAGCTAGGAAATTGTCCTTTCTCGTTTTATTTCTGACTATTCTTCTATTCACTCACTCACTCACTCTCACTCTCACTCTCACTCTCACTCACTCACTCACTCACTCTCTCTCTCTCTCTCTCTCTCTCTCTCTCTCTCTCTCTCTCTCTCTCTCTCTCTCTCTCTCTCTCTCTCCATTTGTTGAACTTAACTTCATTGAACTACAATGAGTTCTATGGACCAAATATATTTTACAACCATGAAAATCCATTTTAAATTATTAAACACCAAAATTACAAATAATCTTGTAAGTATCATAAATGATTCGCTTGACTGTCGCATTTAAATGTGGTTGTCAGTCGAAACAAATTAAATTAGAATGATGCGCTTAATGACATTATACCTGGTCCATAGTAGGGGTGAGAGGTTTGGATAATACATCGCTCTCTGTAGTAGATTTTACTTTCTCACACGAAGTTGTCCAACGCAAACCCCATGCCATGCCAAGATGACGAAAAATCTGCAGAAAAAATTCATAACAAGACTGCAGACTAAGATAAAGGTTTCTAGAGAAAATTCTGAGAACCTTATTGCTGATTTAGCAGCCCCTGTTAAGTTGGCAGTAAAGGTTTTCTACACAATGCTACTCAGGATTGTTATTTTGGCCCATCTCAATAAGCTCAAACACGTACTTGGCAGAAATCTGTGTACATAGACTTTATCACAGAATGGGATAGTTAACACACGGCTTCCTATGAAAATAGATAGAAATTTTTTCTCAAATCAATAACAATTACTAAAATATTGAAATATAATTAAATAATTGTGCTAATGACATATTAATGCAACCTTTTATCTGTTGAGAGTTGTTTTTATTTCATATTGTTAGTCTTATTTATTTTAGTATGGTATGCAGGACCTTTATGTAATTATATTGTTCTTCCATTTACTGAGCTTAATAAAGATAGACGATAGTTCTCTCTTACGTAATTGGAAATTATTCTCTGAAATACACCATTACATCTTCTTTCAATAGTGTTATTGACATAACTAATAACACATTTTATCTTCCTGCCCTTTTCATCTTCTTTCACTTTTAAAATGTAACAACTAATATTATTTTGGTACTTCTTGTTTTTCATCTTTGGTTTTGTAATATTGTTTTTCTCTCATTGTCAATTTGAAGTCGTGGTAATTTTCATTGTTTCCTAACGAATTCCCATGAATTGCACGGGTTTAAGAAGCTCTTACCATAATTGAAAGCCAAGGCGGCTATTATTTTTGTTTTTCATTACATAAATTTTATAAGTTAAACAATTGCTGGTATTTTACAACAAACACTACCGAACATCTAGAAGTAGTGCTGATCAAAAACTTCCAACTCTTAACAAATGAGATCAAAAGAGAACCTTCTTCGGTCTACACTTTGTTGGTCTGGACTCCAAAATGTTTTATACCTCATAAGCAGACGCCAGACGCTAAGGTGTGCTTGGAACTAGATCATCGGGAGTTTGCAGACCCACTTACAGCCAATGGGTTTAATGTTGGCTGGAAGCTCTATAAGATCCCAGACCTTATTAGAATCCATAGATTCCAATTCAGCCTTCATAGCTATAACCCAATGAGCTGAATCAACATCAGTCATTGCCTCTTTGTATATGGCAGGATCAGATTCAGATTCTATGGAGACAGCTTCAAAAACTTCTCCTAAGAACATGTATCTATCAGGCTGGCTGATAATCCTCCCACTACGACGAGGTACCGGTGCGAAAATCGGTGAAGAAGTGGCGTTTTCTTGATTTACATCGTTATTAACTGCGGGTTGGACTGAGGGCTCTCCTTCTATCTCTCTAAGATCTATCCTTCCCTTAGGTTTATGGTTCATGATATAATCATCCTCTAAGAAAACAGCATTTGTACTAACAAACACTTTCTGTTCCCTTGGATCATAAAAATACCATAAGTACCCTTTGGATACTCCACAAAGTAACATACTTCCGATCTAGAATCCAATTTGCTCATCTTTCCTTTCAACACATGTGCCGGACACCCCCATATCCGGAGATGTTGCAAAGAAGGCTTGCGCCCAATCCACATCTCTCGTGGTGTCCTTGAAACAGATTTACTTGGTACTAGATTTAGTATGTAAGCAGCGGTTTCCAAAGCATAACCCCAAAGGAATAATGGTAACTCAGAATAACTCATCATCGACCTAGTCATGTCTAAAAGAGTTCGATTCCTTCTCTCCGCTACACCATTCTGCTGAGGCGTACCAGGTGCAGTCAACTGTGACAGAATCTCATTCTGTACGAGGTGATCAACAAACTCATTAGAGAGGTACTCGCCACCTCGATCAGATCGAATGGCCTTGATATGTGTGCCCAATTGCTTCTCCACTTCAGCTCTAAACTCTTTGAACTTTTCAACGGCTTCAGACTTGTGCTGCATTAGGTACACATATCCATACCTAGAGTGGTCATCAGTAAATGTTACGAAATACTCATAACCACCCCTTACTCTAATATTTATTGGTCCACACACATCAGTATGAACTAATTCCAACAATGCATTGGTTCTATTGCCCTTTGCAGGAAAGGGCCTTTTGGTCATCTTACCCTCTAAACAAGACTTGCAGACTTCCATTGGTTCGAGAACCAAATCACCTAAGACCCCTTCTTTGACTAGTCTACCAATCCTATTTAGATTGATATGGCAGGCCTCATATGCCAAAGCCTTGTTGGATTAGTGGAAGGTCTCTTTCTTTTAGATGGTACAGTTACCACTGAGTTATTGAGTTCCATGCAAGAATCTTTAGAAATATTGGGAGTAATCACATACAAACCATTTGATTTAACACCAGAATATATAAAAGAACTATTTCTTTTAATCACAACTTCAGTTCCAAAATGAAAAGAATAACCATTATTCGATAAATTAGAAACTGAAATTAAATTACGTCTCATTGAAGGGACGTAAAGTACATCTGATAAAATCAAAACTTTATTGTCTAGAAATTCTAAAACTATGACTCCTATAGCAACCGCAGAAACGGTTGCGCTAGAACCTAGGGTAAGTACGATTTCCCCATCACTGCACCTCCTGGTTGATCTGAACCCCTGCAATGAATTACAGATATGGTTAGTCGCACCAGAATCAATGCACCAAGTGTTTGAAGTATCCGTTATAAAACTTACTTCAATCACATGTGATTCAATCATACCTTGAACTCTTGTAGCTAAGAATTCTGGACAGTTCCTCTTCCAGTAGCCCTTCTCACCGCATTGGAAACACTTTCCTTTGCCTTGGCCACCTACCTTCCCTTTGCCCTTTCCTTTTCCCTTAGATTTTGCAATCTTAGGGACCGGTCCAACACTTGAACCACCAGTGCCAGCCTTCTTCTTCCCTTTCTTTCCTTTCGGTGTAGATCGGGAAGAGGAAGCGCTTTTCTCAACGTTCAAAACGTTGACCCCAGGTTTGATCACCCCTTCCGCTGCCAAAAGAGAACTCATCAATTCGCTCATTGAAAAATTCATTTGATTCATATTATAGTCAAGTTTAAATTGAGCGAATGAAGGCGACATCGAATTGAGGATCATATCAACTTGGGTCTGTGCATCGATGTTGGCACCTAGGGTCTCCAGCTCGTTTAAATAACCAATCGTTTTTAAAACATGTTCCTTGACTAGAGTCCCTTCCGACATCTTTGCACTCATTATCTTTTGCATGGCTACCTGTCTGGCAGGCCTGCCATGCTCCTCAAACATCTTTTTCAGGGATGTGATAATGTAACTGGCAGAATCATTCGATTGGAATTGGTGTTGCAACACACCAGCCATTCTATTCGACTTCTTCCATTTGTCGAACTCGCGTCTGGCAGCTGCCGAAGCATTTGCCGAGGGTTCTTCAGGGCTTGGGGTGGTGAGGACATATATGTGATCCTTCGCAGTTAACACGATGCCAAGGTTACGTTTCAATTCAGTGTAGTTGTTTCCAGTTAACTTGTTTTGAGTGAGTATGGTGGCAAGTGGACCAAATGCAGATCCACACATTATGATTACTGAAAATCAAACAAACAAAATAAATATGGATGTCAGAATTTGACAGTTTGAAATAAAAGAATCCTTAAAAAGTCTTATTTTTAAAACAAAGTCGTCGGAATATCGAAACGAAAGAATAAAGCCTCCGTGTGGTGGTCAATGTTCGATCTTTCGATTAATCATGACTTGTCCGCTATGCAACTCTTGCAAAACAAGTTATGACCGAACCTTTTTGATCTCTAAGTTTCTAAACAATGCCCCGTGTGGGATCCCTTATCCATAGTTTAGCTAGTGTGTACCATTAACTAAGATCCAATCACAACCGTCTCAAGTAGCACCTCCGTGTGGTGGTCACCCTCTAACACGTCTGATTGATCCTATCAAAGGAAGTTCACATCTAGTAACCAATGAGTAATGCACCCTCTGTATGGAATGATCACCCCTGGCGAGGTGACACAGAATGCACCACTCATCTTACAGTGAACTGTTAATGGAAGATTGTGGGTGTTTATTAATAAGACCCTCTCCCACTAGATTTAGAAAGTAAGGATTTTGCTTTTAAAAAAGTTTTCACACATTACCCATAAACATCCAATGTTTACTAATGCGTTGAAATGGTTTTTGAATTTTATTTTAGAAAACTTGTTTTACGTGCATGCAAGTAGTAACAATATAATTAAATATCAATCACAAAACAAGCACATAAAACAAAAAACTAAAATTGAAAATAAAGACATCCAAACGATGCCTCTATCTCCATAGAACCTCCTTTTGGTTTGATCGCCTCCAGCCCCATCTTCATGGACAACGACTCCTTGCTCCATCTTCATGGATTTTCTAATTCTATTACATTTGTCCTATGCTTCTTTCGAAGCTTACAATTTATCTAGAAATATAAATAGCAACAAAATAAAAGGTTAGGGAAACCGGTGCGACTTTCCTTTTCGTAGGATTGAAGTCACAGCGCCATTTAGATATGCCTTAAAACCAAACCAAACTTAAATTACAATATGCACCAATCTCAAACAATTTAAATAAAAATATTCAAATGACTTGGTGCCATGGGAAATAGCGACTAATCTAGCTGCAAAAGGGTTAGTCGTACACGCATCCACACATATATAACAAATATATGTAACTATTGGAACACTTAATTGATTCACACAGTATATAAACTCTTTACATACTGAATTAGAACTTAAAACAGCATCTTGTTTCTCTGTCACAGTTCGATCGATCGAAGACCGTTCGATCACTCGAACCTTCGATTGATTGAACACTGTTCAATCGCTTGAACACTGTTCAATCGCTTGAACATTCTGTTTCACATAATGATTTGAATATTTTACAGAATATTTTAAAATTAAAGTATTTAATTTCAAAAAACTCTTTAAAACTGTGAAACAAAGATCCTGACAAAGAGTCTATCTTGATCGATCTAACTACATTCGATCGATCGAACACCAGAAGGATTCGATCGATCGAAAAACTGTTCGATCGCTTGAGTACAGAGAATGTTCGATCGATCGAAACATATTCGATCGATTGAACCCGCCTTGCATCCTATGCAATCACAGATTTGTACTCTGCTGCGATAACACTGCAGAAACAGATCTGTGACGATGCAGTTTCGAAAACAGTTCTAAAATTAACATGCAAATCAAAATAGTGTTCCAAAAAACGCATCTACAGATCATAACGAGCATGGCTTTGATACCAATTGATGGAAAAACCGGTATAAGTTAAAAGTTTAAACGCACAGCGGAAAAGCCAAGTTATAAAAACTTAAAGGTAGCCTAGGATCTACTACTCGTTAATTCCATAGATGCGCACAAGAGGGGACAAGAGTTATACCTTAGTGTCTTGAACCCAATTCTGATTTTCTTCTTCTTCCTTGGTGATGCAGCAGCCTCCACTAGGTTGTCTTCACCCTTATGTGTCCTGCGGATACTTCCCGGAGAGACTAGAGATGGTGGGATCTCTAATAGAGAGGAAGAAGAAGGTTTGGGGCTCTAAAACAGTTTCTGCAGCTTCTGACGTTCTAAAATGACGAACTATTTTTCCAGAACGCAGCTGCCCTATTTATAGATTCCCAGAAACGACCTAAACTTCAATCAATCGAAGGACTTCAATCGATCGAACATTCAATCGATCGATCGAACCTGCCATGACTTCGATCGATCGAACTAGTTTCAATCGATCGAACCTGTCTCGACAGCTTCCTCAAGTGTCTTTCCAAGTATCCTGGCGGAGCTAAGAGTGGGACCTCCTAGGCTCTTTATTGTTAGCTCAGATCAGTTGATTAATTCCCATGACCAAACTCTTTGATCAGCAAATTAATCGACTAATCAGTTAACGTTTACTCCACTATAAAACGATAATTGAACTCCAACGCAAAAGAACATATCCGAAGCGATAACTAGACTTGTATGTTGTACTAATGTCCCTCTACCGTCAGCATTCGCAATCATATTCAGGTAGTCGGATAAACGGTTACTGTCAACCTGAATCATGATTACTTCTTGTATTCCTTGAGTCTCATTCACCTCTCATGATTACCAAACATGTTGATAACTCTTATCAAGAAGACTGCAGTACTCAGTAATCGACTTGGTGACATTCTCAAGGGAATGCTTACTCTGAAACAGAGGGTAGATTTCTTGACAATATACGTTCACAACCCTATGAACATGACATACCCAAGATACCCAGGTGTTGATCTTCTGTAGACCTCACTGATTGGTAAGTCAAAGCAGTCATATCCACAGTTGTGTTCATAATCGTCTCAAGAATGAGAACACGTACCTTATACAAGTTATGAGTTCCTATTGACTGTTTGACAGTCTTAAGTGTCATTAAGAAAGCTCAGGTTCCTCAATGCACTATAAGCACTAGCATATTAACTGAGAGTTACACTCTAGTGATTGAGATTCATCACTCCATCCAATGGTAGTTAATCATGCTACAGTGTAAACATGATGAGATATCCAGTCTCATCATCCACTGTGACAAGTTCTAAGTATCAAAGAATAGTAATTCATATCTCACTTGTATGTATCTCATACACACAAAAATTACTTACTATGACACTTAAGGATTAACAATCATCTCATGAAAGAAACATACATAATGAAATGTAAAGCTGATATCCATATATTAAAATGTCAATGTCTCATACATAAAGTAATGGTTTGAGAGCACAAGCCCAACAGCTGTAGGACCAAAAGATGAGACTGACGTACCCAACCCCAAGCGTGACTGAAGCTGAGCAATCTGAGACTGAAGCTGATCATAATCAGGAGGAGAAGTCATGATGCTATGAAGAATACCCAGAAGATGATATGAAGAGATGTAGACTTGCCAGAATAATAACCAATAACGGCAACAACAGTGATCATAGCCGGACACTCGGCGAAAGACGACGGGGGCAATTGGACACTCGGTTGCCCAGACTGGAGATGGAGAGCACGAGACTGCTCTAATACATCACAAAGAGGCCCGAGACAGGCAAGAGAGGCAGCCGAGTGGCTGCTGGACCAAGCCGAATGGCCTGGTGGGTGCGCAGCAGGTGAGGGAAGGCAAGGCCTGCGGCAGAGGCTGGGTAGAAGCTAGAAGGGTTGGCGCAGGTGGTGGTGGTGTTGAAGGTCTGGCGCAGAGGAGAGAGGAGGAGGATAGGTTACGTTTTTTTTTTTTTTTTTTCCTCGAGGCTCTGATACTAAAAAGAGTTTTGCGAAAAGTCTACATATTATTTACATACCCCAGTTTATATAATGTTACAATAAAGGATCAAAATTTCCTTCTGTTTCCATCGAAACGGCCGAAACGTTTCCGTTTCCTAGGTCATGGAAACGAAACAGCCATGGAATTTCGAAATTCCATGGATTCCATCGAAAGGACTTTGTTTCTTTTGTTTCCATCGAAATATAATTGTTTCCACCAAACCAAACCTATGATTCCGCATCGTTTCATTTGCTTCCAACGAAACATACTTGTTTCCATCGAGATAATCATGTGGTTGTGTACTTGTCATATGAACAACCATTTTATTTTAGAGATGGCTTATTAGCTTACTATGTACTTATATGTATCTTTTGCATTCTATGAAGTGTTTTGTGCATTCTATGAAGTGTTTGACAGTAGATTGGCGATTTAATCCTCATGTATTTTCAATTTGAACTACACATTTTTAATGCAGCTCTACATATATAGACCTCTCAAATGTTCAATTAATCAATTATTAGCTTTATACACGCATATAGTTAAGTTTGAAGTTATGTTTCCCCATGTTTCTCAATGTTTCAAATTTTTTCCACTGTTTCCACATGTTTCCGAAACGTTTCCGTTTTTGGGTAGGCCGAAACAATAGACCGAAACGAAATTTTGATCCTTGGTTACAATGGATGAATAAAAAGGAAAGATAATAAAATAAAATAAAGAGCAATAAATGAAAATAACTATGGTCAACATGACCCATTATTATGACATTAAAATCTCCTAAATATCTTTTAATTCCAACACAAAACCACGCATTACTCAACTTCTATAGCAAAAACCTCTTACCCTTATCATGTTTTTATCTACATATTTACCTCTCTTTGTTTGTTTCTCTCTCTGTATCTAACCAAACCAAACCAAATCAAGCCTTGTGTCCCAATCAATTGGGGTCGACTGTATGAATCCTTTTTCTCCATTCTGCACGATCAAGAGCTATATGCTCATTTAAATTATATACATTCATATCTTGTTGCAAGACATATTCCCAAGTCAGTCTAGGTCTGCCTCTCCCTCTAACCATTCCAGGCACTACGATCTTATCACTCTTTCGCACAGGTGCATCTACAGGTTTTCGTTGCACATGGCCGAACAGTCGTAAGTCTATTCTACCTCAACTTATCCTCAATATGTGTCACTCCTACAGTCTCTCGGATGTACTTATTTCTAATTCTATCTCTCCTAGTCTTACCACACATCTATCTTAGCATCCTCATCTCCGCTACACTCACTTTGCTAATGTATTGTTTCTTAGTTGCCCAACACATTGTCACGTAGATCATAGCTGGCCTAATAGCTGTCCTATAAAATTTTCCTTTCAATTTTGCTGGTATTCTCCGATCACATAATACTCCATAAGCACTCCTCCACTTAAGCCAGCCCACTTTAATTCTATGGGTCACATCATCACCAATCTCTCCGTCTCTACTAATCATTGAACCTAGATAGCGAAAGTGTTCCCTCTTTGGGATCTCCTGATCTTCAATCTTCACTGCTTCGTCCTACTTATCTTTAGCCCCTTAGTCTCCAGTGCTTCTGTCCAAGCTTCTAGTTTAGTGTTGAGTCCCCTTTTAGTATCATCAACCAAGACAATATCATCTGCGAGCAACATACACCATGGGACCTCATCTTGAATGTGTCTAGTCAATTCATCCATAATTAGGGCGAACAAATAAGGGCTCAAGGCCGACCCCTGGTGCAGGCCTACGGTAATTGGGAATTCGCTTGTTTCTCCGGCTGGTGATCTAATTGTAGTAACCGCTGCATCATACATATCCTTCACCACGTCAATATAACCCTTGGTCACTCCTTTCTTCTCTAGCACCCACCAAATTAAATCTCTAGGCATTCTATCATAAGTTTTCTCTAAATCAATAAAAACCATATGTAGATCTTTTTTCTTCTCTCTATACTTTTCCATTAGTCTTCTAAGTAAATAAATTGCTTCCATAGTTGATCTCCCAGGCATAAATCCAAACTGATTTTCTGACATTGATGTTGCGCCTCTTAAGCGATGCTCCATCACTCTCTCCCATAGCTTCATAGTATGGCTCATCAACTTAATACCTCTATAGTTGTTGTATTGTTATACATCTCCTTTACTCTTATATATAGGCACTAGGATGCTCTTCCTCCACTCATCAAGCATTTTTCTAGTCATTAAAATCCTATTAAAAACTTTTGTAAGCCAAGATGCCCCCACATCTCCCAAGCATTTCCAAACCTCAATGGGGATCCCATCTGGTCCTAAGGCCGTGTTGGATTTCATCTTCTTCAATGCAAATTCCACCTCAAACTTCCTTATTCTCCGATAGAATCTGTATTCTCTAGTTTCATCGTAACTTCCAGTTTCTTCTTCCATTGTGTTATCCATATGCTTTTCATTCAGCAACTTCTCAAAATAGCTCTTCCACATTTCCTTAATCTCTTCGTCGTTCACTAATACCCTAGAGTCATCGCATTTTATACACTTAACCTGATTAATGTCTCTTGTTTTCCTTTCTCTCGACTTAGCAAGCTTATACATTTTTCTCCCTCTCTATTGTCTAGTTTGGTGTAGAAGGCGTCATAGGCTTCCATTTTAGCTACTCTAACTGTCCTTTTAACCTCCTTATTTGCACATTTATAGCTTTTGAAGTGTTCCTCACTTCTATCATTTTGCCACTTCTTAAAGCAATCCTTTTTGGTTTTTACTGCAGCTTGTACCTCTTCATTCCACCACCAAGTATCTTTAGAAGCTAGCCCTCTTCCCTTCGACTCTCCGAGGACCTCCTTCGATATTCTCGTGATGCACCCTGTTATTCTATCCCACATAGTATTGCTTCCATCTTCCAAATTCCAAGGTGCTTCTGTATACATTCTCTCTTGGAATATTGCTAGTTTCTCGCCTTTAAGGTTCCACCACCTAGTTCGCGGGTTTATAGGGTCTTTTCTAGTACGACATTGTCCTTTTATATGGATATCTAAAATAGTAAGTCTATGTTAAGATATTAAACTCTCTCCTGTGATGACCTTACAGTCTTTACATGCTAAGCGGTCTGCCTTTCTCACAAGGAACAAATCGATCTGGCTTCTATTAGATCCACTCTTAAAGGTTATCAAGTGTTCTTCCCTCTTTTTGAAAAAGGTGTTTGCTACTACAAGATCATATGCTACTGCGAATCTAAAATACTCACCCCTGCCTCATTCCGATCTCCAAAACCATACCCCCCATGCACCCTCTCATATCCAGTTCTATCTTTGCCTACATGGCCATTAAAATCTCCACCTACAATTATCTTCTCCTCCCGGTATTTCTTGCATTAAAGCGTCCAACTCATCCCAGAATTGTCTTTTAGTGTGATCATCCAATCCTACTTGGGGCGCGTATGCACTAATCACATTAATTATATCCACTCCAACTACCAGTTTGATAAGCAATATTCTGTCTCATTTCCTCGTGACTGTCACAACTTTATCCTTGAGGTTCTTGTCAACCATTCCGACACCATTTCTATGCCTATCTTTCCCTGTATAGAATATCTTATACCCCGTCTTTTCTACCTCAGCTTTCTCTCCAACCCACTTTGTTTCTTGTAAACATACTACATTAACCTTCCTTCTAATCATAGTGTCTACAAGTTCCATAGCTTTGTTAACAAGTTATTTTGTCAAAGCTTAGGTTAATCAACTGATTAACCCATGTATATATATTATTAAGAGAGCAAAAACATATAATTACAATAGTGTCCTTGACTCTTATATAAAGTAAAATAAAAGCTCATATCTAACACCCCCCCTCAAGGTGGTACAAAGATATCCCTCAATCCCAGCTTGCTTAACACATCATGAAACTGTCTAGAACCACCTTCTTTAGTGAGAATATCCGCCAGTTGATCACAACTTTTCACAAACGGAGTGCAGATATTTCCATTATTCAGATTCTCTTTAATAAAATGTCTATCAATCTCAATATGCTTAGTTCTGTCATGTTATACCGGATTGTGTGCAATATAGCGGCCTTACTATCACAGTACAACTTCATTGAATCGCCAACCTCTACTTTTAAGTCTTTCAACAACTTAACCCATAGAAGTTCACATATTCCTTGAGACATGGCTCTAAATTCAGCTTCAGCACTCGATCTGGCTACCACATTTTGTTTCTTACTCCTCCAACTAACCAAGTTGCCTCCCACAAAAGTGCAGTAACCCGAAGTAGACCGTATGTCTGTCACTGAACCTACCCAATCGGCATCTGTGTAGGCCTCAACTCTGAGATGGTCATATTTCCCGAAGTATAATCCTTTGCCTGGAGCAGACTTAAGGTACCACAGGATCCTGTAGACTGCGTCCATATGTGACTCTCGAGGTGCATGCATGAACTGACTCACTACACTTCCAGCAAAGGCAATATTAGGACGTGTATGAGAGAGATAAATGAGCTTCCCAACAAGTCTCTGATATCTCCCCCAGTCAACCATTGCTCTATTGCTGTCATCACTTAGCTTTTGGTTGAACTCAATGGAAGTATCACATACTCTGCTTCCAAGCATGCCAGTCTCACTTAGAAGATCAAGAACATACTCCCTTTGAGAGATGAAGATTCCATGTTTAGACCTCGCAACTTCAATCCCAAGAAAGTATTTCAGTTCTCCTAGATCCTTTATTTCAAACTCCTTTGCCATATATCCATTGAGACGGTGTATTTCCTGTAAGTCATCACCTGTGAGAACAATATCATCCACGTACACAATGAGAGCTGTAGTTTTACCTTGCAATGAGTGTTTGATGAATAAGGTGTGGTCAGCCTGGCTTTGTCTAAAACCATATCTGCTAATAGCCTGAGTGAATCTCTCAAACCATGCCCTTGGAGACTGCTTAAGGCCATACAAGGCCTTTTTTAACCTGCACACCTTTCCTTCAGTTTTGTGGGTCTCGAATCCAGGAGGAATGTCCATATACACCTCTTCTTCCAAGTCACCATGCAAAAATGCATTTTTTACGTCAAACTGGGGAAGCGGCCAGTCTCGGTTAGCTGCTAGAGAGAGAAGGATCCTGATAGAATTCATCTTAGCTACTGGTGCAAACGTCTCTTAATAATCCACCCCATAAGTCTGGGTGAATCCTTTGGCAACGAGACGGGCTTTAAACCTCTCAACGGAACCATCTGATCTATGCTTCACTGTATATACCCACTTGCACCCCACAGTTCTTTTGCCCATAGGTAACTTAGTCAACTCCCAAGTACCATTCTTGTGAAGAGCATTCATCTCCTTATCCATGGCACGTTTCCACTTGGGATCATTGAGAGCATCCTGAACATGATTAGGTATAGCAATAGAGGCAATACTTGAAAGAAAGACACGGTAAGTAGAAGATAAGTGAGAGTAGGACACAAAATTTGAAATAGGGTGTTGAGTACATGATCTTAACACCCTTACGAACAGCAATAGGAACATCAAGATCACTAGACTCAACAGGTATGGAGTTCTTTAAATTACCTGAATCACAATCAAGGTCTATTGGAGCCTCACCAGTTGGAGTAGATGGCAGTAGAGGAATAGGAGCATTGGTCTCAACCTCTTTGTTTCTTCTCTTACTCCATGTACCTTTGGAATACACTAACAATTCTTTTTCCTTGGCAACAACTCTCCTTTTTTAGGAGTACTTGGCTCCACTTCCATCACTTCCTTTGACTCCACATGTCCATTTTTCTTCTCTTTCTGAGATGACACACCATCAAGTGGGATAACAGGAATCTCTGCACCATAATACAGAGACGGTAACGTACCAAGAATCTCTTCACCATGGTTCTCCCCCTGAAGAGGTGTCTTGGAATGCCCAAAAAAAGCAACAGACTCATGAAATGTGACATCCATAGACACATACCACTTCCTAGATTCAGGATGATAACATTTGTAGCCTTTCTGAGTAGGAGAATATCCCACGAAGACACACCTAAGAGCGCGAGGATCTAATTTCCCACGAGTGGGAGAGTGATTGTGGACAAAACAGACACATCCAAAGGCCCGAGGAGGAATAGAAAAGAGAGAAGAGGATTCGGATAGGAGTGCAAGAGGAGCCCTTTTCTGGAGAACTTGAGTGGGCAGTCTATTGATGAGGTATGCAGCCGTAAGGACCGCATCACCCCAATAGGATTTGGGAGCATTAGCCGTGAAAAGCATAGAACGAGCAACATTAAGTAAATGACAATTCTTGCGTTCTGCTACCCCGTTTTGTTGTGGGGTGTCAGTGCAAGATGTCTGATGAATAATCCCTTTGGAAGAAAAAAAAATCACCTAAACTCAAATCTATATACTCTCCCCCTTGATCAGAACGGAGTATCTGAATGCCCTTTCCAAATTGTGTCAACACCATGTGATAGAAATTTTTGGAAATGGAAACCACCTCATTTTTATTTTTCATCAGGTAAATCCACGTGGTTCGTGAATAATCATCAACAAAGCTAACAAACCAACGATAACCCTTTAAAGACAAGGTACAAGAAGGACCCCAAACATCAGAATGAACCAAGGTAAAAGGAGCTAAACTTTTATTAATACTCGGTGCAAAAGATGCCCGGTGATGTTTCCCAAGTTCACATGACTCACATAAGTATTCTGAAACATCTTTATTAACAAGTAAAGACGGAAATAAATGCTTAAGTAAATAAAAGGATGGGTGGCCTAATCTCTTATGCCAAAGTCAAATGTCTGTAGACTTATTCTCAGAAACTACTGTGTGGTGCGCTCCCATGGTTCCTACATCCAACAGGTAAAGGCCATGCTCCTCTCTACCACTGCCAATCGTCCTCCGAGTGATGAGGTCATGAAAAACACAATGGGAAGGAAAAAATGTTACACTACAATTAAGATCACGAGTGATACGGCTAATAGATAAGAGATTAGAAGTGAAACTCGGAACATGTAATACAGAGGACAGTGGGAGAGATGGAGTGACATGAATAACACCCTTTCCTGAAACAGAAGAAAAAGTACCATCTGCAATACGAATTTTTTCTTGTCCTGAGGAGGGAGTATATGCAGAAAACAAATCGGAACAACTAGACGAATGATCTAAGGCACCAGAGTCAATTATCCAAGGGAGCGAGGAGCGAGACAAACAAGCTGTGGCAGAGTGGATTAAGTTAACTGTCTGGGCAAATGATGTAGAAACACCTGTGGGAGTAGACGGAGAGCGACGAGTCATCAGGCTACGAAGAGCATCTAAACCCCGCAAAGCATCCTCATACTCAGTGGTAGATAAAGGGGCGGATGAAGGTATCCCAGGCTGTTCTGCAGACCCAAAGTCTGTAACATCAATAACCTCAGTATGGTGAGCACGAGATTGTCCTCCTCGACCGCCACGTCCTCCACGACCGCCAGAGCGACCTACTCGTGCCCCAGGTAGACGACCATGAAGACTCCAACAAGTAGCCCGAACATGTCCACGACGGTTGCAATAATCACACAACTTCTGCGACCTCTCGGAAGTGTCAGACCCACTCAGAGAAGGTGTACCACGAGGCGGTGGATGTCCCTCTAAAGAAGGAGCTGAAACCAGGGCAGAGCGATTGGTAGAGGCAATCGGAAAAATAGCAGAACGACGACTCTCCTCATTCTGAACAAAAGCAAATGCTTCCCGAAGCGTGGGAAGAGTATCCATCCCAAGTACCCTACTACGAACAGAATCATACTCAAAATTAAGCCCTTGAAGAAACTTGAATACCCGTTCTTCTCTAAAAGTTTCTGATACCCAATAACGTCTTGTGGACAAGCCGGATGATAGTCCTGAAGATTATCAACACGTTTCCACTGGGTAGTGAGAAATGTGTAGTACTGAATAACCGTCATAGTCCCCTGCTCTGAGCTATCAATCACCCTAGACAGCTCAAACTCCTGCGCATAATTTTCCTTACGGGAGTAAGTATGAGCAACTGTGTCCCAAATATCACGGGCTGTAGTCATGCCCAAAAAGCCTTCACCGATTTCGGGTACCATAGAATGAATTAGCCATGCCCTCACAAGAGCATTCTCAACCTTCCATTTTGCATAACTAGCATCAGTAACATTTGGGGATTGGATAGTCCCATCAATATATCCCTCGTTTGCTTTCCCTTCCAAGTAGAGAAGGACAGACTGTGACCAAGGTACATAATTTTGGTCATTGAATAAAGAGGTTGTGATTTTAAGAGTTGGGTTGTCCTGGGGGGAGCAACTAACTGGCTCATCTGAGGCTGTTGAAGATCTCTGGGTGACGTAATTTTATCGTCAACCATGGTGTCAACAAACAAAGGAAACACCCACACTAATCACACCACAAAACGAAGGTAGGGGGCAGACTTGGGACTCTTAAAACATACGGATCAGCAATAGGCTGATTTAGGGTTCATAATAGAACCCCACCCCCCCCAAAAAAAAAAAAAATTTGAAACTAAACTTCAATCAAAACAAGAATCGCGTAATGATGTGAGGTTGAGAAAGGAAAACAGAATTAAAAGGATGATATATAAGTGGTAAAACAGAATCAGATCAACATAGAACAAGCTGAGAGGATGGGTATGGTGTATAGGACTCGGATGGTGTAGGGTTGGGATGTATGAGGCTCGGTTGGACAGGGATGGTGGTTGGTGGGGCTCGGCTGGACAGTGTAAGGAGGTATAGAGGTTGCAGCGCAGCTAGGTCAGGCCAGAAGGGGGCGGCGCAGGCTGGGTGAGGCCAAGGGGGTTGCGGCGCAGGCTGGGTGAGGGCAGGGAGTTGCGGCGCAGGTGATGGGTGGTGGTGTTGGGCTGCGCAGGTTGTGGTGGGTGGTGGTGTTGGGCTGCGCAGGTGATGGTGGGTGTTAGGGTTCGAAGTATGGCTTTGATACCATGTTAACAAGTTATTTTGTCAAAGCTTAGGTTAATCAACTGATTAACCCATGTATATATATTATTAAGAGAGCAAAAACATATAATTACACTAGTGTCCTTGACTCTTATATAAAGTAAAATAAAAGCTCATATCTAACAAGCTTTACCTGTTAAGGTTCCTATATTCCAAGTTGCTAACCTAAGCCTATAGTTCTGGACTAGCTTCTTTACCCGCGGTGGCCCAGATGAGCGCGGGAACCCTTGCTTATTTAATACCGCACCCGGGCGTCGATGCGGCGCCCCTTGCACATTTTTCGAAACTGTCATAACTTGAAATTTTAATTAAGAGTAAAATTATATTTTAATTACTTATGTGCGAACTGTTAATTAAATTGGTGTAGTATTTAAATTTACCTTAACTTGTGTCACTATATTTATTTATTTATTTAATTATTTTCTTTTCTTATATGGTTTTATTTTATTTTATTATAATATTTTTTTTATTAATATTTATTATCTTGGTGTTAAAGTGGGTACATGTTTCAAATTAGGTGTGTAGAAGTAGACCACACACACACACACATGCATTACACCTCTACACATTTAATGCAAACAAAGACTACACAAAAAAAAAATGGTGGGCCCCACTCCCACTTAAAGAGCCGGCCATTACTCCTCTCTCTCCTCATTTCATTTTTTTTTTCCTTTTTCCTTTCTCTCTCTCTCTTCTTCTCCATCTTCTTCTATATCATTTGGGTATACAAACCCTCCATGGAACCCCTCCCTTCAAGCTTCAAATAGAACCCCAAAGAGTGATTTTCGTGAGTTTTTCCATTTCACAAAATAGTCTTAGAATTTCATAAGCTTTATAATGGTACCAACGAAATCCATTTTGGTGGCCATTATCCTAGATTACCCAAGTTTCATAGAGCTTCAAAATTCTTCTTCTTCAACCATAGAGTCCCATTGAAGGATTAGTACATGCAATGGATTCTTGGGTCTCCTAGGACCTCCCTTTTCACTTTCTTGAAGTCATTTGGAGCTCCTTGAATTTTCTTGGGAATTTTGGGCATTTCCATTTATTTTGGAAAATCTCCATAGAGGTAGATATACATTGTCTCATTTCTATATGTTATACTTGCCTAAGGTGCTTTGAGTTCATTTATATGTATTAGGAGAGAACTTAGACACATGTATTAGGATTTTCCCCAAGGTTGTAATGTTAGGGTTATTATGCCTAAATATAATCCATATGCCTTGGTTGTGTAAGTTGTGATTTTGGTATATAATATGTGATCAAAATGATGTTAATAGAAAATTTTAAACACATCCATGAGGTTTCCCCCAAAGTTGTAATGTTGGAATTATTATGCCTAAATGTAATATATATGTTTTAGTTGTGCAAGTTGTGATTTTGGGGTGCTGAATATAATTAGAGGGATGTTACAATAATAATTTGGACACATGCATTAGAATTCCTCAAAGTTGTAAATTTAGAGTTGTATGCTAAATTGTGAATTTTGTGCTTTTGTTGTACTAAACTTGATTATGTGATGCTAGATGTGCTTAGGATGCTCCCTTTATGTGAAAAAGCATGCTAGGACGTTAGTTTAGAAATCCTTATTATGTCAAATTATGAAGTTCAACTACATTCTTTGAGATCCTTGATATTATGTTTAATGGACTAGAATTATTACTTAAATTATTGTAGCGGGTCATCCTTAATGTCATTGTTAACATCATATGCATTGAGGCCTAATCGACAAGCATTACATTATCACGACATAAACGTTTTGTTTTGAAAAGAGAAAAACCCCATGTGAGGGAATTTTATTTAAGAAATCCGGACGTGGGTTATGATGTAAGACAGGGAGAATGACCCTTAGAAACATTCAAACTCCAGCTATATTCGGTTGGCTCCCGGATTTGGTATGCTACACTCCATGCGTGGGTGGCTCATGGTCCAGTAATGAGAGAGGTGTGCACATATCACGCATAGCCTTGCGGCTTTAATCATTTCATTGTAGCCATGGTGGCGACCCATTGCATCTCATTTCATTTTAGTCATGGATAGCATATAGATTTGTTACAATGTTTTCTACGAGCCGTCGTTCTCATAAAAACGACAAAGCATTTTTCAGGTGAGCTTGATAAGGGAAAAGGGCACATGTGACCCGACACGTAGACTCGAAACTTTTGTCCTATTTTGAAGACTCGTACTTGGTTATGTATATGGATAGTTCTCTTGTAAATTTTAACTAGTTGGGGAAGTTTGTAATAGTTTAGTGCTCTAAAAGAAAATTGTTGTAATACTTTTATTACAAAACTTCTTGAGTTTGGACTTCCTTATTTTTGTCATATGGAAAGCCTCGGTGTAAATTTGATGGACAAGTGTTGGTCCTCACTTTTCATACTTGTTCAACTTATCTATCTTATGTAATTATATTTCCGAGATCGTAGAATCTCTTTTAAGTTTTATGTTCGTGTGTTGATTTGAATCCTTGCCGGATTCGGTTGTGTTTGGTTTGTCCTTGATGGACTCATTGTTCTTTTATTTTAAATTCTTGCCGGATGTGCTCACCTTGCTTCCAAAAGTAATGTGATTTAGAATCTCTCTCCCCCAATCTCTCTCTCGCCCATTTTCTCACCCTTTATCTCTTTCACTCCTCGATTTTAATAAATTTCAAGTACATGAAGTTCCGTTTGGTCTAGACACGTGTTGAATGTTGTTTAGGACTTGTTTAGTCTTGTACCATGGTTTAAACTTGAAGATTTGGTATAGTTGGGAACATGTTAAAATGCTGTCAGATTTGCTGTCAAAGAAAAACTGCTTCTGTTTTTTTTGTTTTCTGCCCAAATGGTGCAGAATTGGAAAAAATGTCATTACACGAAAGTGGTGCAGAATTAAATTTTACATGGACCTACGCGGACAGAATGTGAAATTTTTAAAGATATAACTACATACAGGTGTTTAAAAATTCAGCAACTATCAAAAATGCCCTTTCTCAAAGTTATTGTATTTTTCCTTCTCTCCTTGAAACTAGTACTTGTCCGGATAGTCTCTTAATTAAATTTTCAAGTGCTTCCATCTTTGTTGGACTCGTTAACATGTAAGTCCATTTTGGATTTACGTATTAGTGAGTCATCCTTGTAGGAATCCCCGTGGGTTTCCAAAGTCGCTTCCGCATTTTGTGTAAGGATTTGAATTCTCTTCTCCCTATTTCTCTCCTTCCTCGAGCTTCGGTTTCCGGGGCGTGATAGAAACACCCGAAGGCCGGCGCAACGCGTCGCTTAAAGGAAACGCCCTAGCATTTACACGAGTATTCATATTTGGATTCATATCATAAGGATCCGACGGTTTTTTTTTTATGTGTTGGCTGTCGAGCTACCTAACGCACTAACCCTCCTCTTTTATCCGAGCTTGGGACCGGCAGTGTTGAAACAAATGCATGAACTACATTAATACCGATACATGAATTTCAAAAACTAAGCTACTTCTGCTCCAAATGCATGCTCAGGAAATTAGGTACCAATGGAGGCATTTTACCGACAAAAAAAAAAAAGGAATCCACGAAATTCAATACCTGAAGCTTAACTATTGCCGAGTAGATGTATTCAGTACTCTCGTTGCTTACATGATAGACAGACGACACAAGCCCCTGGGGAAAAAAAAAGTGAAACTCAATAAAGACGGTCAAAGTATACAAGGTGAAGCTGCTTGGATAACAACATGACAAGACGCATTACCTGTTTTGAATCTCTAAGTTTCGTGTGAAATTCAATGAAGTCACCCTCTTGCAATGCCTTCAAACAGCTAACACTCCATCAAGTAGAAATGAAAAGATTGCATAAGTCACAAATTAAAAACTTGCTTGTGTCTGCACTAGCTGTCATTACACTAGCCCAGACTACCTCAGGGGCATGCTAGACTAGGGGCCTAAATTAGCAAGCCCTGGCCCACTCCTGAGTAGTAGTAGTTAATCATGTGCTCAATTGTAACTTTGCATTTCAATCTATTCACTATAACCGTTTCGTAGCACTTAAGAAGAAAATGTGACAAAAATGTCAATGGTAGCAAACAGGAAAGATTAAGATTGCCAAGCAAGTAAAAAAAAAAAAAAAAAAAACCTCACAATGTAGGTCTGGACAATAACAATCTTACAACCACAAAGGTGTAGGCCTGTGTACGAGTTACAACCATACCGTTTAAACTTAATATCTTGTTCTTCTTTTTCTTCATAAATCAACATCAACATCATTATGTCCATATTGGGATCCAGATTCATTTATATCAGTTTCTTTTTGGGAAATAGCTACTTCTGTAGAAGTTGATTAGGGCAAAAACTAAGGAGCACATACTGTGTCTCCTCTATTTTATTATATGTAAACAAGAAAAGAAAAGAAAAGAAAGCACAATATTACCCTTGGTCAATAACAAGAGAAACTAAAGAAAAAATAATAACAAATAACTTCTAACACTCTCCCTCAAGGTGGTACAAATATATCTCTCATTCACAAATTGCTAAGAGCAAAGTGAAATGGCCTACTCCAAACTCCCTTTGTAAGGATGGCTGCAAGTTGATCACCAATCTTCACAAACGGAGTACAGATCACACCACCATTAATATTCTCCTTGATAAAGTGTCTGTCAATCTCCATATGTGGTCCGATCATGTTGCACTTGTGGGCAATATTGATCGCAGACTTATAGTCACTATATAGTCTCATAGAGTCATTGTGATCAAGCCTCAAATCCTTCAACAACAACTTGATCCATAGTAGCTCACATACTCCTTGTGCCATGGCTTTGAACTCAGCCTCTGTACTAGATCTAGCTATCACATTCTATTTCTTACTCCTCTATGTGACAAGATTACCGCCCACAAATGTAGAATATCCCGAAGTGAACATGTTGTCTGTCACAGAACAAGCCCCATCAGCATCTGTGTTTGCTTCTACTCAAATGTGGTCATGACTAGCAAAAAACAGGCCCGATCCTAGAGCTAATTTCAAGTACCTCAGGATTCTTAAAAATTGCCTCCATTTGAGTTACACGAGGAGCATGCATGAACTGGCTAACAACACTGCCAGCAAAGGCAATGTCCGGGCAATGGTGTTTGAGTAAGGTAGATGGCGATGGTGTTTGAGTAAGGTGGGCTAGGTTTTAGAGAGGACTGGCGATGGTGTTTGAGTAAGGTGGATGGTGGTTGATGGTGATGTGTGAAATCCCTCTTCGGGAGGCTCTAATACCATGTAGAAGTTGATTAGGTAAAAACTAAGGAGCACATACTGTGTCTCCTCTATTTTATTATATGTAAACAAGAAAAGAAAAGAAAGTACAATATTACCCTTGGTCAATAACAAGAGAAACTAAAGAAAAGAAAATAATAAATAACTTCTAACAACTTCATGAGCTGTCATGAACAGCTATCTGAAGCTGAGGTTCCAGGCAAGGACAAATGAAGATGGGATTTGGAATGTCAAACAGAAACCTATTGAGTAAACATGAAATTACCTGTGCAAATTTTCATTGAAATGATCGCTTCTTATGTCTTGACTTGAAGTAGAAGAATAAGCTCCCATGTACAGCAAAGAGAAATCCCAGTTTCCTGCCCGCCAAGCAGCCTCATACTGCAAAAGGTTGACGAGGAAAGAGGAACAAAGATCACAACATCAAGCACAGGAAGAACAAAGCCGAGAAATAGAACATCTAAGCAGGTTCACATTGCGGAGCCGGAGGATATGCTTGCATAGTATTATTTTTACCAAGGGTATTTTTGTCTTTAGGGTACTCTAGGGTTTTCTTATCTTTTCTTTGTCTATATACATTGTTGTAATATGTTTTCTCCAATAACAAGATAGCATTATTTGCAACCTATTACAGTCTTCTTCTTAGAGAAGTTACCTGATATCAGAGCTTCCTCCCGTAGCACATCACAACTACAAAACCACTGTTGACCTTTTCTATCTCTCTGTGCAACGTTTCTCTCTGTTGTTTCTGTCGCGTCTTCCTCAAACTTAGTGTTACCAGAAATCGTTCAAACCCTAATGATCCTATTTTGGAATGATCGTTCCAGATCATGGAACAGTAGCAAATTGGAACGCCACTTTTGGCGTTCCATCTTTAAATCATGTGATATTGTAACAACACGACTAAGATCTCGTGATATTGTAAAGATACCACCTACCCATAGTATGTGTACATATGTATATAAATACAAGAAACGTCCACGTGCAAGGTACGTGGTGCAATGTATGGATATCTCGGTGTGCTTACAAGTAGGTGCATTGCCTTGAAATGAGATAATTTTTTCTTTTGTTACACATAACAAGTTACAGTTAAATCTAATATGAAAATATCATCTTTAAAATTGAACCAATAAATACAAGAGGGCCAAATATTAAATCATTGTGGAATGGTTAAAAGTCTGAAGAAGCAATTGGAAGAAATAATGTCAATAAAACACTCCTCGAATTGGTTTACAAAATTACAATATCCAAACCAAGTTACAAATATTTTGAGACCAAATTACAATATGTTGGCATCAAATTGGGATGGATGATTATCCAAAATCGTAAAAAAAAAGTATCATAGCAGATCCTTTACTTTAATTGAAAAACTGACCCTAAAGAAAGTGGCATTTGTGATTAGAACCAAACCCTAGCTCACGAGACGTCTTTAGGAACCTTGACGGTACTACGTGAGATACTAAAATGGTACTTGCAGCAAATGTGAGTGGGTTATTTGAGTAGGACTCACGCCCCTACCACATAGATGGGGTCCCATTATTTGTGGGTCCCAATGTGAGGGTCCCACCCAAAACAACTCACTCTCATTGGTTGTCTGTACCACAGTTTGTTACTATAGGTGACGCACTCACTGAATAACTTCCCTCTCCGCCAATGCGCCGTACTGTGAATTGGTTAAGCTGAAGATATTAAAACAGGACCCACCGACAATGTGTTTGTGTCATCATCTCAAACGGGACTTCCGTGAAATTACACAATGACCCTAACACCTAGCCAACACAAGAAGTGTAGACGAAGGATAGCATGGTCTTTCAATAAGGGCCTTAGCCTCTTTTCTTAAGGTTATGGATATATGAACATATATGAAAAATGGTCTAAAAGACTTTAACGTTTCAATCTACTACACTCTGTTCCGTCTTAGCAATCCGGGGAAGTGTACCCCCACTGTACCACTTGGCGATCCACGTTCCCATTCCACGTACCGAATCGATCCGCAATCTGGGTAACCATGCCTCAAACCCAGTTCATACACTATTTCGATTCACATTCAAAATAATACTGCACAAGCATATACTCTAAAACACATTTCATACGGTGAGAAAAATTGCTAAAACACATTTCATGTAAGTAGGTGTGTACAAATACCAATTATTACTAGGCACACCTGGAGTTCCATAAATTCTACATCCTGCTCAAATCGTCCTTTCCGAGAAGTCAGTCCTTGGTAATACAAATCCAATACGTGACTGCAGCCAATTTGCTGCAAAGATCTAATCAGTCCTTTATATGGTTTTCTGTGCCTCATCTCGTCCTCCGATTTGGACAAGGAAAGATGTCCTGTTGGTTGAGACTGATCGGGAAACAATTTTCTGGAAAACTCATCAACTTGACCAGCTGCCTCAGACCTCACTTGTAAGTCATAATACTCGAGAGCTTTACTCCAATTTCCCTCGTGTTCGAAGGTAGTAATTTGAGATGACAACTGTAAAATGTCAAGAGCAAATTCACAACCCAAGCAACTTTTAGAATATCTATTTACAATATACATGTGCTGGCATTTAGGCCATTTTGTTCTCTTGAAGGGAGCTTGGAGTTCCTTTACGTAAATTGATTGTTGTGTTGGGTTTGGGATGTAATGTTCAACTTATGTCCCTCACTCCCTCTATTGAAGGATATCTCAGCCTTCTATTTAACACTTGATCTTTCCACAATTTTAATCAATCTTTTGGATTCTAGTAAAAAACATAAGGTAATAAATTAAGATGGCCTGACTTTCACATGCTAAATACAGGTGAACGCAAGATATGAAAGAAATAATAGTGACACTAAGAATTCCAACACACAATTAGAACTAGCAATCCGGAAAGCTGGCAACAACGGAGATAGATCAATTGTGAAACATATGCAAAAATGTAATAAAAGAATGCAAAGTGTGGTCAATGGAAAAGAACTAAAAAAAAAAGATGAAAGATCACTCGGAGGTATGGATATTGTAGAATCAAAAGAATTAAAATATCACAAAGACAAGAAGCTCATATCATGTAGGTAACCACCCAAACATGCAGATCAATAAGAATTTGTCCTCAAGACTTCAATAAATGTCCTGAGATGTGCAGAAAATGAAAAAAGAAAGTCAATAAGTCTTATCACTTTAAATAAGGTAGGCTTGTTTAATTTAACTGCCCCTCTCTACAGCCCCTGAGAACTCTTTTTCCTCTACTTTCTCAACATCCTCAACCAGTTGACCCTGGTATCTCTTATTCTTTCCTTCCTTTATATCTTTAGGCTCTGTTTGGTTCATGAATTTAGTGAGGGAAGGAAAGAAAAACACTTTTCTTTGTTTGGTTGATACAGAACATAGTGAGGGAAATATGAAAGAAAAGAAAGCATGGTAACAATAATTTCAAATTTCAAATTTTGTGAGTCACTTTTCTTTCAAATATGAAAGAAAAGAAAGCATGGTAGCATCTTTTCTCTATGTTAAGAATTATATTTCGGAAGTTTTTAGTTTTAAACGTTATTTAAGCATAGAGGATATCACAAGGGAACTAGTTTTCCTTCTTGTTTTCCTTTCCTTTTCCTTTTCCTCCTGTAAATTCGCAAACCAAATGGAGCCTAAGTGGGTTTCCTCAGAAGACACAATGATAAATCCACCGAAGGAAGGAGGGCAGTATTTCGAGTTCAACACAAGAATTCTGATTATTTCATGCACAGATTATCCACTAGTGATTAACAACACAGTGTACACTGCTTTTTCCTGCATACGGGATTGGAATTTGCAACACGGGGAATAAACAATCACCTATGAATCATGCAATTATGTTGACTAACCTTGTGTGACTGGATAATACCATACAAGCTGTCAGGTTCATTGATCTGAGTGACTGCTGAAACTAATATTTCGATATGGTGTGGCAGCTGCAAGCATGAAGTAAAATAAAAACTTACAAATAAGAAAGCAAAAATAATGCACCATTTGGCACACAAGTGTCTTTTATCATACTCGTGTTTCAGTATTGATGTATTTTACAGACTTATAGAGACAAATAGGACAAAAAAAAAAGGGGGTAGAGATGGACATATAAACATTATAGAGAGAGTTAAAACCCCATACTCCTAATACAAAAACACCATCTCCAACTTAAAAACAGAAGCAAGACTTGCTTTTGTGAAAAAGAAAAAATTGTAGTAGAATGTATCTCTATAATAAGTTGATAATGAAGAGGATAATGTATTACAATTGGTGAGAATCATTCCAAACTCACCCTAAGTTATAAAATATATCAAAGAAAATCAGTGTGACGGCCATGCAAAATTTCCAGATGTAAATTTGTTTCTCTAGAGAAGAGAATAGAACGAACGGGACAAATGATGAACAAAAGTACTCTTCCTTGCTTTTCAAATAATACACATCCTTGATTGTCAACTTACAATATCGAGATGGGAGAAGTCTGGGCTTCCTAGCGTCAGGCTGCTAAAATGCTCTTCACACCAGTGCTCCACATACAGAACAGCAGTAAAATAGGCACCACAACTCTACAAAGCAAATGTACATTATTAGAGAATCTGGCATGAAGAGATGAACCAATGATTGGGTAGTTTTCTTAATCCTCTTTTGGGAGAGAAGATAGCGATATTAATACTCACAATGGCCGATTTTGCAACAAGAAGATAATCAATGGAAAGCCAATAGACCTTGCAAAATATTACACAGAGTCAGGAAAAATAGAATGGAGTAACAACATTATACATAACTTTACCACAATGACAAGTAGATCTACATACACATTTAAAAGCAATTTTGCGTACAAGTGCATAAAAATGTAGGATTCAGATTGAGCAAGACCACTCCTAGATAATACTACCCAACATAAGGGCAATATCTATGATACATCCATCTTCAAAACAGAATGAGTTTTCGGTGACAATGGTTCAAAATATAGATACATTTGAAAACATGTTTAACAGTTGAGAAATCAGCAATATCGCAAACTTATCGTCAAAAGAGAACTTGATGTACAACATCAGTAAGACCTTCTATTAGCTTTGTACATATGAGTGTAGTAGGATAGTAGGAGGTACTACCATCTGTAGTATCAGTGAATGTAATCAGATCAAGGTCGCCACAATCCATTAAATTAAGGGCCTTACAGGAACTTTCTGTTTGGAAATGCAAAGAACCAGTTCTCTAGTTCATAACAGAACCAGTTCATTAATTCAAGTGTTTGGAGGATGTCCATTTATTGCACAAGAGTTTGTGCCTAGCCAAATATATCTCTTAAAACAAGTTCTTTGTCAAACCAACATAACCTTGTTTCTCATAAAAACCAGATAGAAAATGAGACTAGGATTGAACCAGAGCTTAATTTAAGCATTCACAAACAGGCATTCATGGTCTATTGTGTTGGAGTTATTTTGTTATTAGTAGCCATTAGTAGCTGGATATATTTATTTTATTGTTTAGGGACTATCTTGTAATTATTCATTATTGTGTTTTCTCATCTAATAAAATAACCTAGAGGAACAGTTGTTCTCTCTAAGCTTGGAAAAATATTCTTCAACATGGTATTAGAGCCACCCTAAGTAGGGTTCTCACCAAGCCACCAACACCACCACCTGCGCCTCCACTAACACCACCACCAGACCCATCGCCGCCACTTCCTAAGCCAACCCACCTGCGCCGAACCCAGCAAGGGCCTCCCAGATCTGCGCCGCAGGTCCCTGCACCCTAGCCGAAGCTCCCCTGGCCCATCCAGCCTAAACCGAGACCCCTCCAACCTTCCAGCCTTGCGCCGAAGCTCCTCTGCCCAGCCGTGAGCCACCCTGGCCCACCTATCCTGAATCGCACACCACCTAACCCCTCTTCCTTCCCTTCGGCAGCCTACTTGGTTGGGTAATCTCTTCACAGCTCTACTGGATTGATCAGCAATTGTTTTTCCCTCTTTCCTTCTTGTTTTCTCAATCCTACAGCAGTGGGTAGTCTAAGAAAATTGTTCTGATCACAAGCATCATCTCTCCGACATCTTAGGTCCGGGTACGGACCCATGATTTGTCCAAAAATTGGACGATTGCACCAATACGGTGCCTGTGACGACTAGGTTTGCCCTATTTTCCGTATAAACTAATTCTGTGATTAATCTTCTTCATCCATAATGTCGAAAGAATGGGTGATTGGTGACAAATCCGGTGTTGTGAGTTCTCCTATAAGTCATGAGAAGCATTCCCTGGGTCAAAAATTACCACAGAATTGTTCAACGGAGAGAACTATCTTACTTGGTCTCAATCTCCTACCTTTTGGCTGCGCAGTAGATCGAAGTTTGGTTATGTTGATGGCACTTTGAAGGCACCTAGTCGTGAGGAACCCACCTATGCGAAGTGGAAGTGGATAATTATCTCGTCATGAGTTGGCTTGTGCATTCGATGGAGCCCAGTATTGCTGCCTTTTTTCTGGAGATGGAAACAGCACTTGACATATGGGATACATTAGCACAAACTTATGCTAGGAAAGGAAATATAGCTGAAGTTTATGAGCTTCGTCGGCGTATTGAGGCGGATGAACAAGGTGAGTGTTCTATCCTTCAGTATTACACCTCTTTGAATACTATGTGGAAGCGTCTTGATAACTTGAAGAATTATCGTCCTGTCTGCTCTACGGATGCCACTAGTTTCAAGGAGTATATTGAGAGCGAAAGAATTTTTAAGTTCCTAGCTGGCCCCAATTCTGAATTCGATCAGGTGAGGAGTCGAATTCTTGGGATGGAGCCATTACCATCACTTCGAGAGGCATTTGCCTATGTTCAGAACGAAGAGAGTCGTCGTTCTGCTATGCTTTCTCCCAAACCCACTGATCGATCCGCTTTGGTATCTTATAATCAAAAAGGGGGCAAGGCTCCCAACTATAATTCACGGAAGGATCAGACGATTTCTGAGGGTTCTGAGACTAAGGATAAGTGGTGTGATTACTGTAATAAGCCCAGTCATATTCGTGCTACCTGTTGGAAGCTTCATGGGCGTCTATCTTTCCCAAGGGGAAGAGGGGGAGGCCGCACTGGGGGCCGTGGCAACAGCCCCAGAGCCTACTTATCCACGGGTCCTCTTGAAGCTCATCAGTTCGAGGAGATTCCCCCTGCTTCACCTGCTACTGGTAGTATTAGTAGTACTGATTTGGAGACCCTGAGGCGCATTATGGCACAGTTGGACACCTCCACGAGTTCTTCTACTTCTTTTGCCCAAGCAAGTAATGTTGCTAATTTTACATCTGCTTTAAATGCTTGTTCTGCACAGCCATGGATCATTGACTCTGGGGCCTCTGATCATATGACCGGTCTGTCCACTTTTTTTTCTACTTACAACCCTTGTTCAGGTAAAGACAAGGTTAAAACCTCCGATGGTAGCCTTTCTTCCATCTCTGGTAAAGGTGTCATTCATGCTTCTGAGTCTCTGTCTTTATCTTCGGTTCTTCATGTACCCAATTTTACAACTAACCTTCTTTCGATTAGTCGTATTACTAATGACCTTAATTGTTGTGTTACCTTTTTTCCCTCTCACTGTGTATTTCAGGATCTCTCCACCAAGAAGGTGATTGGCAATGGTAGGGAGAAGAATGGACTTTACTTTCTGCTGCCTAGTGAAGTAGATACTGGAGGTGAAAATTTGACTCAAAGGGCTCATCATTCCTTGAGAGAGACACTCCCTAGAGAGGCTTGGCTATGGCACCAGAGACTAGGCCATCCTTCATTCTCTCTCCTTCGTCATTTATTTCCGTCATTAATAAACAGTTATAATGTTAATAATGCTATGTGTGAAGCATGTGAACTTGGCAAACATCATCGTGCCACTTTTAATTTGAGTTTGAATAAAAGTACTATTCCCTTTCAGATTGTTCATACAAATGTTTGGGGTCCTTCTCACATTTCTTCTTTGCATGGGTATAAGTGGTTTGTTACATTTATTGATGATTTTTCTCGTACTACTTGGGTGTATCTAATGCGAGAGAAGAGTGATGTCTTTTCTATTTTCAAAAACTTCCACAGTATGATTTGCACTCAATTTAGTACTGTTATCAGAGTTGTGCGTTCTGACAAAGGGGGGGAATATATTTATGGTGGGCTCGAGAATTTTTTCCTTGAACATGGAATAATACATCAAACCTCCTGTACTAACACTCCCCAACAAAATGGACTTGCTGAGAGAAAAAATTGCCATTTATTAGAATGTGCTCGGTCCATGATGTTTTCAATGCAGGTTCCCAAGTCTTATTGGGGGGAAGCAGTTCTCACTGCTGCCTACCTCATTAACCGATTGCCCACCCGTGTCCTTAATAAAAAGTCCCCGATTGAAGTTCTTCTAAACCCGTCTTCTGTGTTTACTATTCCTCCTAAAGTATTTGGTTGCGTTTGTTTTGTTCACAACCATTCCCCTTCCAGGAAAAAACTTGACCCTCGGTCTCTTAAGTGTGTCTTTGTTGGTTACTCACCGACACAAAAGGGGTACAAGTGTTAACATCCTCCTTCTCGTCGGTGGTACATCTCCATGGATGTCACATTCCATGAGGCTCAATCCTACTTTCAGTCTCCACAGTCACCTCTTCAGGGGGAGAAAATGAGTGTGGAAGAGATGTCTGGTGCTATTGTTCCTATTGAGTAGTGGAGTTAGGAGACAATAGTGAGAAGGGAGGAGAGAAAGGAGAAGTAGAACATGAAGAGGTGGGAGAAAGAGAAAAAGAGGAAAGAGAAAAAGAGGAGAATGTTGTAGAGAGGGGAGATATTGTAACAAAGGGGAAAGAGTTACTTACCTATTCAAAGAACAAGGAAAGAAGAAGATTTGGGGCAGCAGAAATGGAAGTCGTTCCAATCCCTCCACTCCAGCCAATCTCTTCTAGTGATGATGATCCACTAGGTATCTTTCCATCTCTTTCTCCTTCATCTGGTAATGATTTAGACATACCTATTGCTTATCGTAAAGGCACTAGGACATGTACTAAACATCCTCTTTCTAATTTTGTTTCATACTCTCTTTTGTCACCATCTCATAAAGCCTTTGTTTCTAGTCTGTCTTCTGTGTCTACTCCTAATCATGTCCAGGAAGCCTTGTCTGACCCTAAGTGGAAGTCTGCCATGGTTGAGGAAATGAAAGCACTCTCAAAAAATGGCACATGAGAATTAACAGAATTACCTCAAGGGAAGAAGACAGTAGGGTGCAAGTGGGTGTTCACTGTGAAATACAAGGCTGATGGGACGATTGAAAGGTATAAAGCCCGTTTGGTAGCTAAGGGTTTTATTCAGACCTATGGAGTAGATTATCAAGAAACATTTGCTCCCGTAGCAAAAATGAATTCTGTGAGAATTTTGTTATCTCTTGCTGCAAATTTGGAGTGGCCACTACATCAATTTGACGTAAAAAAATGCTTTTCTCCATGGTGATTTAGAGGAGGAAGTGTACATGGATGTCCCTCCAGGTTTTGAGGATACCAAAACAAAAGGGAAAGTTTGTCGTCTTCGGAAATCACTGTATGGGCTCAAGCAGCCACCAAGAGCGTGGTTTGATCGGTTTTCTCAGGCTATGCTCAGGTATGGGTTCAAACAAAGCCAAGGTGATCATACTCTCTTCATTAAACATTCTTCAAGTGGTAAATTGACGGCTTTAATAGTCTATGTTGATGATATCGTTCTTACTGGAGATGATTTGGAAGAGATGGGAAAGTTAAAAAATTACCTGGCTAAGGAATTTGAAATCAAGGACTTGGGAAGCTTAAAATATTTCTTGGGAATTGAAGTGGCTAGATCTAAATATGGGATTTTTTTATCCCAGAGACAGTATGTGCTGGATTTGCTAAAAGAAACAAGAATGCTTGGTAGTAAGACAGCGGATACTCCAGTAGAGAAGGGAAGATATTAGAGAATGGTGGGTAAATTGATTTATCTCTCACACACCAGACCTGACATTGGTTTTGCAGTGAGCGTGGTAAGTCAGTATATGCATTCTCCTAGACAGGTTCATCTTGATGCTGTTCTCCGAATTGTGTGGTACCTTAAGTCAACGCCTGGGAAAGGTTTATTTTTTGCTAAGCATGGTCACACTCAAGTAGAAGCTTATACAAATGCAGATTGGGCCGGATCGGTTACAAATAGAAGATCGACAACCGGGTATTGTTCCTTTGTTGGAGGGAACCTTATAACTTGGAGAAGCAAAAAGCAGCCCGTAGTGGCTAGATCCAGCGCCGAAGCGAAGTTTAGAGCCATGGCTCAGGGGGTGTGTGAATTGCTGTGGATACAAATCATTTTGTCTGATCTTGGTTTTAATCCTGAAGACTCAATGAAGCTATACTGTGATAACAAAGCAGCTATTGACATTGCGCATAATCCTATTCAGCATGACCGGACTAAGCACGTGGAAAGTGATCGTCATTTTATCTAGGAAAAACTAAATAGTGGGAAGATTTGTACTCCATATGTGAAGTCCGGAGACCAATTAGCTGACGTCCTTACTAAGAGCCTTGCGAGTAGAACATTTCACTTCATTCTTAGCAAGCTGGGTATGAGAGATATCTTTGCACCAGCTTGAGGGGGAGTGTTGGAGTTATTTTGTTATTAGTAGCCATTAGTAGCTGGATACATTTATTTTATTATTTAGGGACTATCTTGTAATTATTCATTATTGTGTTTTCTCATCTAATAAAATAACCTAGAGGAACAGTTGTTCTCTCTAAGCTTGGAAAAATATTCTTCAACATATTGTAGAGCCAAAACTTCTAGCAGATGTACGATTCTTAATAAAAATAGAGCAACTTGCAGAGAGAACAGATTTTATCAGCTAGTATGTTCATGTATGGATAAATAAAAAATCATACCTTGTCCCACAACGACGTTGACCTGACCAAAGGAGTCGGTGTATCACTGTTATCCTTTGCCTTTGAAGAGGTGGAACGGGTTCTTGAGCCATAACTAGATGGCTTAGCATACTGTCGAACCATTGAAATAATATATCCAGTAAGCAAAAATTATTGTCCCCAGACAATACCACTTTCAGCAAATAGTGTGATAATTGCACTTGGAAAGTGTTGAACAATATTTCATAATCTTCTCATGATTTAGTGGATCATGAAAGAGATGGAAATATTTAGGAAAAAATTTCTGATTTGATTTATTATGGTTTTTATTTCTTGTTAATTCTATCTTCACCCTATAGATAGGGATGTAATTCATGCAATACTAATATATCAACGAATATTTCTCCCTTCTCTTTATTTCTGCCATAATTATAAGCTCTTTCACATAGAATTATTTGCAAAAAATGATATTATACTTGGCAGATAAATAACAAAATCAGCTGCAATGGTGCAAAGAACATCTTTAATGCGCAAAGGGCAATAAACCCAGAAGATAGCAAACAACCTTCAACAAATGATACAACTCAAGCACAACCACAAGTTTTAAAACACGCTCCCAAGACTAGAAATGGCACTAATACATGACCCTTCTCCGTATGGCCAAAAAACATAAATCGACACGAACTGCCAGAAAAACTATTGCGAGCTGCCAAATATACCAAATATACCTGCCATATAATAAAACTTTCATATTCCAAATATAATCTTCACCAAATGACATTTGAGGACAAAACAATGAGAAAAAAAAACGATACACACATTTACTCCTACAACCACCTAACATACACCAACCCACATCAATAAACACATGATCACCACCCTGATTTTCTCTCTCTCTTTCTTACTCTAGCTAACGAATCCACCCACATCAGTATAAATTTTTTGGTGCCTTCCATGTATTTCAGCTTTGGATCATCAGATCACTGTTTGAAAGTGAAATGCAGTGTGTTTTGGGGTTTCTTCCGTAATGAATAGGTGCTGGATACATTTCTTCGAACCTGGTCAGCCGAACATCCTCGTGATGTTTGGTCATTAGTGACCAAATATCACAAGGGCGTTCAACCTCTACCAACCGACTGTTGAGAGTTATTAGTGTTAGTTATATAAGTTCTAGTTTTATTTCATTATAGTATAAGGGCTTTAATGTAATTATTCTTTCTCTTATATAGTGAATAATATATATGGGGTGTGACATATTGTCAACCCTCAGTTTTTGGCATAATATCATTGTTAACATGGTATCAGAGCCAAACCACGAACCCTAACAGCCACCACCACCTGCGCCGCAGCCTCCACACACCACCACCACACAGCCGCAGCCCTTCATCATCTTCCCAACACCAGCCGCAGCCCTCCATGGCCCTTTCCTCTTAGCTGCAGCCTCTCACAGACCTCCCTTGCCCAGCCGCAGCCCCTACAAGCCTACCCTTGCCCAGCCGCAGCACCTAACCTCTAACCCTTGACCAGCCGCAGCCCACATGCTGGTCTAACCCTAATCCGACATCCACAATCTATATTCCTTACACTTTTGCTGTTCTGATTGAAGTTTTACTCTCCACGTTTGCTTTCTAGTCCATTTATGGACTGTTATTAGATGATTAATACGAAGGCATCCTCTATGGTATTCTGATTTCCTTCTGCGTGCTACTTATTTATTGGTCCCTGATCCTCTTCCTCATACAGTCTTCGTTGCGGGTATCGTTTCTTGTGTTGATTCATGATGACGGATGGAGATAAATCCAACGTGAATACACAGTTGATTAAGGATGAACGTGTGATTGTTACATCCTCCGATAGCTCGAACGTCAAGCTTGCTACATCCCTTTTCAATGGCCAGAACTACGTAGCATGGTCCGGATCTGTCATTATGTCCCTACAGGAACGAGGGAAGATGGGATATATTAATGGGAAAATTCAAGCACCTAACATCGAGGATGCCTCATATGACAAGTGGGAGATGGAAAATTCAACTGTCATGACTTGGCTTTGCCACTCTATGATACCGAAGATTGCCGAGGGCTTCTTGGACATGGCGACTGCCCAAGATATTTGGGAGACCATGGTCCAAACTTATTCTCGTAAAGGTAATTCAGCACAGATTTTTGAATTACGGCGGTCGATTGGTAGATCTGAGCAGGGGGAGAAGAGTGTTCTTCAATACTTCACTTCTCTATCCACCAGTTGGAAACGTTTGGACCACCTGTTGGACTTCAAGCCAGTTTGTCCTGCTGATTCCGTGGCCTATCATAAACTTCTCGCTGAGGAAAGGATTTTTAAGTGCCTAGAGGGACTTCACCCTGATCTGGATCCAGTTCGCAGTCGGGTTCTGGGAATGGAGCCCTACCTTCTCTCCAAGAGGCTTTTGCCTATGTACAGAACGAGGAAAGTCGACGTTCTGCTATGCTTCCATCTGTTTCTACAGAACGATCTGCTCTCACTTCAGCTCCCCAGAAGGATGGAAACCGTAGTCGTGACACCTCTACTGAATCTGGTACTTCAGATAAATCTAAGCTGTTTTGTGACTATTGTAATACTAAATTCCACACCAGGGAGACATGCTACAAGCTTCATGGATATCCCCAAGGGGGTCGAGGGGGTCGTTCTGGCTCGTTTAGGGGTCGTGGAGGACGGTTTAATGGCAGAAATTCACATGCCCATCATACTTCAACGGTTGATCTTACAGCTCCAGTCTCGATTGATCCATCTCTTCCTGCTGCTTCACCGCCTATGTTCACTGCCTCTGAGGTAGAGGAGGCTCTCCGAAACCTGATGACCCGTCGTACTTCTGCTGCCTTTGCTTCTACTACTGCATCTACAGGTGCCTCCTCTTCATTTGCCCAGACAGGTAACTTAGTCACTTCTGCCCGAGCATGTTTATCCCATTGGTCTTTTCCTTGGATTATTGACTCAGGAGCCTCGGACCACATGTCTAGCTCCTCCGATGTGTTTTCTGTATATACTCCTCATTCAGGTCAAGACAAAGTTCGTATTGCAGATGGCACTTTTTCTGCTGTTACAGGGAAGGGTGTCATCCATGCCACTCCCTCGTTGCCTCTGTCATCGGTTCTCCATGTTCCTAGTTTTACTTCTAATTTGTTATCTATTAGTCGTATAACGCATGATTTGAACTGTAGTGTAACATTTTTCCCTTCTCATTGTGTTTTTCAGGACCTTACCACAAGGAGGACGATTGGCAGTGGTAGAGTGGAGAATGGCCTTTACATTTTGGATGGAAGAATCAAAGAAGCTCATCATACTACTAGTTCTGGGAATAAGTCGGATGACATTTGGCTATTACATAAGAGATTAGGACATCCTTCCTTCTATTTACTTAAACATATGTTTCCTTCTTTAGTTAATAAACCTGTTTCTGAGTTTTATTGTGAATCTTGTGAACTTGGGAAACATCATCGGACATCTTTTGCTCCAACTTTTAATAAAAGTTTAGTTCCTTTTTCTTTAATTCATTCTGATGTATGGGGTCCTTCCCGTATTAATTCTTTAAAAGGTCATCGTTGGTTTGTGAGTTTTATTGATGATTATTCACGCACTACATGGCTTTATCTTATGAAGGAGAAGCGTGAAGTGTTTTCTATCTTTAAATCATTCTATCAGATGGTTTTAACCCAGTTTGGTACTAATATAAAAATTTTACGTTCTGATCAAGGAGGTGAATATATTGATTCCGGTCTAGGTGAATTCTTTATCTCTAAGGGGATTTTACATCAAACTTCTTGCACCGATACTCCACAACAGAATGGAGTAGCGGAACGCAAAAATCGTCATTTACTTAATGTTGCTCGCTCCTTGATGTTTACAGCCAATACCCCTAAGTCACATTGGGGTGAGGCTGTCTTAACAGCAGCTTATCTGATTAATAGACTTCCTACCCAGGTCCTCAATAAAAAAGCACCCACCGATCTTCTCATTCACTCTTCTTCCAGTTTTTCTATTCCCCCTAGGGCCTTTGGTTGTGTCTGCTTTGTTCATAATCACTCTCCTACTAAGGGCAAACTAGATCCTAGAGCCGTTAAATGTATTTTTCTGGGGTACTCTCCTACTCAAAAAGGGTACAAGTGTTATAATCCGGATACGAGGAAGTGGTATGTGTCTATGGATGTCACTTCCCATGAATCTATTCCTTTCTTCTCATCTCCCAGAGTACCTCTTCAGGGGGAGAGGGAACATGAAGAGACTCTGGGAGGCCATACCTTTCCTGTCTTACCTGAAATTTCTAGTGAGGAGAAGGTTACTGGGGAACCCATACTGTTAGGAGTGGAAGAAGAGGAAGAGGAACCAACAACCCTCAGACAGAATGAGGGTAATGACGGTGCAGATGAACATGTTACTCCGAAGGAAAAAAAAATTGTTAGTGTACTCTAAAGGCACATGGAGTAAGAACAAGGGTAAGGAGGTAGAGGCCATTACTTCGATTTCTTCACTGCCATCTTCTCCAACGGGTGATGTCTCTGATATTTCTCAAGGTAACACTGATAATTTGTTTTCTATAGAGTCTGATGATCTCGATGTTCCTATTGCTGTGAGAAAGGGTGTTAGATCTTGTACTCAACACCCTATATCTAACTTTGTGTCTTATTCTCACTTGTCCCCTGCTTATCGTTCATTTCTTTCAAATATTGCCTCTGTTTCTGTCCCTAATCATGTTCAGGATGCTCTTGGAGATCCCAAGTGGAAACATGCTATGGATGAAGAGATGAATGCTCTTCATAAAAGTGGCACTTGGGAGTTAACTAAGTTACCTATGGGCAAGAGAACAGTGGGGTGCAAGTGGGTGTATGCAGTAAAGCATAGAACTGATGGTTCCATTGAAAGGTTTAAAGCTCGTCTTGTTGCCAAGGGGTTCACTCAGACATATGGAGAGGATTATCAGGAGACCTTTGCTCCAGTTGCGAAGATGAACTCTATCAGAGTCCTTTTGTCCCTTGCAGCCAACTGTGATTGGCCCCTTCATCAATTCGATGTGAAGAATGCGTTCTTACATGGTAATTTGGAGGAAGAAGTGTACATGGATATTCCCCCTGGATATGCAAACTCAGAAACCGAAGGTAAAGTATGTAGGCTCAAGAAGTCATTGTATGGCCTAAAGCAGTCACCAAGAGCCTGGTTTGAGAGATTTACACATGCTATGTGTAGATATGGGTTCAAACAAAGTCAAGCAGATCATACGTTATTTATCAAACACTCCTTGCATGGTAAGACTACTGCACTGATTGTGCATGTGGATGACATTATCCTTACAGGTGATGACATGGAGGAAATGCAACGATTAAAAGAATACATGGCAAAAGAGTTTGAAATAAAAGATCTCGGAGAGCTAAAGTATTTTCTGGGAATTGAAGTTGCCAGGTCTAAGCATGGAATATTCATCTCTCAGAGAAAGTATGTGCTAGATCTCTTGAGTGAAACTGGGATGCTTGGAAGTAGAGCATGTGATACACCTGTTGAACCAAATCAGAAATTGAGTGATGAAAAAGGTGGGAAGATGGTAGACAGGGGGAGATATCAGCGACTGGTAGGAAAACTTATCTATCTATCTCATACCCGTCCTGATATCTCATTTGCTGTAGGTGTAGTTAGTCAATTTATGCATGCACCTTATGAGAGACACTTGGATGCGGTTAACAGGATATTGAGATACCTTAAGTCAGCACCTGGCAAGGGTTTATTTTTTGGTAGGCATGACCATTTCAGAATAGAAGCATACACTGATGCGGATTGGGCAGGTTTTGTGACAGACAGAAGGTCTACTTCAGGGTACTGTATTCGTGGGAGTTAACCTTGTTACGTGGAGAAGCAAGAAGCAAAGTGTTGTGGCTCGATCTAGTGCAGAGGCCGAGTTTAGAGCAATGGCTCAAGGTGTGTGTGAACTCCTGTGGTTAAAGCTGCTATTGAAAGACCTGAAGGTGGAAACTTGTGATTCAATGAAGTTGTACTGTGATAGTAAGTCAGCTATTAGTATCGCACACAATCCGGTCCAGCATGACAGAACGAAACATATTGAGATCGACAGGCACTTCATTAAAGAGAATCTTGATAATGGAACAATTTGCACTCCTTTTGTGAAGAGTAGTAATCAACTTGCCGATGTTCTGACTAAAGGAGTTGGAGCTAAACCTTTTCATGATATGCTTAGCAAGCTGGGATTGAGAGATATCTTCTCACCAGCTTGAGGGGGAGTGTTAGTTATATAAGTTCTAGTTTTATTTCATTATAGTATAAGGGCTTTAATGTAATTATTCTTTCTCTTATATAGTGAATAATATATATGGGGTGTGACATATTGTCAACCCTCAGTTTTTGGCATAATATCATTGTTAACAATTAGTGTTGGAAGATATAGAAGATTGAGATATGGGAAGATGATATTGAGATATGGGAAGATATGATTTGAAGAGATTTGGGGAGATTCGATAATATTAGGAAAGATGGTGGGATTTATCATTATTTAGTATTATTGCTTAAGTCATTGATTAGGTCATTATGATGCAAGTCCAATGGGCATTTTAGTCTTTTTCTTTTTAGTGTCTTGCCTATATATAGGGGTCTCTTGTAACGTCTTGGATAATCTCAATATACAATACATTTTCTGTACTATGTTTTTCAACATGGTATCAGAGCCACCCTAAGTAGGGTTTCCAAGATCACCACCACCGCTGCCGGCAGGTGGCAACCCGCTGCCCGCCGGGACTTCTTTTGTGTTACCATTTTTTTTATCATCAACCTAAACACCACCACCATCACTACCTGCAGCAGCCCTGGTCCAGAGAGACTCACTTTGGCCTAGCCGAAGGTCTTCAAGCCCCAGCCCAAATCAGCCGTAGCCCCTAGGCATATCAGCACCAAGCTGCAGCCCCACAGGGGCCTCGCAGGCCACCCAGCACTAGCCCTGGTCCAGCCGACATCACCAGAGCCTGCGACAACCATCAGGCTTCTTCCATAGCTTGTGCAAACCAGGAGTCTGCATCCATAGGCTGTGCAAACCAACCAGGCCACACCTTCACGGCCCCAAGTCTCTAATGGTTTGGTGTAGATTTTTTTTAGGGCTGCCTCATTTTAATTTTTTGAATAAAGGGATATAGCACCAAGGCTCTGTTTGCCTGTTGTGGTAATTTTAATTTTTTGTTTCAAATCTGCCCCAGAGTTACTGTTTTTTTTTTAAAGAACAGCCCCGAAGTTTTAAATTTTTTTTTCAGATTTGTTTCCCATAAGTTTCTGAAATCCCAAATCAGCCCCAAATTTTTCCTGTTTTTGCAAAACAATCTCAAAAATTTTTTGTATTTGCAAAACAGCCCCAATTTTTCAGAAATTATAGATTTGCCCCATAAGGTTTTTTTTTAAAAGTACAGATTTAGCCCAAATTTTTTTTAAGAAAATCCGGAAAACCTTCAACTTTTTTTTTAAAGTCATGTTTGGCTTTGGGCTTTAAGGGGGTTGTGTTTCCATAAGCTTCCAAACTTCGGTGTTCGTGTTCACTCCCACCTTCAGTTTGAGGGGGAGAATATAAGGGATATAGGACCAAGTGACGGGACCCCAAGGAGGGGGCCCGCTATATCACATGGTCAACGAGATCAACAGAAGAGAGACCCGCCACACTACACGGATATATATTTGAGCACACTGCCACCCTTCACTTTGAGGGGGAGTGTAGAAGACAAGACAACTATCTCTCTGTGTCACATGATGCATTTCCGTGGACACTTTCACCTTTGGATGTTTGTAGGACGAGAGCCTACCTAAAAGGAGCCGCACATGGACCACCCAAGGAGGGGTTGCATGTGGACGAGAGCCTACCAAAAAGGAGACGCTACAACAGTCCACAAGGATTTTTTTTTTTTTTTCCAAAGAGGGTAGTTAGGTATAAGATTGTCTTCCATATCCGTGTGCAAGTTGGACACTTCAACAAGTATCTGTGTACCAACTTAAGGGGGAGTGTTGGAAGATATGGAAGATTGAGATATGGGAAGATGATATTGAGATATGGGAAGATATGATTTGAAGAGATTTGGGGAGATTTGATAATATTAGGAAAGATGGTGGGATTTATCATTATTTAGTATTATTGCTTAAGTCATTGAATAGGTCATTATGATGTAAGTCCTATGTATAGGGGTCTCTTGTAACCTCTTGGATAATCTCAATATACAATACATTTTCTGTATTATGTTTTTCAACAATTAGTTCTTTGGATTACTTTTATATTTCTTAATTGTTAGTGGGCTCATTCGTAATATTTCTATTCTCTTCTTATTGTTTAATATAAAAGGGGTTAGAGTTAGATAGCACCGGTGCGGGTGCGGGGATTCGGGTACGGGGATGCGGGTGCGAGGAATTCGCCAATTTTTCAAAAAGGGTGCGGGTGCGGCGGGAGTACTTAGATAAAATATTAAAAATATACTTTCAGATAGTAATATATATATATCATTTTTTAAATATTAGTACATTAGTGTATACCCTAGATAATTGCTATTATTATTTTCTATTATTTATCTTTTAAACCCCCAAAGTTTTCAAAATTATATGAAGAACTTGTGTTCTTTTTCAAAAGAACGCTGCAAAAAAACCTCAGCCACACTCCAAAAGAACTCAAAGAATCCATGAAGTACCCAGTACGGGTGCGCACTAAGTGCGGGTGCGTCGGCCTTTTCGAAGAGTCCGTGTTTCATAGCAAATTGTCAACCCTAAGCCTTACCCAAAAAAACTTTCAACATGGTATCAGAGCTCTCATGACCAAACCCTAACCCTAACCATCACCACCCACCACCTACGCTGCTGCCACGGTTAGTGTTCATCAACACTATTCACGGTTATTGTTCATCGGCACTATTCACAGTTACTTCATAAATATGAAAACAATGGCATATTCAACCAAGTGAAACTTTAGAATTCTCTTTGCCTGTAAAAAAGGAGATGGCTCTGTTACAATCAAAATTAAATAGTTCTCCTATTTTGAGAGTCCATATGATACGTTTTATGCCCTGGGAAGGTGAGATGGGAAATTTCTCAATCTCGTGAGATATGTCATTGTGAAACCACAAAATTTTTAAAATGCTATTTAAAAGTCTACAACCACAGATTGGCAAAAATTAAGAATTTCTACTTAATATTTGAACTATTCTCTTTTCTTCCATCAGCTTCGGCACTACCAAATCAAATTCCATCTTTAATGTTCTCATCCTATCGGTCAACATTTTGGAGAACAAAGGAGGTGTCTTAACATTGCACTTTCCATTGGAGGGAATCAAAATATCGAAAAGCTGGCATTATATTTGGAATAACAAAAGTAGTCAATCACTAGATTGGCACATGAAAGGATCAATATATGTAAATAGACCACCATCAAATGGAAAAAACTCAAACAACCAAAACTGTAAAAGAATTCGAGGCAATAAAAGATATTTCAATCACATTGGTTCAAAGTGAGGATAACTTAGATGAAGAAATAATGATTCTTTTGGATCAGCACTTGCAGACTTCTATCCCGATGTTGAAGATTCCCAAGGTAAGAATGAAAACAATTAAGTCACGTACTCTAAACACTACTATGGTAATGTGAAGGTAGTTACCATTGAACTGTCTCGCTTGAATGAAATTTGAGATGACGTAGTTCTTTCAATGACATGACATAGTCGGAGTTCATTAAATCCATCCAAAATAACTTGAATAGATTTCATCAGCTTATTGGACTCTGTAAATATATTTTCCCGCACCTGCATATTCAATGAAATATATTATACTTTGTGCTAATATGCATGGGCTACTTGTACATACTACGATCACTCGGTATTTCAAATCAACTTTAAGTGAACCAAATATATATGTGTGTGTGTGTGTGTGCGCGCGCGTGCTCGTGCGAGTGTTGGCGTGTGATCAACCACATTGACAAATAATAAAAAGTAAACCAGCCAGCAATCATACTTCAAACTTCAAAGGTCCAAAGAAGACTAGAAATAGCAGGTCATGGAAGTGAAAAAGAATCTCAATTCAATGTTAATTACTAAAAGGCTGGGCACCTTCCAAGGAAAAAAAAGAAAAGAAAATGAATTACTAAAAGGCTTGTCATCTATGATTAATGATAGACAAAACCGCCTTTAGGACCGTAAAGCGGAGAAAGCTTGAGGACTCAAATTGCACTCTTTAACCCATACTAGGAACTGGGATATTTTGAATACAGTTTGGAAAAAGACATGGGTTGAAGGCTGAGGGCAAGGATTTGAGAACCATAAATAGAGTGAAACTCATCAAATGTTTGGCCAAAGGTTGTTAAAAGGTCTTGCACCAGGAAAAACCACACAGCTTCCCTGGTCACAAAGTCTAGGAGTTATTTTGCTCAAGCACGTCTTCGAAGTCCCCCTCCCCCTCATTTTCAGGGATGTTCCAGCCAACATTATTAGTTGATTTTATTCAAACTAAAACGTTAGCTACGAACCACTTATATTTTCTCCAGTCACGTGACATGAAAATAACATAATTTGATTAAGATGCCTAATTATTTCTAACTTCAAAAGTTTTGAAGTATTTCTACTTTTGAAAATTCCAATACTAAACACACACACACACACAACTTTTACACAACCTAAATGCTCTTATTTCCAGAAGCTCCGATTATAACTTGAAAGAATCCTGATTATCTTAACCATTAGAGGCTGATACACATTGTTGGGCCCATACTCGTAACAGCTTAAGCTTTTAGAGCAACTGGTGACTTAACAGATACCCTAACTGTTTTCAACTTCAAAATCTCGTAATGATTGCAATAACTAAGACAGGACATATTTTTCTGCGATTTCAAACATCAGAAACTTTTATAACCCAACTAAGTGCCAGAGGAACACGGAACAAAAAATTGACCAACAATGCCAAGGGCACAAACACTTACAAACACACTCTATCTCTCTCCTGGGTGGTCCGGATAATTTCAGTGGACCCCACAGTGCCACCCAGGAGATAGATAGAGTGTGTTTGTATGTGTTTGTGTAAAGTGTTTGTGCCCCAAATATTACCCAAAATCGACATTTCGTTCCCGTATTCCAAAAACATTACACGCACAGTCCAAAATATTACAACCTTAATTTCGAATTAACGTTGAGCATTTAGTACGACGACTTAAACAGCCTTTTAATAATTTTTTCAGGTTGTATAGTGATGTTCACTCCTTATCTTCTTTTCAGCTCTGTTACGGGTGCTTCTAGAAAATAATGATATATGTTGGAGATTACGCAATCTTATATTATATTTGTTGGAATTAGAGAGTTATTACGGATTTTATTTCGGGATTTTATATAGGTCATGTTGACCATAATTATTATGAGATTATTCTCTTTAATTAGTTTCCTTTTATAGTAATCCTTGTAATCTTTATAACCTCATGATTGTGATTGTAAATAATACAATTTAGGTTTTACCACATATTCAACTTGGTATCAAAGCCTACCACCTCCCAGCCCAGCCCCAACACCACCACCACCTCCCAGCCCAGCCGCAACACCTCCACCACTCCCCTGCCCTTGTCGCCGCCCCTCCTAGCCCTAGCCGACCACTTTTCTTCCCTCCCATCCTAGCCCGGAACCCCCCACAGAGGCAGCAAGCCCCTGTCTCTCTCCTCCTAGGTTTTTTCGCAGCCTTTGGCTGCTGTCCCTTGTTCACAGCCTGTTGGGCTGCTGTCTCATCTCTCTGGGGTGATGTATTAGAGCATATGTGTGCTCTTTTTCTTCTATTTGTTTAGCCGAGTGTCCGGCTGCCCATTATTTTTTAGCCGAGTGTCCGGCTGGCCACTGTTTTGCGGTTGTTTGCTTCTTGTTGTTGTGCTTTCATGGCTACCACTGGGATAGATAAGGATTCTTCTTCCGCTGTTAAGGCTCCGAGCCCTGATCTCTCTCTTCCCCATACTGGACTTGCCCAACGTGTTACCAGTGCATTGCTCAATGGGAAGAATTTTCACGCTTGGTTTAATTCTTTTCGCCTCTTTCTCGGCGGGAAGCGTAAGATTGGGTGGTTACTGGGCAAGGAGCAGTCACCTGCTGAAAGTGATCCTAAGTATGATGAATGGTATACCGACAACTGTATCATTTTGGGATGGATGTTCAACTCTATGGATGAGCGTGTTTACAACATGTTTATGTACCACCGCAATGTTTTCGACCTCTGGACTGCCCTAAATAAGATGTATGCTCATGCTCACAGCGATTCCCGCATTTTTGAGCTCTACCAGGATATCTCAGATGCTTCCCAGTCCACCTTGGGACTCTCTGTAGCGGACTTTTTTGGGTATCTGCAGACGCGTTGGGAGGAGCTCTCTCAGTATGAGCCCATTACTGACTTCCCTAATGATGGTGCTGTGGAGTCCAGGCGCCTTGACCACCGACATACCTACCTGTTTTTGATGGGACTGAAGCCCGAATTTGAGGCTCTTCGCACCCAAATCCTTAATATTGTCCCATTGCCCTCTTTATTTGAGGCTTTTGCCACTGTGGAAGGTGATGAGCGCCGTCGTCGTAGCAGTTCTCCTATGCCGGCTCTTGCACCCCCTTCTTCTCCGTCTGTGCCTGATCAGATGGCATTTGCTGCTCCTTCTGGCCCTCGTCCCACTAGGTCTCGTTTTTTCTGCAAGCACTGTCATAAGCCCGGCCATACCATTGATCGTTGTTTTGAGCTTCATCCAAAGTTGAAACAACAATTTGCTAGGAGCCGACCTCCTGTCGGCCGTAGGAAAGGTACTCCTCGCACAGGGGCTGTGGTTGAGGTCACTTCACCTTCCCTTGATTTTGGGCAGCTTCAGGCCCAGATTGCTTAGCTGCAGTCTCATTTGGGCCTGGGTTCTTCCTCCTCTTCTCCTAGTCCCACGGCTGCCATTGCCACAGGTACACCTACTGCTCTTCATGGTAAGTCAGCTCAACCCACCTGGATTCTGGATTCTGGTGCTAATAACCATATGACTGGTGAGTCTTCTGTTTTTGTCTCTTCGTTTACCTCAATTGATCAGTCTGTATGTATTGCTGATGGCACTTCTGTTCCTGTTCGGAGTCAGGGTGATGCTCAGTTGTCTCCCGATATCACTCTCTCCTCGGTCTATTTTATTCCTAACTTTACATATAGTCTTCTTTCAGTCAATCGTCTTGCTAAAGATCATAATTGTGCTGTTGTGTTCTTACCTACGTGCAGGACCTGACTTCGAAGAAGAGTTTTGGCAGGGGGTATGAGCGTGATGGCCTCTATTACCTTGATGCTCCTTCGTCTTCCCGGGTGTCCTCCAGCTTGCAAGCTACTGTTTTACCTTTTTCTCTTAGTTCTGTCTTACCAGACTCAAATAAATATGTTTTTTCCCTTAAGACTTTAGACTTGTTGCATGCTCGTCTTGGACATGCAAATTTTCAGCATTTATGTTGGTTATTCCCTCCTTTAAATAAAGCTTGCAAAGACTTTAAATTTAAATGTGTGGTTTGTGAATTGTCTAAGCATACTCGTACTTTATATATTCCACGCATGCATAGAGCACCTAGTGCGTTCGATCTTAATCATTCTGATATATGGGGCCCTTCACCTATTACAGCTTTGTCCCAACATCGTTATTATGTCACATTCATTGATGACTACACTAGGTGCACTTGGGTCTATCTTATGAAGAAAAAATTTGAAGTGTTTTCTCACATTAGGAATTTTCTACAAATGGTTAAAACTCAATTTAAAACTATTGTGTGTAATATACGGTCAGATAATGGTCGAGAATACATCACTGATGAATTTAGGGCTGCTCTTAATAAAGATGGGATACTCCAACAACTTACCTGCCCCTACACTCCTGAACAGAATGGTATGGCGGAGCGTAAGAACCGTCACATCATGGTTGCAGTTCGATGTCTCTTATGCGGTATGCATGTCCCCAAATATTTTTGGCATATGGCTGTCCTTATTGCTACCTACCTTATGAACCGTACTCCTAGCCGTGTCCTCAATGGACAGGCACCTCTTCATGTCCTTAAGCCTGATGCTATTCTTTTTCCTATTTTACCACGTGTGTTTGGTTGTACATGCTTTGTTCAGAATAGGAGTCCTTCTCGCACCAAACTTGCTAACAAGGGGGTTCGTTGCATTTTTTTGGGGTATTCCTCTATGTCCAAGGGATATCGGTGTTATGATCCTGTCACTCGTCATTTATATCATTCTTTGGATGTGACTTTTTTGGAAGATGTTCCTTTCTTTCCAGGTTCGTCTCCTTCTATGGCAGAGGCATCGATGGAGGCCGTGGCGGATGATGATTCTATTTTACCGCGTCCGGTTCCGATTCTTGACTCCACCAGTGACTCTCTGCCACCTGTTATCACTAGTGATCCATCTCAGGTATACTCTCGCCGTCCACGCCTTGCTGACCCCCTGCCAACAACTTCTCCGGATTCAGGTATCTCTCCTCCTCCTTTATCTACTACTGCCACTCCTAACCTTGTTCCTCCCGTTATCCCACTCGTGTTCGTCGCCTCCCTGCTCGTTTCTTTTGGCTGATAGTTCTAACCATCCCATTTCCAAGTATATCTCTTATCAGGGTCTCTCGGCATCTTATCAGTCATTTCTTAGTCAGGTGGATTCTGTTCCTATTCCTCGTTCTGTTCGTGAGGCTCTCCAGGATCCTCAGTGGGTAGCTGTTATGCAAGCAGAAATGGATGCTCTGCAGCGCAATAAGACGTGGGAACTAGTTGACCTTCCGGCTGGTGAGCGCACAGTTGGTTGTAAATGGGTTTTCATCCTTAAAATTTTGGTTGATGAGACAATTGATCGCTATAAGGCTAGACTGGTTGCTAAGGGTTTTACTAAAAGTTCCTGGCAAAGATTTTGGTGCCACTTTTGCACCTGTGGCTAAACTGACGACTGTTCGCCTTCTGGTTTCCTTAGCTGCTTCCTGTTCTTGGCCTCTACACCAACTTGACGTCAAAAATGCATTTCTTAATGGTGATCTATCTGAGACTATTTATATGGATCCTCCGCCAGGTTTTCAGGCTCAGGGGGAGTGTTCTGGGAAAGTTTGTCGCCTAAGGAAGTCTCTCTATGGTCTGAAGCAGTCTCCCCGTGCATGGTTTAGTCGGTTTAGTGATGTGATTCTTAGCATGGGATTTTCTCGGTGTCACTTAGATCACACATGCTTTATTCGTCGCCAGTCTCAAGGGAAATGCATTATTGTGTCAGTATATGTTGATGATATTATTATTACTGGTGATGATGCATCTGGAATAGTTCAAGTGAAGTGTGCTCTTGGTAAATCATTCGATGTTAAGGATTTGGGTCCTCTTCATTCCTTTCTTGGTATTGAGGTTGCTAGGTCTCGCCAAGGTATATCCTTATCCCAAAGGAAGTATTCACTTGATCTTCTTCAGGACACGGGTATGCTTGGGTGTAGGCCTGCTTCTTCTCCTATGGACCCAAACGTGAAGTTAACTTCAGAAATGGGAGAGCTTTTGCCTGATCCTTCGATATATCAGCGTCTTGTGGGTCGTCTAATCTATTTGACGAACACATGGCCAGATCTTACTTTTGCTATTAGTGTTGTGAACCAATTCATGCATTCTCCACGCACTTCTCACTTGGATGCTGTCTACCATATCCTCAGATATCTCAAGACTTGTCCTGGTCTTGGGCTTTTCTTTAACGCAGGAGCACAGTCTGGCCTTTCCTGCTTTACAGACGCAAATTATGCAGGCTCTAGGAGTGATAGGCGTTCTATGTCTGGTTTCTGTACCTTCCGTGGGGATCATCTTATATCTTGGAAGAGTAAGAAGCAAGCTGTTGTTTCGCGCTCTTCTGCTGAAGCTGAATATCGTGCCATGGCTCAGGGCACATGTGAGCTTCTATGGCTTCGATCCCTTATGGATGAGTTGGGCTTTCCAATTGTGGGTTCATCCACTTTGTTTTTGTTAAAGTATAAGGGTATTCTTGTAATTGTTTCATTAAATGATATATATACTTGTGTTGGCTAACCGATTAGGTTAAGCCTTCATTCTCTCCATCTTCTATCTTTTAACATGGTATCAGAGCCACCATGGTGATCCACATACGAACCCTAAAACAAACCCTAACCTGACCTGGCAGCACCATCCACCACCAACCAGCCCTGCGCACCACCACCCACCACCAACCAGCCCTGCGCCGCAGCCCCCAGGCTCACCCAAGCCTGCGCCGCACCACCCAGACCCACCCAGCCCTGCGCCGCAGATCTCCCTGCCACCCAGCCCTACGCCGCAGCCCTCCCTGCCACCCAACCTTGCGCCGCAACCCTCCTGGCCCACCCTGGCCATCGCAGCTCACTCCAGCCCCACCCTGACCCCTCGTCTTCTCTCTCCTCTGCTGTCTCTCTAATTTTCACCCCTGATTCAGCCTTGTAGGCATAGCATTCCACTGATTTCAGTTTCTGGTGCCGTTTTGATTGGTGTTTCTTTCCTTGTACTATCTCGGTCCTACATGGACCTCATGTGTTAATTTCTCGTATGGATTCTTGTTAATGTTCTTCTACAAGTGTGTTTGTGTGTTGGTTTGAGACTCCTCTTCGTCCGTTGGTATCACTATGGCTGATTCCGGTTCCACCAAGCATGTCCATGATATTATCAGTGCGCAGATTATCACGACAAAATTGAATGGGTCCAACTACTTGTTGTGGGCTCAAGCTATGAAGGTTGCTCTAGGCGCACGCAAGAAGTTAAAATATATTATGTCTGGTCCTCCCTTGCAGGATGCTAAAGAGTATGATGATTGGGTTTCTGACAATTATACAGTTATGTCTTGGTTATGGAATAGTATGGAACCGTCTGTTTCGTCCAGTGTTATGTTTCTGTCTTCGGCCAAGGATATTTGGGAGTCTGTCCATGAGATGTTTTCGATGGACAACAATGTTTCTCGCGTCTATGATGTTTATCAGAATCTATTCCTTCTTCAACAGAATGAGAAGTCAATCAGTGAGTATTACAGTACTTTCAGGGGTTTAATGGATGAATTAACCCAGTACCATCCGGTTACAAATGATGTTGAGGTTATGAAGAAGCAACGCGAGGAGTTTTATGTCTCTAAATTTCTTGCTGGGTTACACCCTAACCTTCAGTCTGTTAAGTCCCAAATTTTAGCAGGCGATGGTAACATACCTTCATTGAGTAATGTGTATTCTCGCATTCTTCGTGTGACTACTGAGGCTTCCTCCGTTTCTGAATCCTCTGCAAAGGATAATTCGGCTCTTGTCACATATTCTGGTAATCAGGGGACCTTTCGCGGTCGAGGCAACTTTCATACTAGTAATCGAGGTCGTGGATTTGGTAATAATCAGTCAGGTTTTAATAATAATCGAGGCCGCGGGGGCCCTCCTGGTCGTGGTCGTGGTCGTAGTTTTGGTAGAGGGCGTGGGAGGATTGGCTCTCTTTATTGTACCCATTGTGGGGGTGACAATCACACAGTTGATCGATGTTATGATCTTCATGGTAAGCCCTGGGAGAATACGTCTAATCCAGCCTTGTTCACTTCTGATAATCCCTCTGCACCTCACCAGGAAGTTAGTACTCCCATTCCACCGGCTGTTGCATCTTCTAATGAGTCTATCACTCTGTCTCGGGAGGAGTATAATGCCTTAGTCCAGCAACAACAGCAGCTATCCGTGTCTGATTCTGCAGGGTTTGCTCATTCAGGTAATATTGCATGTTTCTCTTCTTCTGCTCCTTCCCCATGGGTTATCGACTCAGGAGCTTCTGCCCATATGACTGGTAAGTCCAATATTTTTTCATCATTAACTCGTTCCCCTTCTAAGTCCTCTGTTGTTCTTGCTGACGGTCGGTCTTGTTCCATTGTTGGGACTGGCTCTGTCTCTCCGACCTCTTCTCTTACTTTGTCCTCTGTTAGTTATATTCCTGCTTTTCCTTTTAATCTTTTGTCCGTCAGTCACCTTACTAAATCACTTAATTGTTCTGTAACCTTTTACCCTGATTGTTGTGTCTTTCAGGATCTCAGCTCGAAGAAGATGATTGGTGGAGGTCGTGAGCGGAATGGTCTTTACTACCTTGAACAACATTCCTCAACTAATAAACCGGTGGCTTTACAAGCAGCTGTCTCACCGCATCAATGGCATTGTCGTTTGGGTCATCCATCGTTGCAGTCCTTGAAGCGGGTTTTTCCATCTTTTAAGTCTGTGTCTACATTAGAATGTGAGGCTTGTCAGTTAGGCAAGCACCATAGAGTCTCTTTTCCTTTACGTCAAAATAATCGTCGGTCAACTCCTTTTGAGTTGGTTCATTCCGACGTTTGGGGTCCATCTAGACATAAGAGTCTATTAGGTTTTTCTTATTTTGTTTCTTTTGTGGATGATTGTTCAAGGATGTCATGGATATTTTTAATGAAAGAACGTTCTGAAATTTCTTCTGTTTTTCAATTATTTCATAATGAGATTGTGACTCAATTTGGTTGTGCCATTCGTACTTTACAGTCTGATAATGCTTTAGAATATGTTAAAGGACCACTTCAATCATATTGTGATTCTCATGGGATTATACATCAATCTTCCTGTGGTTATACTCCTCAACAGAATGGAGTTGCTGAACGTAAGAATAGACATCTTCTAGAAGTAGCTCGAACTCTTATGATTCAAATGAAAGTACCTAAGCAATTTTGGGGGGATGCTGTTCTTACTGCTTATTATCTTATCAATCGTTTGCCTAGTTCTGTTCTTCATGGTGGCATTCCTCATTCTATCTTATATCCTAATAAGACCTTATTTGCTTTACCTCCTCGGGTGTTTGGTTGTGTTGCATTTACTCATGTTCTTACTCCAGGTCAGGATAAATTAGATCCTCGTGCTACAAAGTGTGTTTTTGTGGGGTATTCCCGTACTCAAAAAGGATATAAGTGTTGGAATCCTCACACTCGTCGTTATGTAGTTAGTGCTGATGTTACCTTCTTTGAAGGTACATCCTTTTTCTCGTCGTCTGGCATCTCATTAGATGTTGATGTTCTTACTCCGGTTTCCACTGTTCCCCTACCTATTCCTCCTAGTTCTGGTTCTACTATTACTGGGTCTTTGCCATTACAGGTGTACAGTCGCCGTGCAAAGCCACCGAGAGCTGAGACTCTGTCTGCTCCACCTCCTACATCATCAACTTCAGGTGAGGTCCCCCAGTCTGTTGATTTGCCTATTGCGCTTCGTAAAGGTACTCGTTCTTGTACTCAGCATCCTATTGATCAGGTTGTTTCATTTGCTCGTTTGTCTCCTACCCTTTGCTCCTTTCTCTGTGCTTTATCCTCTGTTTCCGTTCCTAAGTCTCATATTCAGGCATTAACTTCACCGGGATGGAAGAGTGCTATGGACGAAGAAATGTTAGCATTGTCCAACAATGGTACATGGGAGTTAGCTGATCTCCCTTCTGGGAAGCAAGTTGTGGGTTGTCGTTGGGTGTATGTGGTTAAATATCAACCTGATGGTACTGTCGAACGACTGAAAGCTCGGTTAGTTGCGAAAGGGTATACCCAAACCTTTGGTGTGGATTACTTTGAAACTTTCTCTCCTGTTGCTCGTCTTAGTTCGGTTCGATTGCTATTGTCTGTTGCTGTTAATCAGAATTGGCCTCTCTACCAACTAGATATCAAGAATGCTTTTCTTCATGGTGACCTTCAGGAAGAGGTTTACATGGAGCAACCTCCTGGGTATGTTGCTCAGGGGGAGTCACATAAGGTGTGTCGATTGAAGAAAGCTATCTACGGGCTTAAACAATCTCCACAGGCCTGGTTTGATAAGTTTAGTCAAGTAGCTAGCTTATATGGGTTAAAGAGGACGAGTTCTGATCATTCGGTGTTTGTGAGACGTTGTGAGAAAGGCACCATTATCCTAGCAGTTTACGTGGATGATATAGTGATAACTGGCAATGATAATGAAGGTATACAGTTGTTGAAGACTCACCTGAGTAAGCATTTTCATATGAAAGACTTGGGATTACTGCGTTATTTCTTAGGCATTGAAGTTGCTAGGTCTAAGGAAGGAATTTGTTTGTCTCAAAGGAAGTATGTGCTTGATCTTCTAGAGGAAACAGGATTGATGGGTTCAAAACCTGTTGATACTCCGATGGACTCAAATATAAAGTTTAGTAAAGATGATGGAGAAGACTTCAGTGATACTGGGCGATATAGAAGACTTGTGGGTAAGTTGATTTATCTGACTGTGACTCGACCTGATATCACCTTCTCTGTAGGCTATGAAGCACTGACACTCTCTTTTGCCCCACGTATCAGTGTCGGATACGTATCCGACACCGACACTCTCCGATACTCTTTGGACACGTGTCGGATACTCAAAATTTCGTGTCGGAATTTTTTGTTAGTTTTTCTTGAGCCGACACTCTTTGGACACGTGTCGGATACTCAAGTAGGTCATGAGAGTTTGCGGATGTTGATTTCATCCACCATTGGTGGGTAACCAACGGTCTATGGAGCACCAACACTCTGTTTTGGCACTCGTATCAATATCAAAAGAGAAAACGACAACACAACCCTATATTTACTGATGATGGTGATGAGGCAATTGAAGAATGAGTGGATGGACATCTTTTTGGGACATATATAGTACTACTAGTTACTATTTAGTAATTAGCCGGTATTTTTTGGAACTTAATTCATGATCACAAATATATTTTTTGGGCTATATAGTATATACTAGTGGACACAAGTTAGCAAATATCTTTTGGTACTTGGTTTATGTAGATGGACATACTTGGGGGACAAGTGCATACATTACTTAGTAGTTAGCAAATGACAATGTGCTTTGACACTTGGTTGATGAATGTTATTAACATATTAATGAAGATCTTTTTGAATTTTATTCATTTGCTTTGTTGTTTTTGATAATTTCATAGTATTGTTGTGATTTATGTGCTTTTATGCCAATTTTGATAAGACATGGTAAACATATATTTCAAAAAAATATATTTTAAAAATCGTGTCCCCAACGTATCGTATCCTGCTTTTTTTAGAAATGCCGTATCGGCGTATCCGTGTCGTGTCGTGTCCGTGTCGCGTGTCTGTATCGGTGCTTCTTAGTCTGTAGGAGTCGTTAGTCAGTTTATGCAGAATCCCAAGGTATCACATTGGGAGGCAGTGTGTCGTATTTTGAGATACTTGAAAGGTGCTCCTGGAAAAGGTTTAGTGTTGAAATCTTCACACTCGTCGTTGGAGATAGAGGGGTTCTCAGATGCTAGTTGGGCAGGAGATCAACTAGATAGACGCTCAGTGTCAGGATTCTGTGTATTTGTTGGTGGTAATCTTGTTACGTGGAAAAGTAAAAAGCAAAATGTAGTGGCAAGATCGAGTGCTGAAGCTGAGTATAGAGCTATGGCTCATACTGCCTGTGAGATGTTGTGGGTGAAGTCTATTCTGCAAGAGATGGGGTTCTCAAGTGATCATCCTATGAAGATGTATTGTGATAATCAAGCTGCCATGTACATTGCCAGTAACCCAGTGTTTCATGAGAGGACCAAACACATTGAAGTCGATTGTCATTTTATTAGAGATATGGTCATGAGGAAACAGATTGTTACATGTTTTGTTAGGACAAATGATCAGTTAGGAGATATTTTCACTAAGGCTCTGAATAAGGGACCTTTCTATGATATTTGTAACAAGCTGGGCATGATAGATATATATGCTCCAGCTTGAGGGGGAGTGTTAAAGTATAAGGGTATTCTTGTAATTGTTTCATTAAATGATATATATACTTGTGTTGGCTAACCGATTAGGTTAAGCCTTCATTCTCTCCATCTTCTATCTTTTAACAGTTTTGTGATAATAAGTCCGCCATTATGTTGTCATCTGACTCTGTTCTTCATGAGAGAACTAAACATGTGGAGGTTGATGTTCATTTTATTCGCGAGAAAGTGCGATCTGGGGTTATTATACCAAGCTTTGTTCAGTCGTCTGATCAAACTGCTGATGTGTTTACTAAATCTGTTGGTCCATCGCTTCTTCAATCTTCTATTGGCAAGCTGGGTCTCGTTGATGTCTTCGCTCCAGCTTGAGGGGGAGTGTTGGAATTAGAGAGTTATTACGGGATTTTATTACGGGATTTTATTACGGGATTGTTGACCATAATTATTATGAGATTATTCTCTTTAATTAGTTTCCTTTTATAGTTATCCATGTAATCTTTATAACCTCATGATTGTGATTGTAAATAATACAATTTAGGTTTTACCACATTTTCAACTATATTATATGATATGATCCCATACGATACAATATTGTTATCAATATAAGATCTTCGATATTATTCTCAGGATTATATCTTTAATATTATATATCTTGAAGATATATGAGCATGACTATAAATATAGGCATCACCATTGTAATATTTGAGCTTGAGCAATATATTAGCTCCTGTGAATGTAGGCCTTTGGCCAAACCACGTTATTCTTGTGTTCCGGCTCTTGTTCTTGTTTATGTTAATTTGCTCACGTTTTGATGTGACTATGAAATTTGACAATATCGTATCAAATTGAGATTTCTACATTTTAGGGAAACTAATCCTTTTCACGTAGATTTCAAATCACTTAACTCAGCCATGCTGTGGTACCATAGTAGTTAGTACTATGGCATTTCATGTTGGAATATTTGTGTTAAGTCACTAACCACCATAGAAATACTAAAGATGATTGCAACAGCAATTAGTGACACCGAAGCAGGTCAATATAATAGCTATTAAAACCAACATGGAATTATTTAACAAAATGGAAAAGACTAACTTAATGTGAATCGCAATCAAACAGTATATAATTATTCAGGATGAAGCCAGAAAATAAACCAATCCTGTTGAAGGAAAACACCTGCAAAGAAATTAATTTGCACAGATCAACAGCCAAATCGTTTCTGCCAGCTAGATTGACCATAACATTTGGCAACAGAAGCTCCGCAACTTCAGCTCTCAGCAATACAATGTCTTGAAATAGTCTGAAAGCGTCATGTAAATTTATGAACTATGTAAATCAACTAAAAGCTAATCTTAAAAAAAAAACTCCAAACATCCATAGTCATAAATACCAATATTGCTCAGAAGAAAAAAGAGATACCTTAGGATCATATCATCGCAATAGCCAATAAGAGCATAAACAAGCGGACAAATCCATGCCTCAAATGTTTTGTCATGAGTCTCCCATATAGTAGCCTTCTCCAATGAAATTTCTTCAGCTGATAATAATGTGAAACAAGAAATTATATGTCCAAAAGGTTTATCACATTATATACTATGGGATTCAACCAAACATAAAAGCTTTCCCACTTAATTAGAGCATTGGGGAAAAGAAAATTTAAATTTTCTAAATAGAAGTGTGGAGACATAAATTAGCCAGTTTGCAGCTGTGCTCAACAGCTTTCTGCATACAAGTACATAACTTTCACCTCGAGTTGTAGTAAGTTAACGAATGACCAAAACTCCCATTAGGGGCCACACATATGGTGAGCTTCACGTGGACGAGCCCACTCACAAGAGGTTCACACGTGAGGGGACTATTGTATAACTAATAGAATTACACCTCTCTCTAACAGCTTAAGCTTTTGGAGTAGATGATTGTTAACAAGATCCAACTCATAACCCAACTCTTATTAGCTTTGCACCCATACTGAGAGCCATACTACTTACAACACAAGGGTTACATTATATAGAATTGAAGAATATTCTTCTTTGTGACTGACACTAACTCTTTGTTTGGTTCATAGATTTCGAGAAGGAAAAGAAAAGAGAAAGGAAAAACCCCAATTGTAAAAATAACTACATAGAATTAATAACAACATTTTGGGATAGTTTCGTAGTTGCTTTAAGGTCTACAGTATGTTAATCTAAGGTAAACTACTATGTGAAGCATCAGAGAGGCAACTTACTAATTGGCCAATTGATCTAATAAGCCAAAATGTTCATTACTATCATGTTTTAGCAATTTTATGTTAATATCTTAATGAGTACTTAGAATTTGATTTATAATTTGGTTTTAAAGTGCCTTACTTCGCTCAAGCCAGCACTTTTTTGCACCTTGCGCCTATGCCTCGAGAATCATTTGCGCCTAAGTGCACCTTGTGCCTTTAATACCGCGCCGTGCAGCAAGCATCTTCTGTACACTATGAAGCACGAGTGCTTCAAAAATGGTGCCGCATGCGCACTTAGTGCGTAGGGAGTGCTTTAGTGCTTAAGTGCTCCTTAGTGCTTTTGAATTGCTTTTGTGCCAGACTTTGTTAACGTTGAATATTAATTCGCTTGCTCTTGGTTTTGTTGATAGTTGAATTACATTGTTTATTATTAAGCAAGTAGTTTATGTGTATTTTGAGTCGTAATTAGAAAGGAAAAAAAAATAGAGGTAGAATAGTTTGTACATAGTATAATAGTAATATATAAATGCTATATAAAATAGATTTTTAGTATTTTTATATAAGTACCCCTGTCGCACTCGCACTCTTGATTTTGAGAAAATTGCCGAACTCTCCGCACTCGCGTCCCCGCATTCGCACTGGTGCTTCCTTGTCTGTACATCTTTTTAAGGCTAGATTTCATTGGATAAAGGCAATCATGAGTGATAGACAATACTAAAACCTACCAGAAGGAGCAAGAAAAAAAAAGGGTTTACTAAGCATAACAAAGAACCTGAAAGAGATTTTCACAAAAAAAAAAAAAAAAGAGGGCACAATGACAAAAGTGATGTGAAAGTTGAAAAAGGAATTAGATTCCATGAGTAATCCTCCCAAGTATAAAGAAAAAGTTTTCAAGAAACTTATAGTAGATAATAGACTATTTCCTTGTGACTTGAAATAAAATATTTATTTAGGCAATGCTGACTCAAAACAATATACTGTCAGATTTTTCTTCCGCAAATTATTTTCCTTCGCAACAGGTGCAAACTAAAGGCGAATGAATACTGTTAAGTTATCAACTACTCTAAAAGCTTAAGCTGTTAGAAAATGGAACCAACAATGTATATCAAGCTTAAACACCCTCCCTCACATGCAACCCCGACTTGCACGTGGAGAGCAAACAAACCAAACTCCATCATAGTGGAGAGAAATAACAAAGTGCAAATATGCATAACAAAGCGGGGAAGGAGAGTCGAACCCAGGACCTCCCACAAACAAGGCTCTGATACCATGTTAAGTTACCAACTACTCTACAAGCTTAAGCTGTTAGGAATGGGCCCAACAATGTATATCAAGCTTCAACAAATACAATGAAAGTGAAAGGCTCATACTTAACTACTTCTAAAACAAATGGAACGATAGAGCAAAAAGTAAATTGCAATTAATTTTTAATAACATCCAACAAGCTCAGAAAAGAAAAGCAATCTGCTACATGATTGCTACCAGTACAAGCATAAGTGAATCACTTTTAACACTGGCATAGACCTACCACTGAATTTTCTTTCTAGATCCAACAGGAAAATCTGTACCAGCTCTAAGTTGACACCCTTGGAGTGAACCTACAACATAAACAAATATCATATATGAATCACAGGTGCCTCAAAACATCCATGAATTAGCTGTAGCACAAAAATGTCAAATCAAAGAACATTACACACAATAATTCACTCTTTTATTTTTGACAATATCAATGTAAATAGTTGTGTTTGTCATGTGTCTCATATTTGAATTAAATAGGTCGAGAGCTGCTTCAGCCCAAATGTGGGGCGAGAATCAAATTAGGAGTTTTAATGAATTATCTCATTTCACATCCTGCCCTTGTAATCAGGGCTTTTGATTCTATAGTTCTTTTTCAGCTTTAGCCCAACCACTAAAGCCCCAGCCAATCCTAATGCCCTTAATATGGTCAGTAGCAAGTCGGGGTATCATGGGAAAATATTGCCATACAGTAAAAACCACTAGCAAAGAGAGAGAGTGCATTCCACAATTCAATGACACAAAAAGCAGTGATTGAACATTAACCTTTGATTATTCTATGTGGCATAGCATAACTGAAACTACAGTGTTAACAATGGAATAGAGGGGTTAGAGAAGACGGATATTAACTGTAGGAGCCGTTAAAAAAATTCACAACAATAGGGGAAAAAAAGGAGTTAAAATAAAAAATAAACCAAAGAACGCATAGTCCCGAAGCATGATGTTACTAAACAAACATAAAAACAAATAAATACTATACCTACCTCGATAAGAGATCTCTCATAAGAATCAAACGATAGTAAAGCTCTTTGTCCCCTTTCAGTCGACAATATCCCCTGGGGTCGAGGGAAAAAAAATTAGACCTCAAAAGCCCTCTTGCAAGGTTCAAAGTCCTCATGGAAACTCCATTTAACAAAACTTGAGAAGTATTAGAAAATATGAAAAAAGTATCAAACGTCAAGAGATTAACTTATACAGTTACAAGATATCAGTTCAGCTAGAAAAGGCACGTGTAACTGTTAGACTAGTAATTTGGCCCAAAAAAGCACATCGAGCTTTACGAAACTTTAGATCCAACCCAAAAGCTTAAGCTATTAGGTGGATAGGCCCAACATGTATATCTAAACTTGTACAGTTATGAAAAGGTGTGTAATCACAATATATTGAATGAATGAAAAGAAGATTACAAAAGCCTATATATAGGCTTCCAACACCTAGACTAATTCACTAGCTAAGCGATGTGGGACAACACATATACAATAATACACACTATTAACACTCCCCCTCAAACTGGAGCATACATGTCATATGCACCAAGCCTGTTACAAATATATTTCACTCGAATCCCTCCTAATGCTTTAGTAAACAAGTCAGCTAACTGATCGGCAGACTTCACATGCACTGTATGAATAACATTTTCCAAAAGCTTCTCTCGAACAAAGTGACAATCGACTTCAATGTGCTTTGTCCTTTCATAAAAAACGGGATTAGAAACGACATGATCTGCAGCTTGATTATCACAAAATAAACTCATTGCAGTAGTTTGAGTAAACCCAAGTTCCTCTAATAAATGCTTCATCCATACTAGCTCACAAGTAGTGTGGGCCATGGCTCTATACTCCGATTCTGCGCTAGACCGAGCTACCACAGTTTGTTTCTTGCTTTTCCATGAAACAAGGTTACCTCCAATGATAATACAATAGCCAGTAGTGGATCTCCTATCACCAGGAGAACCTGCCCAATCTGCATCAGTGTAACCTTCAACTCGTATGTGACCATGGTTTTTGTATAACAAACCACGTCTTGGAGCACCTTTGAGATATCTCAAAATGTGCATCACTGCATCCCAATGGGTTGTTCGAGGACAATCCATAAACTGGCTAATCACACTCACAGCAAATGCAATATCAGGTCTAGTTATTGTTAGATAGTTAAGCTTCCCTACAAGACGTCTGTACTGTCCTGGGTCATCAATGAGCCCTCCCTGATCTGGTAACAACTTAGTATTAGGATCCGTAGGAGAATCCAAGGGCTTGGACCCTAACATGCCTGTTTCAGAGAGGAGTTCAAGAACATACTTTCTTTGAGAGAGACAAATCCCTTCACTAGAGCTAGCCACTTCAATGCCCAGAAAGTATCTAAGTTGTCCCAAGTCTTTAGTTTGGAACTGCTTTTGCAAGAAGTGCTTCAACTCCTGAATTCCCCTGGAATCATCTCCAGTTATAACAATATCATCAACATAAACAACAAGTAGGATTTTACCTGCTAAAGAGTGCTTATAAAAGACAAAGTGATCAACACCACACCGCTGGAGACCAAATTCAGCAACAACTTCACTAAATCTTCCAAACCAAGCACAAGGGGACTGTTTCAGACCACATAGGGACTTCTTCAACCGACAAACCATACTAGACTCCGCCTGAGCAACAAACCCAGGTGGTTGCTCCATATAAACCTCCTCCAAAAGAGTGCCATTTAGAAAGGCATTTTTGACATCCAACTGATGTAACGGCCAGTGATAAGTTGCGGCAAGGGAGATAAAGAGACGAACGGAAGCAATCTTGGCAACCGGAGAGAACGTCTCGGAATAATCAAGACCATAAACTTGAGTATAGCCCTTAGCAACAAGACGTGCCTTCAACCGATCAAGGGTGCCATCAGGATGCATTTTAACAGTAAAAACCCAACGACACCCAACTACAGATTTCCCAGGTGAAAGAGGTACCAATTCCCAAGTACCAGTTTCTGTCAAGGCAAGCATCTCATCCTCCATAGCTTGTTTCCATCCTAAATGGGAAAGAGCCTCTGCAGTAGACTTAGGAAGACAGAAAGTGGACAAAGAGGCAACAAACGAAGAGAAAGCAAGAGACAAATGATCATAGGCGACAAATGATCATAAGAGACAAAATTTGAAATAGGATAAGAAGTACAAGTACGCTTACCCTTCCGGAGAGCAATCGGAAGGTCTGAGTCTGACGGAGGCAGATTTGAAGACAGAGAGGCCCCAGGCGTAGTAGCTGAATCCGTAATAGTCTCAACATTCTGATGACGACGGGTGTATGTCTGGAGGTCAGGACGGTCCAACCTAGCTTTGGGAGGTAGGGAGAGGGGAAGGGGAAGGGGAACCATAAAGTCAGGATCAGTAATAGAGTAAGACTCAGAGTAATATGGAGCGGATTCAAAGAAGGTAACATCAGCAGAAACAAAGAAGCAACGAAATGAAGGACTATAACAACGATAACCCTTCTTTGTTCTGGAGTACCCCAAGAAAACACACTTGATAGCACGGGGATCCAATTTATCGGTACCTGGAGTAAGTTGATGCACAAAACAGACACACCCGAACACACATGGAGAAACAGGGAAAGGTTGGGTAGTGGAAAACAAAGTGGCATGGGGCGTGCCCCATCAAGGATGGAAGACGGCATACGATTAATTAAATGGCAAGTAGTAAGAACTGCATCTCCCCAGAAACACTTGGGGACCCTCATCTCAAATAACAATGTACGGGTGACTTCTAATAAGTGACGGTTTTTTCTTTCTGTAACCCCATTTTGCTGATGGGTATGAATACATGAGGATTGATGAAGCATGCCATATTGTGCCATATATGTAGTGAATGGATGGGAAAAATATTCTTGTGCATTGTCACTACGGAGAATTTTAATAGGAACATTAAACTGAGTCTTAATTTCATTACAGAATGTAGAAAAAATAGAAAATAACTCGGAACGATTTTTCATTAAATAAAGCCACATAGTTCGGGAAAAATCATCAACAAAACTAACAAAATACCGATACCCCTTAACAGAGGTAATACGGTGTGGACCCCAAACATCGGAATGATTGAAATGGACTAGACACACGTGATTCCATAGAGTTCCAAAGGAGGGCAACGATTTGGGCATCCATTTGTTTCCATGTCTTGATGGCCTTGTCGTCGGTGGTAGGAGAAGACTCGGTAAGGTGAGCATCAAAACCCAAGCCAATGAGGGCAATATTGGCAGCCTGAGACCATTGGAGAAAATTGGATCCATTCAACTTCCTAGTGGTGAGTTGAGGAAGAGCTTTGGGCCCCATGGAGATCTAAATCTTCAATGAAACAAACGGAAAGAGATCAGAAGCGCAACGAAGCCAAAAACTTACCACAGAGGCAAATCGGAGACAAAAAACCTTGAAAAAGAGAGCCAATAGGCTGCCGGAGGATCGCCGGAGCTGCTGGAGGGTCAAAAACCTTGAAAAACAAAGCCAAGAGGCTGGTAGAGGGTCGCCGGAGTCAGGCGAGGGTCGCCGGAGGGTGGGCTGAAGGGTTGGGGCTGCGGCTGCGGCTGCTTTGTGTTGGCTGCGGTTGCTATGTGAGGTTAGGGTTTGGTTGTGTTAGGGCTACTTGACTGTGAGAGGGCTGCTGCTGATTGAAAAAAAAAAAAGAGACTCTCGAACTTCGTAAGGAAATCCGGCAATGACAATGATCTCTCGAATCCTAACTAAGGATCGGCAAGATTAGCAAACCCAAGAACGACTGCTTTGATACCATGAAAAGGTGTGTAATCACAATATATCGAATGAATGAAAAGAAGATTACTTTCCAACACCTAGACTAATTCACTAGCTAAGCGATGTGGGACAACACATATACAATAATATACACTATTAACAAGTTACAAGATATCAGTTCAGTTAGAAAAGGCACGTGTAACTGTTAGACTAGTAATTTGGCCCAAAAAAGCATATCGAGCTTTAAGAAACTTTAGATCCAGCCCAAAAGCTTAAGCTATTAGGTGGATAGGCCCAACATGTATATCTAGCTTTGGGTCTGTCACGTGCGCCTCTTTGGGTTTTATTATCGTGCAGCCTTTTGTTAGGTCTATCATCGTAGGGTGTGGGCTATTTTTTTTTTTTCTAAAGAGTTGGGAATGGGCCTTGCTTTGACACCATGAAGAAACTTTAGATCCAACCCAAAAGCTTTGTTAAATTGGAGCATCCAATTCAAAACCAATTGGTTATGGGTGGAGTAGCCCCTTAAACTTGTATATTGCGTAGCTAGGTTATAAATCCCCGATGTGGGACAATCTCAACACGCCCCCGCGCGTGTGGCATGACTAAGAGGCAAACACGTGGATTACTGAGATAGGGTAACGTGGAGCACACGTGGACAAATTGGGCCTAACAATAACCTACTCTCATACCATGTTAAATTGGAGCATCCAACCCAAAACCAATTGGTGATGGGTGGAGTAGACCCTCGAACTTATATATTGAGTAGCTAGTTTATAAGTCCCTGATGTGGAACAATCTCTTTTGCATGTAAAAAAGCAAACAGGTAAAGTTCAACCAATACTGGAGTTGTGAAATGGACAGTCAACATAGCACAGGCTACCAAATGTACGAGACGGCCTTTTTTCCTTTATTCCCCTTGTGCAAGCCTCTCAGAGTTCAGGATGACGTTTGAAGCAACGGTCCTTAGTATAACCTATCACCCCACAGTAAGAGCAAGAAGGACGTCTCCCAGGAGGACAAGAACCTGAGCCTGAGGATAGCAAAAGCCATCTGATCTGGCAAGAGGAAACTGAAGCATACGACGGCGATGCTCATCACCGCCAATAGTAGCAAATGCCTCAAAGAGAGAAGGCATAGGAGATGTGTTAAAATCTAAATTCGAAGAGACTCAAACTCAGGATTTAAACCCATAAGAAACTGAGGGTATGCTGACGTTTGAGGCGCTTGGCTGCAATAGAACCCTCTAATGAAAAATCACTCGGTGGTTCATATTGGCCAACTCTTCCAATGAGATTGAAGATAGGCAAAATAGTCGGCTACAGAAAGGCCCAAAGGTGCCTAAATGGCCTGGTGAATCTCCCGATAAAGCTCAAAGATCCGGGAGTCATTGCGCTCATGCGCATATATCTAGGTCAAGGAAGTCCACAAAGTCTGTATTGTATCATGATACATAAACAAGTGATAAATATGGTCCTGCATAGAGTTAAAGAGCCAATATAGTTGTCAATATCCCCTGTGCAAACTTGGGATCGGTAACGGCTGGCTTTGGTTCAGAATCCAAAATCCACCCAGACTTGCCCTTGCCACCAAGGAAAATGCAGAAGGAATGAGAACACGCAGCAAAGTTCCTCCCATTCAACAACATATTCGTAACACGATGAGCGGGTGTGTTGAGAGAGAAAAATCTGGACGTGGTGGAGCAGCAGATAAAGTAGCGGTGGATAGGGAATCTGAGGTCACAAGATCGGAGGTAGGCATTTTTGAAGAACACGAAAGGGTGTCCGGAGAAATCGGAGCAAAAGAGAATAATCACGGCTACCAGAAAAAAATGGCAGGAAGGAAAGAGCTACCGGAGAACAATCGGTAGCCCAAAAATATGAAAAAAGGAGCACTAAGGCTCTATTGCATCACAAGGATGCAAAAAGGGCCCATGAGGGGCAAGGGGCAGCAACTAGGGCTGCCGAAAGGGGCTGAGAGGCGCACCCGAGGTCGACAGGGGCTGCGCCAAGGTAGTGAGGGTGACTGGGGGTTGCAATGAGGGTAACTGGGGGTTGCGGTGAGGGTAACTGGGGTTGCGGTGGGGGGTTCGACCTAAAGGTGGCTGGTGGGTTTGGTGGGGGGCTAGAAGAGGCTGTGGTAGCCGGCGGTGGTTGGGAGCAGGTGGTGGTGGTGGTGGTGGTGGTGGCGGTGAGGTAACTGGGATTGCGGTGGGGGGTTCGACCTAAAGGTGGCTGGTGGGTTTGGTGGGGGGCTAGAAGAGGCTGTGGTGGCCGGCGGTGGTTGGGAGCAGGTGGTGGTGGTGGTGGTGGTGGTGGTACGTGAAGTGGTTGGCTCTGATACCAAGTAGAAATCAAAAATGGCGTAAAATATTTCTTATGTATTTCCCCTGTGGAGTTCTTAATTTATATACAAGCTAGGAAATCAAAAATAAGGAAATAAAATCAAGAAATAAAAGCTGATTATAATCAGATCCCTAAAAACAAGTGATCCCCAAATCATAGTGTTGAAATTAGGAGATTTTATCCCCGAATTTTAGTGTGTCTTTATAGGTCCTGTTGACCATATTAATGCAGATTTATTTTATTTCATTTTCTATTGATTTGCTTTCCTTCTTAGTTCTCCTTGTAACGTTAAATATAATTGGGGATGTACGTAATAAAGTATCCTTTTCCAATTCTCTTTTTGGTATCAGAGCAAGACATACGATCCACCACCACCTTTGTGCCGCAACTCACCACCACCTCCATAGCCTGCGCCGCCGCCCCCCATCACCACCACACCTCGCCGGAGCCTCACCCAACCCTCAGTGACCACACCCACCACCCTCAGCCTTTGAGCCGCAGCCCCTGGGGCTTCTCCTCTGTGCGGCGCACCCTCCCAAGCCTTCGGCTTGGTGTTGCAGCCCTTCAGCTGCTCTTGTGCCCTTGTAAGAGCATGTTTGTGATGTGCTAAAGAGCCCGTATCGCGCTCTCCGTCTTCAGTCTGGGTAACTGAGTTTCCGGTTGCCCCCGTCTTTCGCTGAGTTTCCGGCAGTGACTGAGTTTCCGGTTGCTATTTTTCTCCTTTGCCGAGTTTCCGATTGTGCATGTTGATTCTACAAAATCAGTGTGTTTATTCCAGCAGATTATTCCAACAATCACTGTCTTGTTTTTTGGCCACTCTTCACAGCATCATGTCTGATAAGACCGTTGACCCAATCACTGCTCGTTCGGATCTCTCTGTATCTCATCCGACTCCCGTTCACCGAGTCACCAGTGTTCTTCTCAATGAAAAAAATTTCCACGCATGGTCTAACTCCCTTCGCCTCTACCTTGGAGGCAAACGGAAAATTGGGTGGTTACTTGGGAAGGAGGTTAAGCCTGCCGAATCGGACGTGAAGTTTGAGGAATGGTTTACAGATAACTGTATTATTCTGGGCTGGATGTTTAATTCAATGAATGAACGGATCTATAATATGTTAATGTATCATGATACCGTTCATGGCCTTTGGACATCTTTGAAGAAAATGTATGATCATGCGCATTCTGACTCGCGTATTTTTTAGCTCTACCAGGATATCTCTCATGCTTCCCAGATTACTTTGGGACTGTCTGTTTCCGAATTCTTTGGATACCTGCAGACTCGGTGGGAGGAGTTAGCTCAGTATGAACCCATCACTGACTTTCCTAATGATGGAGATGTTGAAGTTAAGCGACTTGATCGCCGCCGTACCTACCAGTTCTTGATGGGCCTAAAGCCCGAGTATGAGGCCCTCCGCACTCAGATTCTGAATACCATCCCTATGCCCTCTTTATTTGAGGCCTTTGCTGCCGTTGATGGTGATGAGAGACGTCGTCGCCTACTATCTGCTCCTGATCCTAGGCCCTCTCCTTCACCTGTCCCTGACTAGATGGTCTTTCCTGCTTCTTCTGGTGCTCGTCCTGGAGGTAATTGCCCTTACTGCCAGCATTATCGCACACCGTTGTTTCACCCTTCACCCAGAGTTGAAAGGGCTATTTACTCGGACTCGACCTACTGGTCGTGGTACTGGTCGCGGCCGTGGTGCTCCTCGGACAGGAGCGGTTGTTGAGATGCTTCCTCCTCCATCCGATTATAATCAACTTCAGTCTCAGACTGCTCAACTTCAGTCTCATGTAGGTTTGGGAGCCCCTCCTCCGCCATCATCCACTGGCCCCACGGCCGCCATTGCTACAGGTACTCCTACTGCTCTTCATGGTAAGTCCGGCCATCCCACTTGGATTCTCGATTCTGGGGCAAATAATCATAAGACTGGTGAGCTTTCTGTTTTCACTTCACCTATTACCTCCATTACACAGTCTATTCGTATCGCAGATGGATCTTTTATTCATATCTGTACTCAGGGTGATGCCCGATTATCTTCTGATATCACTCTTTCGTCTGTGTACTACGTTCCCAATTTTGCTTTTAACTTGCTTTCGGTTAATCGTCTTGTCAAAGATCATAATTGTTCTGTTGTATTCTTACCTCATTCATGTTATTTGCAGGACCTGACTACGAAGAAGATTTTTGGCAGGGGGTTTGAGCGTAACGGTCTCTACTACTTCAGTAATCCTTCGGTGTCAAGGACGTTTTCCAGTCTTCAAGCTTCCGTGTTACCTGCTCTTCATAATTTTGTTTTGCCTGATTCAAATAAATATGTGTTTTCATTACAAACTCTAGATTTGTGGCATACTCGTTTAGGCCATGTCAACTTTCAATATTTATGTTGGTTATTTCCTCCATTAAATAAAGCTTGTAAGGATTTCCATTTTAAATGCGTGGTTTGTGAATTGTCAAAACATACTCGCACGTCTTATATTCCTCGCATGCATCGGGCACCTAGTGCCTTTGACCTTATTCACTCCGATGTGTGGGGACCTTCCCCCGTCACATCCATGTCCCAGCACCGATACTATGTTACATTTATTGATGACTATACTCGTTGTACTTGGGTTTATCTTATGAAGAAAAAGTCTGAGATTTTATCTCATTTTAGAAATTTTCTTCAAATGATTAAAACTCAATTTCATACTGTTGTGCGTAATAATCGATCTGATAATGGTAGGGAATATATTACTAATGAATTTTGGGCCGAACTTAAAAAGGGGGGGATCCTTCAACAACTCACATGTCCTTACACCCCAGAACAAAATGGGGTGGCCGAACGTAAAAACCGTCATCTTATGGCTACGGTTAGGTGTCTCTTACGAGGTATGAATGTTCCCAAGTCTTTTTGGCATTTTGTTGTCCTTACTGCTACTTACCTTATTAATCGTACTCCTAGCCGTATTCTACAAGGCCAGGCCCCGCTTCATGTCCTTAGGCCTGGTAGAACACAATTTCCCATTGTCCCCCGGGTTGATGGGTGCACTTGTTTTGTCCAAAATCGTAGCCCTACATGTACTAAACTTGATGATAAGGCTGTTCAGTGTGTATTTTTGGGGTATTCCTCCATGTCCAAAGGATACCGTTATGATCCTGTCACACGTCATTTGTATCATTATTTGGATATCACTTTTTTGGAAACAATTCCATTTTTTACAGGTGCTTCTTCTTCTCTGGAAACTCCAATCGAACATGTCGTGGATACTGATCTCTCAGTTCTTCCTCGTCCAGTGCCTATTCTTGATATACCCAGTGACCAACCCAGTGACCCTTTGCCTCCGGTCGTTACAAGTGACCCTTTACAGGTGTACTCTCGTCGTCCTCGCGCTCCAGACCCCGTGCCGACATCTTCTCCGAAATCAAGTATCTCATCTCCTCCTTTAGTCTCTGATGTTGCTGCTCCTCGATATCCTACTCGTATTCGTCGCCCTCCTTCACGCTATATTCTTTCAAGTAGTACTAACCATCCAATTTCTAAGTATGTCTCTTATCAGGGTCTGTCCAAACCATTTAGCTCCTTTGTTAGTGCAGTTGATTCTGTCTCTATTCCTCGCTCGGTCCATGAAGCTCTTCAGAATCCAAAGTGGGTGGCTGCTATGAAAGCAGAAATGAGTGCTCTTCAGAACAATCAAACTTGGGAACTTGTCTCTCTCCCAAATGGTGAACGTACAGTTTGCTGCAAGTGGGTTTTCAGTGTTAAGTATTTAGCGGACGGATCCATTGATCGATATAAGGCCCGTCTTGTGGCTAAGGGCTTCACACAAGTTCCAGGTAAGGATTTCGGGGCTACTTTTGCACCGGTTGCTAAACTCACCACGGTCCGGCTTTTTGTTTCTCTCGCTGCTTCCTATTCTTGGCCTCTTCATCAGCTTGATGTCAAGAATGCGTTTCTTAATGGTGATTTGACTGAAGTTATCTATATGGATCCCCCTCCTGGTTTTCGGGCTCAAGGGGAGTATTCGGGGAAAGTTTGTCGCCTCCGCAAATCTCTCTATGGATTGAAGCAGTCTCCTCGTGCATGGTTCAGCCGGTTTAGTGATGTGGTGCTTACTATGGGATTTATTCGGTGTCACTCCGATCATACTTGTTTTATTCGTCGTAATTCCAAAAGGCAATGTATCATTATTTCTGTTTATGTTGATGATATAATTATCACAGGAGATGATACGTCTGGTATTGTGCAAGTGAAGTGTTCTCTTGGAATATCATTCGACATTAAAGATTTGGGTCCTCTGAGGTATTTTCTTGGCATTGAGGTGGCTCGGTCCCGCCAAGGTATTTCGCTATCCCAACGGAAGTATGCTCTTGATCTCCTCCAAGATACAGGTATGCTTGGGTGTAGACCTGCCTCTTCTCCTATGGATCCGAATCAGAAGCTGACTGCTGAATTGGGAGAGCCCTTATCAGATCCCTCGGTATATCAGCGTCTTGTGGGTCGTCTCATCTATTTGACGAACACAAGACCGGATCTGACTTTTGTTGTTAGTGTCGTGAGTCAATTTATGCACTCACCACGTACTTCACATCTTGATGCTGTTTATCATATTCTTCGATATCTCAAGACCTGTCCTGGTCTTGGTCTATTCTTTAAGACAGGAGTTCAATCAGGTCTCTCCTGTTTTACAGATGCAGATTATGCAGGCTCAAAAGGTGACAGACGCTCTACGTCTGGTTTCTGTACTTTTCAAGGTAGTCATCTTATCTCTTGGAAAAGTAAAAAGCAAGTTGTCGTCTCTTAGTCTTCTGCTGAGGCTGAGTATCGAGCCAAGGCTCAGGGTTCATGTGAACTCATATGGCTTCGTTCTCTCCTTGATGAGTTAGGCTTCCCTGTGGTAGAATCATCCAAGTTATTTTGTGATAACAAATCTGCTATTATGTTATCATCTGATTCAGTTCTTCATGAAAGAACTAAGCATATAGAGGTTGACATTCACTTCATTCAGGAAAAAGTTCGATCAGGAGTCATCACACCGAGGTTTGTTCCGTCATCAGATCAGACCGTAGATATGTTCACTAAATCCAATAGTCCAACACTTCTTCAGTCATCGATCGGCAAGCTTGGTCTCGTCAATATCTTCGCCACAGCTTGAGGGGGGAGTGTTGAAATTAGGAGATTTAATCCCCGGATTTTAGTGTCTTTATAGGTCATCTTGACCATATTAATGCAGATTTATTTTATTTCCTTTTCTATTGATTTGCTTTCCTTCTTAGTTCTCCTTGTAACGTTATATATAATTGGGGATGTACAGTAATAAAGTATCCTTTTCCAATTCTCTTTTCATAGGATTTGACCGGATCGAATTAGATCTAATTAAATCTCCAAGGATCAAATTGTCGACAACTTTATGGCTCCGTAGTCGATTCAAATTCGGATATGTGGATGGTTCAGTCAAGGCCCCTAATCATGATGATCCGACATATCTCAAGTGGGAAGGTGATAACTTTCTAGTAATGAGTTGGCTTGTTCATTCTATGGAACCCGAACTCGCATATCCGTTCTTATCTATGGGCACGGCCAAAGATATTTGGGATACTTTAGCAGAGACATATTCCCGTCAAGGGAATTTCGCCCAAGTGTACGAGCTTCAAAGAGCGATTCAGGACGAAGTTCAAGGGGATCGCACTACTCTCCAGTGTTTCACCACTCTAGGCTCTCTTTGGAAAGGCCTTGACCATTTAATCACACTTTAACCTGCTAATCGAACCGATGCAGTGGGTTTTCAGAAGTATATTGAAGGGGAGAGACTCTTCAAGTTTCTAGCTGGTCTTAAGGCTGAGTTTGACCCAGTTCGTGGCCGTATTTTGGGAATTGTTCCTCTTCCATCTCTTCGAGAAGCATTTTCTATTGTGCAAGACGAAGAAAGTCGCCGCTCTGTTATGTTGCCTCCTCCATCGACTGATAGGTCAACCTTGGTATCCTCTAATCAAAAGGGCGGCAGGTCCTTTACTCCTCAGAGAGATTCCCAGTATATGGGACGAGACAACAACAATAATAGGCCTTGGTGAGATCATTGCAATCGTCTCGGGCACACTCGCGAGATATGCTGGAGGCTTCACGGACGTCCTCCCTCTTCTAGGGGACGTGGGGGTGGATGTCATGGTGGACGTCATGGTGTCCCTCCACGAGCTCATTTGTCCACTCTTAGTCATCTCCTTCCGAGGAAAACTATAATCTTGCCGTATCTCCTTCTCCAGCAGCGGGAAGCTTCAGTAGTGCCGATATCGAAACTCTCGGCTGTATTATCGCTCAGTGGAACACTCCGACTGCATCTACTTCTTTTGCCCAGACAGGTATTGTTGCTAATTTTTCACATGCTGATTCTAGTCAACCATGGATTATTGACTTTGGAGCTTCCGATCACATGACCGGTCTTTCCTCTGTCTTCTCTACTTATACCCCAAGTTCTGGTAAAGAGAAAGTTAGAACTGCTGGTGGTTCTCTTTCATCCATTTCTGGTAAAGGTTAAAATTTCTAATTCATTACCTTTATCTTCGGTACTTCATATTCCTAATTTCTCTACTAATCTTTTATCCATTGCTCGTATTACTCATGATCTTAACTGTAGTGTCACTTATTTTCCATCTCATTGTGTCTTTCAGGATCTCTCCACGAAGAAGGTGATTGGCAGTGGTAGAGAGGAGAATGGCCTATATTTTCTGTTGCCAGAGGGAGACACACAGGGAAACTTGACACAAACAGCTCATCATACAGAGAGAGACTATTCCGAGGGCAGCTTGGTTATCGCATCAGAGATTAGGCCACCCTTCGTTTTATTTACTTCGTTTTTTATTTCCTTCTCTTGTCAGTAATAAAAGTGTTTCCAATATCTCTTGTGAGGCTTATGAGTTGGGCAAACACCACCGTGCAACTTATAATTCCAGTTCTAATAAAAGTACTATTCCATTTGCTATTATTCACACTGATGTTTGGGGTCCTTCCCCTTTTACCACTCTAAATGGCTACAAATGGTTTGTTACCTTTATAGATGACTATACTCGCACTACTTGGGTTTATTTGGCGAAGGATAAAAATGATGTTTTTCCCATCTTTAAATCCTTTCATAAAATGATATGTACACCACAGTTGTCAAAGTTGTACACTCTGACAAAGGGGGGGAATATATCTATGGTGGTCTTACTCACTATTTTTCAGAGCATGGGATGATACATCAAATGTCTTGCACCAATACTCCTCAGCAGAATGGTGTTGCAGAGAGAAAAAACCGTCATTTGTTAGAATCAGCTAGGTCAATGCTCTTCTCAATGCATCTTCCCAAGCCTTACTGGGGGAAGCAGTTCTTACTGCAACCTACCTTATCAATCGTCTTCCTTCGCGTGTCCTTGGTAAGAAATCTCCTATTGAACTTCTTACTAATCCATCCTCCATATTTCCCATTCCTCCTAGAGTGTTTGGTTATGTGTGTCGTTCACAATCATTCTCCTTCTCGTAAGAAGTTAGATCCTCGCTCTGTCAAATGTGTCTTTGTTGGTTATTCTCCAAATCAGAAAGGGTACAAATGTTATCATCCCTCTACTCGGTGGTATGTATCTATGGATGTCACCTTTGATGAGACACTCTCCTACTTCCAGTCCTCTCTTTCTCCTCTCCAGGGAGAGATAGAGCACCGAGAAGAGCAGCCCACTTTCATTGTTCCCTTCCCTGTATCTAGAGAGGAAGAGGAAGAAAAAAGAGAGGATGAGGAGAAAAAAGGAGAGGAAGAGGGAGAAAAAAGATAGGAAGAGGAAGGAAAAAGAGAGGAAAAGAGAGAAGGTAAGGAGTTGTTAACATATACCAAGGATAAGAGGAGACAGATTTTTGGGGCAGCAGAAAAAAGGCACATATCTCCAATCCCGCTTCAGTTGCCTTCTTCTAGTGAAGATGATTCAGGTATTTCCTCTCCCTCTATTACTAATTCTCCAATACCCATTATTGTTGATCCATCTTATGATGATGATTTAGACATGCCTATTGCCTTGCGAAAGCGAACTAGAGCATGTACTAAACATCCTCTTTCAAATTTTGTTTCATACTCCCATCTGTCTCCATCATATAGGGCCTTTGTGTCACAAATCAATTCTGTGTCTATTCCTAACCATGTTCAAGAAGCTTTGTCTAATCCTAATTGGAAGAATGCCATGGTTGAAGAGATGAAAGCTCTTCACAAAAATGGGACGTGGAAATTAGCAGAGTTACCTCGAGGTAAAAAGACGGTAGGATGCAAGTGGGTATTCACTGTGAAACATAATGTGGATGGGACTGTTGAGAGATACAAAGCCAGGCTTGTTGCTAAGGGCTTTACTCAGACATATGGGGTTGATTACCAAGAGACATTTGCCCCAGTTGCAAAAATGAACTCCATCAGGATCCTTTTGTCACTAGCAGCAAATCTGGAATGGCCCTTGCATCAATTTGATGTCAAGAATGCATTTCTACATGGTGACTTGGAAGAAAAAGTGTATATGACATTCCTCCCGGGTTTCAGGACAGTAAGACACAAGGTAAGGTATGTCACCTCCAGAAATCCTTATATGGGCTCAAGCAATCTCCTAGAGCCTGGTTCGATAGATTCTCTCAGGCTATGATAAGGTATGGTTTCAGACAAAGCCAAGGCGATCATACTCTCTTTATCAAGCATTCCTCACAAGGGAAATTGACTGCTTTGATAGTCTATGTAGACGATATAGTTCTCACAGGTGATGACTTAGTAGAAACGGAGCAGTTGAAGACCTATCTTGCTAAGGAGTTTGAAATTAAGGATCTGGGAGATTTGAAATATTTTCAGGGAATAGAAGTGGCACGCTGCAAGGAAGGGCTGTTTATATCCCAGCGTAAGTATGTTCTGGATCTCCTAAAGGAGACAGGTTTGCTTGGTTGTAAAGCAGTTGATACTCCCATAGACCCGAATACGAAACTTAGCGATGATCCCAATGGAGAACCAGTTGAAAAGGGAAGATATCATAGATTAGTAGGGAAACTTATCTATTTGGCTCATACCAGACCTGATATTGCTTTCGCTGTTAGTGTGGTAAGTCAATTTATGCATGCTCCTAGACAACTTCATCTTGATGCTGTGTTTAGAATTATGAGATATCTTAAGTCAGCCCAAGGGAAAGGACTGTTCTTTGCCAAGAATGGTCATACGCTAGTTGAGGCGTACACCGATGCAGATTGGGCAGCTTCAGTGATGGATAAGAGATCAACTACGGGGTATTGCACATTTGTGGGAGGTAATTTGGTCACATGGAGAAGCAAGAAGCAAGCAGTGGTAGCAAGATCAAGTGCAGAGGCCAAGTTTAGAGCTATGGCACAAGGAGTATGTGAGTTATTATGGATTCAGATAGTTTTGACTAATTTGGGTTTTGGTCCAAAGGACTCTATGAAACTGTACTGTGATAGTAAATCAGCCATTAGCATTGCTCATAATCCGATCCAACATGATAGGACAAAACACGTGGAGATTGACATACATTTTATAAAAGAGAAACTAAATTGTGGTAGTATTTGTACTCCGTTTGTCAAGTCTGGATAGCAGCTAGCAGACGTCCTCACAAAGAGTCTAGCAAGTCGTTCGTTTCACTTTATCCTTAGCAAGCTGGGAATGAGAAATCCGCACCAGCTTGAGGGGGGTGTTGAGTTTTATTAGTTATTAATGTTTTATAATGTTTTATATTTTATGATTAGTATAGGGACTTGCGTGTAATTATTGGTTCCTTTGTTATTATAAATAAAGAGGTCTCACAGTTGTGAGATTAAGCCTTCAATAATATTGTGTAATGTTATTCAACAGAACCACAGAACAGGTTATTTGCCTTCCGAAACAGCCCTATACTATTGGGATAATACCACATTGGAAAAACATATGCAATCTGTGGACTCACTCTTAAAGCTTGTGACGTCATATCAATAATTTTTACTGAATCATCCATTATATATTTCTTCAAAAGCCGCATAAGCGAAATCAGAAGTTCTTCAGAAATGCTAGTGTCCATGTGAAAAATGGCTTCTGTACTACTTCCGGAAGTAAACGGTTGAGAAGCACGTATAGACCTAGACTCTCCTGGAAGATGGAAAACAACACCATACGGATCCCCAATACCAACCTGTCGTCATATGAAACAGAAGAGATATATGTCAAAACTCATCTCGATAATGTGCAAGAAGCAAAAAAAGTAGACACTGAGAAACAATTCTAGAAAAATGATACCATTGATATAAAATCAGACAACATTGCTCTAAAACTGCTTGCATCATCCAAATCATGCATGCGGACCAGCGTCCAAACAGCATGAACAATTTCATGGTCCTTATGCCAATCTCTAATATCTTCAGCTCTATTTTCACTCTGAAAAATTTCCCCCGTGACTAATTTCTTGTGCAATGCTTTGAGACTGGTTAGGAAAAGAAAAAACAAGCAATGATGGTCACACCTCAGCAAGTTGTTGCAAATCTTGAAGTCCCAGAAGAAAAAAAATAATTCCTAAGATAACAACATTGTATTGCTTTTTGATTTGAATATACATTTACTATACTTATTCCTACACAGTTTGTAATACGCATCCATCACTAAACAAAGTTTCTTGGCACACTCTTACACTTTTCAAACTAGTCACTTAAGATCTTAGTCACAAGGAAAAGCTGCAACGGTGCACTCATCATTCAAAGTTTAGCACAACCATCAAAAAGAATCCAAAGAGGGATGATCGGCAATGAGTATAAGATAACTTCTGTTATTCCAAACAAATAAATAAACAGAACTCCAAAATGATTGCCTACTGTCAAGTCACCAATTACTCCAGAAGCTTAGCCTGTTAAAGATTGGGCCAACAACGTATATCAAGCTTCAACACCCTCCCTCGCGTGCGACCTCGTCTCGCACATGAAGAGCCAACAAACTAAACTCCATCATAGTGGAGACAAATAACAAAGTGCAAATATACACACCAACGCGAGGATGGAGAGACGAACCCAATAACTCCCACAAGAACAAGGCTCTGATACCATGTTAAGCCACCAATTACTCTAGAAGCTTAAGCTGTTAGAGATTGGGCCCAAACATGCATATCAAACTTCAAAACATACAATATTGCTACGTTTGCTGAACATACAATAAACTTTGTATTTGGTACAATTTAAATGCGAATGAGGTAGAAAGGCAAGCACCTCCACAAGAGTAATCTTGGCGGAAGATAGGAAGACCTCCTCACAAACTGCAATGAACGCATCATGCAAAAAACATGATACAGATAAATATACAGTGAAACTATAACGTTAGGACTGGCCATATTTAACCAACCAATACTATAAACCTCTAAATTGATATCGCAATGAAAAAAAGAAACTAGAAAGACAAACCTTTAGTAGGTGGTCTCTTGGCGAGTAGTGTTCACATAGTTCCTCATGGAACTTCCGTATCCTGTCAAATACATCTAAATCGGGGAAGGGTTCCAATTCCTGCACACAGAATGTATTAACATTAATCAAATACAATATTACTCTCACACCTTCAGAAAATGAACAAGATGTACAAATGTTAAGAAATTAAGATCTAATACGGATCTCACACCTTCAGAAAATGAACAAGATGTACAAATGTTAAGAAATTAAGATCTAATACGGACCTCACACCTTCAGAAAATGAACAAGATATACAAATGTTAAGAAATTAAGATCTAATATGGATGCTAAGAAGTTCTAGACCCAATTGCTATCATAACCTATTTCTACTGTAGAGAAACAAGATAAGCATACTTTGATGTAGTCATAGAGAGACGGATCAGAATCCACAGTAAGCTGATGGAGTAATGATAGAACTTCAGACGATTGGGGGTCAGAAATTTCATTAGATTCAGATGGAATCCAAGCAGCAACTAACTTAGATACCAAAAACTGCACCAGACGTGTAAAAATTTAGCAGAGAAGATTAAACTTTAACAATTAAAGTCAAAGATATAATGGATACTTGTAAATATGAACCTGCAGTTGTTCACCAAGCACACCAGTTGTTTCTTTTGATGGGTTGCTCTTAAAAGTTTTGAGCAATGTGGAAATGACACGACAACATTGGTCTTGTAAATCACGACAACCAATGAATTGACCCACCAAGTTGAAAAGATAACTGTAAGATATCAAGAACTAGATCAGAAAGCAGCCAAGTACAATCAAGAAATAGTACTACCATATAGCTTCCATGAATAATCACCACCACTGAATTTGTGTGGGGAAGCTAAAAACATAACAGCAAGAACTTTAACATTGCATTAAAAATCCCATGAATGTCACGATCATGGAAAAAACCCAAGCCAAGCAATTAAATAACCCCAGCCAAGCTCTCCAAAACAAAAGAAAATGAAAAAATAAAAAATAAAAATAATTCATATGTATATATATAAGTAAATTTTCATAACATCTACAAAACACCCCACACCAAAAGAATGGAAGACAAAACGACAAAAGGGGAGATCTTTGTTTTTTAACACGACCCACTCGTTCAAATACTCTGGCATTTGTCACTCTCACTCCACCCTTCGAAACACCCACATCTCACCTACAGAAAGCTCATCCAGCAATCCATAGACATTCCTGGCTTAGCAAAGATCTCTATTGGTCTCTTGGGTACATCCCCATAGACCTTTGCTGACAAGTTCAGTGTTGCAGCAAAATTCCACAACATTGAAGCCAAAACCTCCTACCACCTCCTTGTACACCACATAAGGACATAGTTGAGAAACAAAGTAGAGAGAATATTGTATTGATATATTCAGAATGATATCAAAGGGTTACATAAGAGGCCTATATATGGGCAATAACAAAGAAGGAAAAATACCAAAATACCCACTAAGGATGACATCACTCATGACCTAAGCCCTAATATACTAATGACTAATTTATCCTCTAACACTCCCCCTCAAAAAAGGTGGGAAAATGTCCACCAACAACAAGAACAATGAGAAATTATGGAACAACAATGTCCACAATATGGGGGGAAAAAATCCACCAACAACAAGAACAACGAGAAATTGTGGAAACACAATGTCCACAATATTGGCCAAGGTGAAAAATTTGTTCACCAACAACAAAACAAAGTGTGGGACTAAAACCAACAACAAAATCACCAATTTCTGCCTTTACAGTGAAAACAAATGTTGTAAAAGTCCATCCGAGACTATCAAGTTGAAATCAACAAAACCGAACCAAACAATAGCCCAAATCAATCAACCACCACTAAACAAGCACCAAACAAGATCTTAAAATATCAAATAGAATCACCCAAATCAAAAGAAGTGCAGTAGAAGTGTCCAAGAATTGCACAATACATGGCCGAAAAAGTTCCGTAAGTTTTGAAAAGTTTGGGGCGATTCTGTAAATTTCAAAAAGTGGTGGGGTTGATTTTTAAATATCAGAAACAATGGGGGTGTTATGAAAATTTCAGAAATTTTGGGGCTTATATGAAATTTTTCAAAAGATTTGGAACTAATTTGTTAATTTTTTTGGAAAAGTGGGGCAAATCTGCCCCATCCATGCTCTTCTACCACTTCTTTCTCTTCTCTTCTAAAGCAAAGGCAACAAACAGTCCTCAAAGGACGCAATCCAGCATCTGGGAACCAACTGATCAATACCAAATAGCCTTTGCCTTTTGTGAACAACTAAAAAAAGCAACCAAACAGCCCCTAGTGCTTTGGTGATTACCCAAACACAATTAATACTTGAACATCACCTTTAGATCTCTCCCAAAAAGAGTCAAATATAACCAAAAAAGCATCAAGCAAATGCCCATACAAACCAGCCGCATGAACAAACAGACCAAAAACAAGGGGGCCGAAACTATGCTTTCCACCAAATCAACCAAAAATCGAGCAAATCTTGCAAGTGGTACCCAAGGCACACTTCAAAGGAGTAGATCGAGTCCCCACTTGGTAGATCCAAGCATCAAAAGCCACCCAAAATAGCAGATCGAAAAAAAAAAAAAAAAAGAGGCACTAAAATTCCGAAAATATTCAAAAAAAAAAAATAAAAAAATCCACTCAGACGATTTCAAAATATTTCAAAAAATACACCATAATGATCAGCACATCAAGGCCAAACTAGGCATGTAAATTCCGACCGGAAATCTCGCCGGAAAAGATGACATCAACATGACATCATTGCTGGGAAGTGACTTCGGCAACTGGTTTTTGATGACGTAATTGCCGGAAAATTATATCAGGGAAATTTTTTATTTGCTTCGGTTTTTCTGAAGATGTGATGTTTTTTTAGAGGAGAAGGAGAGACGAAGGTCCGGTGGGCAGCCAGCAGCCACCCGCCGATGGAGCTAACATAGGATACTCACCTGCTCTGATACCAAGTTGAGAAACAAAGTAGAGAGGATATTGTATTGATATATTCAGAATAATATGAAAGGGTTACATAAGAGGCCTATATATAGGCAATAACAAAGAAGGAAAAATACCAAAATACCCACTAAGGATGACATGACCCATGACCTAAGCCCTAATATACTAATGACTAATTTATCCTCTTAACAAATATATTGCTTTGGGATTGTGCCCTCCACCTATCATCAATGTATGCAATCCCTTAAAAGCATCATGAGGCCTACATAAGGGATGTAACATTCTTTGACTCCCCACTTTCCCCACCTTGCAGTACTTCCATCTCCAAGTAGGCCTAAGCCTCTCTCCCTGTCTCACCAAGTGCTAGCTCTCCTTTATAACCTATAATTCTTCTTTAAACAGACGCTATCTATTGCTTCCTACAGAGAATCAAGATCTTACATTATCATAAAAAGTAATCTTCTAAAAGTAACACTTTTCACTGATAATATAATGGTATGCAAAAAAATTGCAAGATATCACTCTGAAAATACTAAATACCCACTGGGATACAAATACCAAAAAGTTAACAAAGTCGAGCACATCGGAGCTAAACTTTTTCTCTAAGAACGAACCTTCTAATAAATCTCCTACCTAGCATCCTTAACGAAGAACCTAGCTTGGCAATAGCAAATCGCAAGTCTAAAACAAAAATAGTAAACTTGAGGCTGGGTTTGTTCTGCAACGCCACCTAGGACGGCCTCTTAAAGAATGTAGGATGGACATCTAAGTCACAAGCATTTCAATAGTGAGTATCCTATGCACAAACCCACCTCCGTTCAACAAGATTAAATTTTACCATCCCTAACACACCCCCTCCACCCAAAAAGAATGACACAAAAGGAAACTTCCTTGACAATAGTCTTGCACATTATACCAGCCTAATAACTCCCAAAAAAGTTATAACTTCCATTATCTAGGTTCAAATAGGCAGTGAGATTGGAGATGATGTAGCTTACAAAATTAAAGCACGTGGCTCAAATGGAAGAGTGCTTCCGGCATATTGTGCAACCGTCATATATCACTAAAACTAAAGGAAACTTATGTAGGACAGCCATTAGTAATGTAGGACATGATGGGGAGTTGTTGGGTTGACAAATGGGAAACAAGAGAGGTGGTTTTGAGGTGGTAGGTAATGGTGAATGAGGAAATGGGCTGTTTAATATGTGAAGATGTCACACCCGTCCCGGGAAATCTATTTATTTTAAAATACAAAATTGATTTATAGTGAATTATTAATGTTGATTAATAATTGTGGATGTGGTTGACGTGGGTCAACGGTGAGTGTCAATCGAGGACAGAGATTTGATAATCAATGAGGGATTGACATGAGTAAATGACATTTATGTGATTTAAAATGTTATTTGACTATACCTGATTTTCATGAATAGTAATTATACATGTTTTGTATCATTTCTGGTAGTTTGATCCTGTCATGACCCATCCCGCTACGGGCGGAAATAGGACACGTGGCACGCCACCGAGGCTCGTCCAAGTCATTTTATAACTCTAGCAGCGGAAAGGAAACTTAAACAAACTCTTTAAAACAAAGTTCATTTTGGAAGAAAAAAAAAACAATGAACTATGAGTCCGTAAAATTCGTATCAATTTGAAAAGTTAATTATATTTCAAATTAGCTATAAAAGTTTTATTAGGGACCCCAAAGGCACCCTAGAAGCAAAATAGAACATTTCAATATTTTTCGAAAAAGGTACTTCCTTTGTAACAGCACTATTCACAAGCAGTCTACTTTGCCTATTTTTTTCCCTTTTTTTTTTTTTTAAAACATCGCAAACACGACAAAAATTCAACATACAAATTTCCAATCATTCAGAAACTTTACCAAAGGTATATAAACACATTAGGCAGTATGTCTAAGCTTTGAAAACATTAACGGAATAAGTTAATGGCTCGTTGGGATCAAATCATAAAAGTACTAATAACCTACATTCCAAATCCGAAATGACAAGTTAAGTATTCTAAAACAAAAATCCACAAGCTCGGATTCGTTACAACCATAACCGAAGTAGTTTGAGACATATTACAACATTACTAAACCATTCCTAATCTTCCAAGTTGAAGTTAATAGTTCTAACTTCTCAAAATTTCACTTTACAACATTTGGAATGGAAAACAAAAACATATACAAAAGTGATTCCCGGCATTCCCGTTAGCCTCACTCTTCTCGCTTCTTTTTCCCTTTCTTCCTTTCACCTTCAATGGAGTAAAGCTCCACTGCTCAGCTATATGCTGAGTGCACAATTCTAAATATATGCTTATATGACAATTCATGCTTAAAACATCTACACACATCAAAATAGTCTCTAGGGTGAGTGGTACGCATTCATCCGGTAAATGAAACTGATGTCGTGGAAGGCACACCTCTTCCACGCACCCCGTACATTGGTTGGGCCTTCCTCCATACCAAGTACCGTGTCCTGGTTGGGCCTTCCTCCATACCAGTCACCACAAATCAATGTTACAATCCTCAAACTTCGAGGAGCTTACCCCCGGATGAAATTGCACCAAACCCCCCTTTGACCCAAGTAGACACATAACATGCTCACATAGACAATTATACATGCTTTTCTAACATTTTCGCGTGCATAATTAACGGGCCTAATTAATACATGAATTTCGCCCGGATCCAAAATATCACCTCGATATTCAAAACATGTAAATTCCATATATTTCATAGATTTAGAATTCATACCTCAAGTTATCACTCTATAACTTCAGGGGAAGTACTAGGGGACCAAATAAACGTCGAATCTCCGTTTATAAGCGATTCCTACAAGTATCCATACGTTTTCCCCAATTTCTTAAAATTAGCTTTTTGGAAATAATTTGCCAAATGTGGCCTAATAGATATCAAAATGTAGCTAATACCTCGAGGAGTCCGAATATAAAATTTGGAGAAAAGGTGACGATCGGAAGTTCGTCGATTTGTGTCTTGAAGCTTGAAGCAATAAATCCCCCTTTTGGCCTCCTCTTGATTTAGGTTAGAAATTTTAACTAATGAAAAATATCTCATGGTTTTCTATATATAGGCACGACTCTTGGGAATTACGTTTACCTCCCCACGAGTTCTCAAAACTTCTAATTAACTCCTGAAACGTTGCACACGTCCATTTTACGCCTTTACGAGTGAAAACTATAAATTACAAAAGTTTTCGACTAAGTCTCGTTTGGGTCCAAAATTACGTTCGGAAACTAAATTCTGTGGAATTTCTACACAACCTACTTTTTATTTAACGTGTCACTCACGTTCTCACCACAGTGTTCAAAATGCTCTACAACAATAACAAAACTACCAGAAATTACTCTACACAGGTATAAACACTATTCATGAATACCAGATAATATCAAATAACATTTAATCACATAAATGTCATTTAATTCATGCCAATGCCTCACGGATTATCAAATCCTTGTGTCCTCAATTGACACCCACCATTGACCCACGTCAACCACTTCCACAATTATTAATGAACATTAATAATTTACACGAAATTCAATTATGCATTTAAAAGAATGATTTTCCCGGGACGGGTGTGACAACTCTCCCCTCCAAAAAGGAAGTTTGTCCCCAAACTTATACCTCATGAGTCGAAAAGGTGCGGATACTCATTCCTCATCTCTTCCTCATTCTCCCACGTAGCCTCCGCGACTGTGTGACTACGCCACAACACTTTCACCATTGGAATCGTCTTGGTTCTCAACACTTGCTCTCTTCGATCCAAAACCTCTACTGGATGCTCTACATAAGTCAAGTCCTCTTGAATTTGCAATGGCTCTGGGACTATGATCTTACTCGTATCCGTCATACACCGTCTCAACATCGATACGTGAAACACATTGTGGACAAACGCCAACTCAGATGACAAGGCCAGTCGGTAAGCCACCGGTCCTACCTTCTCTAGGATCTCAAAAGGTCCTACAAATCTTGGATTTAGTTTTCCCCGCTTCCCAAATCGGACTATGCCTTTCGAAGGCGATACTCGCAAGTATACAAAGTCTCCCACCTCGAATGTCATCGGTCGTCGTTTCGAGTCGGCATAACTCTTATAACGACTCTGAGCCACCTTAAGTCGTTCCTGTATTAGTTTCACCTTCTCAGTAGTTAACTGTATTATCTCCGGTCCTATCAATCTCCTTTCTCCAACGTCGGTCCAACAAACCGGTGAACGACACTTACGCCCATACAAAGCTTCATACGGTGCCATTCCGATACTCGATTGAAATCCGTTGTTGTAGGCGAATTCGATTAATGGCAAGTGTTTCTCCCAATCACTCCCAAAATCTAAAACGCACAATCTAAGCATGTCCTCTAGCGTCTGAATCATTCGTTCTGATTGTCCGTCGGTCTGAGGATGAAAAGCAGTACTGAAACTCAACTTCGTACCCATGGCCTTTTGTAGACTTCCCCAAAACCTCGATGTAAAACTACTATCACGATCTGATACGATCACTGCTGGAACCCCATATAGTCTTACAATCTCTTTCACATACAACTCCGCTAACCTCGAAGGCTTAGTCGTCTTGATCGGTAGAAAGTGAGCTGATTTTGTCAATCTATCAACTATGACCCAAATCTTGTCGTTCTTGTTAGGCGATCGTGGAAATCCAGAAACAAAATCCATCGTGATCTCATCCCATTTCCACTCTGATATAGGTAATTGTTGTAGTAGTCCCGTTAGTACTTGTCTTTCTGCTTTCACTTGTTGACATGCCGAACACTCCGAAACAAACTTAGCAACTTCTCGCTTCATGCCTCGCCACCAAAAGTTTTCTCGCAAGTTCCGGTACATCTTGTTACTTCCCGGATGAACTGAGTATTTGGTACTGTGTGCCTCTTCTAGGATTCGCTCCTTTAAGTCTTTCAAATTCGGTACACATAATCGATTCCCAAGCATTAGTACTCCTTGCTCCAGGATAAATCCGGGTCGTCTTCCCAAATGTATCTCATCTCTCATTTTACACAAGTAAAAGTCATTGAATTGTTCTGCTTTGATCTCATCAAGAATGTTTGGGTGAGCTATGATCGCCATCATCAAGCTACCATTCGTCTCTGGAATTACATCTAACTCCAAACGTTCCATATCTCTGATTAGTTCCTTTTGCTTTGTTAGCTCGTCGGCCAAGTTCCTTGTCGTCTTCCGGCTTAAAGCGTCGGCTACTACGTTAGCCTTCCCCGGATGATACTCAATTGAAAGATCGTAATCCTTCATCAATTCTAACCATCTCCTTTGTCTCATGTTCAAGTCCCGTTGTGTGAACAAGTATTTCAAACTCTTGTGGTCTGTAAAGATCTCACACTTCTCCCCGTACAGGTAGTGCCTCCAAATCTTCAAAGCATAAATCACTGCGGCTAATTCGAGGTCGTGAGTCGGATAATTTTTCTCATGTGGCTTCAATTGTCTCGAAGCATAGGCAATCACTTTGCCACTCTGCATAAGTACACACCCCAAACCTTGATGTGAAGCATCACTATAGATCACAAATCCCTCGGTTCCGGATGGTATCGTCAAGATAGGTGCCCTTGTCAACCGCGACTTCAACTCTTGAAAGCTGTCTTCACATTCTGGACTCCATTCAAAAATAACACCCTTTCTCATTAACCTTGTCATAGGCAATGAAATCTTGGAGAAATTCTCTATGAAACGGCGATAGTATCCCGCTAATCCCAAGAAACTTCGAATTTCTGATACGGATGTCGGTCTCTGCCAATTAGTTACAGCTTCTACTTTGTGAGGATCAACTGAGATGCCGTTCTTGTCAATCACATGCCCCAGAAAAGCAATACTAGGTAGCCAAAATTCACATTTCTTCAATTTACCGAATAGTTGCTTTTCTCGCAGTCTCTGGAGTATCAACCTCAAATGTTTCTCGTGCTCTATCTCACTCGGTGAATAGATGAGAATATCGTCTATGAACACAATCACAAAGTCATCTAAGTAGTCCTTGAAGACTCGGTTCATAAGATCCATGAACGCGGCTGGTGCATTAGTAACCCCAAATGGCATAACTAGGAACTCGTAGTGTCCGTAGCGTGTTCTGAAAGCTGTCTTCTCCACATCTTCTACCTTTACCTTCAACTGGTGATAGCCCGATCTCAAGTCTATCTTTGAAAACACTTGCGCTCCACGGAGTTGATCGAATAAATCATCGATTCTAGGCAACGGATACTTGTTCTTGATTGTCAATTTATTCAATTCCCGGTAGTCAACACACATGCGCATTGATCCATCTTTCTTCTTTACAAACAACACTGGAGCTCCCCACGGCGATATACTAGGTCGAATGAAACCTTTGTCAAGTAACTCTTGCAGTTGAATTTTTAATTCTTTCAACTCTACAGGTGCCATTCTATACGGTGCTTTTGATACGGGTCTTGAGTCCGGCATTGTCTCAATGGTGAACTCAATCTCCCTCTCGATAAGGACATCTGGTAAGTCATCTGGGAATACATCTGGATACTCTCGTACCACTGGAATGTCTTCCACTTTCAATTCGGTCGCCGAAGTATCAATTATAGAACACAAAAATCCTTGGCATCCCTTTCTCAATAACTTACCCGCTCGGATAGCCGAAATCAAATATGGTGGCGGTGTAACCCCACTCCCTTGGAAACAAAAACTCCCGTGCACCGGTGATCGAAAATTAACTTCTTTCCGTTCACAATTTATCGTGGCTTGGTTAAGAGATAACCAATCCATTCCTAGTATCACATCGAAATGGTTCACAACAATCGGTATAAGGTCTACGGTCATCAGCTTCTCGCCTAATTTGATCTCACAATTCTTGTATATCGTAGACGTGATTACCGACTTACTAAGAGGTACTGCAATGGATAATTCATATCCTAAAGGTGCCGATTTAACATTCAAATGTTCAACAAAATTATGCGATACAAATGAATGCGTAGATCCTGAGTCAACAAGTATGCGTGCTAAGTGCGAACATACAAGCACCATACCTGAGACCACGGTATCTGTAGCAGTCACATCTCCAGGGTTCATCTGAAATGATCTCCCCTCACGCTGCTCTATCCCCTGTCTTCTATCGTTGGATTGTTTCGGCTTCGAACCACTTGAAGCCATGGAACTCGCTCCTTGTTGGGGACGTTTCCTTGGACAATCTTTCGCTCGATGCCCCAAAGTACCACAATCAAAACACTTGACTTGTGAATATGGTGCGTAACTTGCACTGTTTGTCCCTTGGATTTTATTTTGGAGGTTGGTCATAAAACATCGGCCTGTGTGCGGTCGATTACAAAGTGGACACATTGGTACAGTACTCATTGGTCTCCCTTGTCCACTGAAACTAGAACTAGACCCTCGGTTAAACGGCCTCTTGAACGGTCCACCTTGGTTTTGGACACTACTCTCATTACCTCGCTTGCCATATTGATTTTGTCTCGATCTTTCCAACCCACCTTCCACAACAAGAGTTGTTTGCTGCACTGCGCTGACGCTTAAGTGTTCATATGGTTCCACCTTCAGTCGGATATTCTCTCTTAATCCTTCTTCGTACTTTCTTGCTTTATCCTCCTCTGACGGTACTGACCCTTTTCCAAATCTCAACAAGGCATTATACTTTGAAGTGTAGTCAGTCACTGTCATATCTCCTTGTTGAAGATGATCAAATTCTCTCTTCTTTGCATTGTGAGCTGCCCGTGGAAAGAATCGGCGATTGAACTCCGCTTTGAATCCCTCCCAAGTTATTGGTGCTCTTTGGTCTAGAACATTCACCCACCAATTCTGGGCTTCTCCTTTAAGCACATCGCTTGCATTCTCAATCTTTAGCATATCGGACATTGGAATAGACCTGAAGATCCTCTCCATATCCATCACCCAGTGCTCTGCTAGCGTTGTGTCAGACGTTCCGTGAAACTCCGTCGGTTTCTTTCTTGCAAATTGTTCTGACACTGATCTCCCACTCCTGTTCTCGGGTATAGGTATAGCTATTGGTATTGCCTCAAAAGGAGGTGTTGGAGGTAATCGTTCGGCCATTATTCTCGTCAAGTTCTCAATCATTCCTGTCATGTGGTCCATTCGTCGAGTATGTGGCGATAGATCTCGGTCATCGTCACTCATGATGCTCAACCTGTCAACCTAATGCATAAATACCATGCATGTATGCCAACAATGGAATCATGTAATTATAGCAACATACCACATGCATCAAACATGTCTACAATGTATGGATGCATTCTAGAATATGCGTCAAATCACTCAACACTCCACTCGTCGTCGAACGTTTCTCAAAGTTTTGTTACCTATTGCTCTGATACCAATAAATGTCACGACCCATCCCGCTACGGGCGGAAATAGGACACGTGGCACGCCACCGAGGCTCGTCCAAGTCATTTTATAACTCTAGCAGCGGAAAGGAAACTTAAACAAACTCTTTAAAACAAAGTTCATTTTGGAAGAAAAAAAAAACAATGAACTATGAGTCCGTAAAATTCGTATCAATTTGAAAAGTTAATTATATTTCAAATTAGCTATAAAAGTTTTATTAGGGACCCCAAAGGCACCCTAGAAGCAAAATAGAACATTTCAATATTTTTCGAAAAAGGTACTTCCTTTGTAACAGCACTATTCACAAGCAGTCTACTTTGCCTATTTTTTTCCCTTTTTTTTTTTTTTAAAACATCGCAAACACGACAAAAATTCAACATACAAATTTCCAATCATTCAGAAACTTTACCAAAGGTATATAAACACATTAGGCAGTATGTCTAAGCTTTGAAAACATTAACGGAATAAGTTAATGGCTCGTTGGGATCAAATCATAAAAGTACTAATAACCTACATTCCAAATCCGAAATGACAAGTTAAGTATTCTAAAACGAAAATCCACAAGCTCGGATTCGTTACAACCATAACCGAAGTAGTTTGAGACATATTACAACATTACTAAACCATTCCTAATCTTCCAAGTTGAAGTTAATAGTTCTAACTTCTCAAAATTTCACTTTACAACATTTGGAATGGAAAACAAAAACATATACAAAAGTGATTCCCGGCATTCCCGTTAGCCTCACTCTTCTCGCTTCTTTTTCCCTTTCTTCCTCTCACCTTCAATGGAGTAAAGCTCCACTGCTCAGCTATATGCTGAGTGCACAATTCTAAATATATGCTTATATGACAATTCATGCTTAAAACATCTAAACACATCAAAATAGTCTCTAGGGTGAGTGGTACGCATTCATCCGGTAAATGAAACTGATGCCGTGGAAGGCACACCTCTTCCACGCACCCCGTACATTGGTTGGGCCTTCCTCCATACCAAGTACCGTGTCCTGGTTGGGCCTTCCTCCATACCAGACACCACAAATCAATGTTACAATCCTCAAACTTCGAGGAGCTTACCCCCGGATGAAATTGCACCAAACCCCCCTTTAACCCAAGTAGACACATAACATGCTCACATAGACAATTATACATGCTTTTCTAACATTTTCGCGTGCATAATTAACGGGCCTAATTAATACATGAATTTCGCCCGGATCCAAAATATCACCTCGATATTCAAAACATGTAAATTCCATATATTTCATAGATCTAGAATTCATACCTCAAGTTATCACTCTATAACTTCAGGGGAAGTACTAGGGGACCAAATAAACGTCGAATCTCCGTTTATAAGCGATTCCTACAAGTATCCATACGTTTTCCCCAATTTCTTAAAATTAGCTTTTTGGAAATAATTTGCCAAACGTGGCCTAATAGATATCAAAATGTAGCTAATACCTCGAGGAGACCGAATATAAAATTTGGAGAAAAGGTGACGATCGGAAGTTCGTCGATTTGTGTCTTGAAGCTTGAAGCAATAAATCCCCCTTTTGGCCTCCTCTTGATTTAGGTTAGAAATTTTAACTAATGAAAAATATCTCATGGTTTTCTATATATAGGCACGACTCTTGGGAATTACGTTTACCTCCCCACGAGTTCTCAAAACTTCTAATTAACTCCTGAAACGTTGCACACGTCCATTTTACGCCTTTACGAGTGAAAACTATAAATTACAAAAGTTTTCGACTAAGTCTCGTTTGGGTCCAAAATTACGTTCGGAAACTAAATTCTGTGGAATTTCTACACAACCTACTTTTTATTTAACGTGTCACTCACGTTCTCACCACAGTGTTCAAAATGCTCTACAACAATAACAAAACTACCAGAAATTACTCTACACAGGTATAAACACTATTCATGAATACCAGATAATATCAAATAACATTTAATCACATAAATGTCATTTAATTCATGCCAATGCCTCACGGATTATCAAATCCTTGTGTCCTCAATTGACACCCACCATTGACCCACGTCAACCACTTCCACAATTATTAATGAACATTAATAATTTACACGAAATTCAATTATGCATTTAAAAGAATGATTTTCCCGGGACGGGTGTGACAGATCCAATCTTAAATCATTGTGAATACTGTGGTGAGAACGTGAGTGATGCGTAGCATAAAAGGTAGGTGGTCTAGAGATTTCACGAAATTAGTTTCAGAACATGATTTTTGGACCCAAACGGAACATAGTCGAAAACTTTTATAAATTTTAGTTTTCACTAGTAAAGTTATAAAATGGACGTGTGCGACGTTTCAAGACTTGATTAGAAGTTTCGAAAACTCGTGGGAAGTTAAGTGTAATTCCCGAGAGTTGTGCCTATAAATAGTAGTGGATGAGATTTCATTATTATCCACAACTTCCAAAATATCTAGAGAGAGGAAAGAGAAAGGAGATTTGATCATACGATCTTCCCGACGACAAACGGCGACCGTTTGTCCGTCAGCTTTCAACCAAATTTCATATTCGAGCTCCTCGAGGTAAGAGTTACATTTTGATACCACTTAGGCCTCGTTTGGCTAAGTTTTTCCGAAAATTTAATTTATGGAAATTTGGGAAAATCATGTAAATACTTGTAGGAATTACTCCTAATCGGAGATCCGACGTTTAATAGGGCTACTAGTGCTTTCCTCAAAGTTATAGGACGATTGCTCGAGGTATGAATTCTTGAATTATGTTATATAGTCAATTTTGGATGCTTTAAATATCGAACATGATTTGTGACCCGGGCAAAATTCATGTGGTAGTTAGGCCGGTTAATTTACTCGCGAATACGTATGAAAGCATGTTTGTATGGTTATGTGAGTATGCTAAATGTCTATGTAGGTCAAAGGGGAGGTAATACAAATTCATGCCGGGGGTAAGCTTCTCGATGTTTGAGAATTTAGTAGCGACGGCTACTGTGCATGGTTTGGGAGAAGGCCCAGCCAGGGCACTGGATGAGTAGTTTGGGAGAACGCCCAGCTACGGCATCAATTCCATTACCGGGTGAACGCGTATCTCTCTCCCTAGCGACTATTTGTTGTTGTGATGATATTAAGGCATGAATTGTCCATATGCATATGTTTAGAATTGTACACTCAGCATATAACTGAGCAATGGAGATTTACTCCATTGCAGGTATGAAGAAAAGAAAGATGGATGCGAGGAATGAGGCCGTTGGGATCATTCGGAGGAATTGGGGTATAGATTCTTGTAACCGAATCATAGAAGCTCTAGATCGTTTTTGGGTTGATGTAATATTCTTTTGAAAACCCTTTTAAGTTGGTTGGAAGCGAATTGGAACTCTTGAGTTCAAGTCTTAGGGTATAACAAGTTGAATTTCATGTTTTATGAATTGTTGTAGCACTTATGAGATTTTGATCCAAACGAGTCTTTGACTCGTTCCGTTAATGTTTTCAAGGCTTAGACATGCAGTCTAATATATTTATATACCTTTGATAAAGTATCAGAATGATTGGGAATTTGTATGTTGAGTTTTGTCGTAATTGCGACGTTTTCAAAAAAAAATAAAATAGGCAAAAGTGGGCTGCCCGTGAATAGTGTTTTTACAAAGGAAGTACCTTTTTCGGAAAATATTGAACTGTTCTATTTTGCTTTTAGGGTACATTTGGAGTCCCTAATAACACTTTTATAGTTAATTTGAAATATAATTAACTTTTCAAATTGATACGGATTTTACGAACTCATAGTTCAATGTTTTGTTTTTCTTCCAAAATGAACTATGTTTTAAAAAGTTTCTTTAAGTTTCTTTTCCGCTGCTAGAGTTATAGAATGAATTGGATGAGCCTCGGTGGCGTGCCACGTGTCTTATTTCCGCCCGTAGCGGGATGGGTCGTGACAGAAGAATAATATAGAGGAGGTTGGGAAAAGGAACAAAAAGAAAATGAATTTTAGTATGATGAGTGGTAATCTAGGCCTCAAACCTAGGTATCCTTAAGCATCACACCTAAGGACCCTTTGGAATCACACCAAAGATATCTTGGAATCACACCAAAGATATCTTGGAATCACTCCTAGAAGAATTCTGGACTCACTCCAGGCTTGGTATGACACCAAGGATCTTGAACTCACTCCAAGTACACTCAAGTATCACACAAGAGTAGGAAATATGCAAAAGGATTATTCATTCTCCCCTTCAAAAGTTTACATCAAGGCTCTATTTATAGGCCACAAGTACAAGATCTAGAAGCTTACTAATTAGTCTAGTTTAAATTCCCAAAAGATACTTCTAGAAAGATCAAAACATAAACCTAAATAAAGACTCTAAAAGACACTTCTAGAACTCCGTAGATTTATGACTCTAAAAGACACTTCTAGAAATTTCTACTAAAATGTGTCTTACACACTAAGATTCCAAAAGATGTTTCTAGAAGCTAAGACACAAAATCGTGACCAAGACTTTTCTAGAATATTCCTAATTATAAACCTAAATTCTAGAATATTCCAAAGACAAAAATACACAAATTCTAGAATCTTCATTTTACCACATCTCCTAGATTTCTCAAAATAATGATCTCCATCAATTAAAATTACAAATATACCCTTGATCTCCATCAATTAGGGTAGCTATGGTGTATGGGAATGAGTGTTGGGCAACTAAGAAACTGGTGTATGAGAATGAGTGTTGGGCAACTAAGAAACACCTACTAGAAAAATGAGCGATCAGAAATGTGTATGCTAAGATAGATGTGTGGTAAGACAAGAAAGGATGGAACTAGAAAAGCCTACATTCGGGAAATGGTAAAAGTAGCACCATTTCTAGATAAATAAGAGAAAAATTGATTAAGATGGTATGCACATGTATGAAGAAGGGCAATAATTGCGCAGGCTAGGACAATTGATAGGATACACACTGAAGGTACCACTAAGGGTAGTGGAAGACCAAAATATGGGTAGATATAATAAAGGCAGGCTTGATAATGTGTAGATTGAATGAGGCAATGGTCACTGCCCAAGTAGAATGGGAAAAAAGGATTCATGTAACCGACCATAAATAAATCGGAACAAAGGCCTAGTTGAGTTGAGTTCAGGGGCGAATTTATGTAGAAGGGTGAGCCCTCCCTAGAATTTTGGAAAATTGTAGACTTCCACTAAAAAAATAACTTTACAGTTAAGCCCCCCTGAAAATTATAAAAGTCCCCCCCCCCCCCCCCCCCCCCCCGACATTTTAAAATTGTCATACAAAGCCCCCTTCCCTTCTCTCTTATATTTTTGAGCTAATTATAAAAGCCCCTCCCTATTATGTTTTTGTGATAATTTTTATACCATTAGCTTATATCATCTACACAAAAAAAAATACACAAAATATGTGTAATTAGGTCCCAAAAAAAAACGGAGGCGCTGCCCCGAACCCCCGTACACTTCCACCTGTATCAAGCCCCCCTGGATTGATTTTCTAGATTCGCCCCTGGTTGAGTTGAGTTGAGTATTAATCAACTCTTACAATCCCCACTTTCTTTAAGCCTTGAAAACTTGAGATAACATGAAAATCCAAAACAATCCTAGAAGATGGAACCCACATATAGCTTTAACTAATGCATGTACCGATATTGACGATCATTGAATATTAAAAGCTCAGTTATTTTTTTCTCGCAAAAATAACTCTAACCAACTAAATGGAAGAGCAGGAACCAAGAACTCACTTTGCAGTGCTAGAAACTGCAGCTCTATGCCCAAGTATATTAACGAGTGCCTCAATTCCAGCCAACCGATGACATTTATGTCTATCGTGAATTGATGCAGTAACTTTGTAATGCATTTCCACTATAAACTGTGTAATCATATGGGCCAGATAATTTGAGAAAAACAGCAAAAGTTAATAGCCTTGAAAGATGATAGGACACGAAAACAAATTAGAAATAGTAAAAGTATAAGTAACAAGCAAAAATATAATGACAAAAATTTACAACGGAAGTAGAATAAGTAATAAAATTGTCACCATAAATACTCTATCCAGGCGGAAAATGTTAATCTTGTCGACAACACCAAAACCCTCGGGGCAATCTTCCCTAAGAAATCAAAACATAAGGAAACTCTTAGACATAACAGCTATGAAGAAAGCAACATAGATTGAAGGGTGCGGGGAAGGTATTTCACATCTCCAAGAATCCATCAACAACTGTTCGAATTGCACGCACAACCGTTTCCCTGGAAAAGAAAGGGAGTGCAGGGTCTGCTGCACAAGAAGCAACAGACAAAATGTGGCTGACAATAGAAACCTGCAAAAGATAAAATGCTGAAACAAATCATATAGCAAGTAAAGAACTACTTATTTAAATGAGTTGAATTAAGACAAACACAAAATATAACTCTTCATTTATGTAGATATAAGCTTTTGTGCATCAAAACCAATCAGATTATTTTTTCTTTGTCGCAATATGCGCCTATGTTAACCCTTTCAGCAAAATAAATACAAGTTTTGGTTCTTGTCCAATTTCCCATGAATATAGGGTCTACAATATCCAATGCCAGAGAAATCATCACAAATCTGCTTGTCACACTAATAGTAAACAGACATGTATGCCAAAATAATCTCAGTTTGTTATTAGCATCCTTGGCAGATCTAAAACAAAACATATAACTAGTAAAACTTAGAGAGGGGCATTTGTGCATATGACGGCCGTATCAACATACAACATCCACTGGTTCTAACAAGAAAGAAGAGCAAACCATTTGTCTATGCAATCATTTCTAAAAAGAAGAGCAAACCATTTGTCTTTTAATGAGTTTGTCTCTTTCATTCTCTGATATCCCAGCAACACTCAAAATTGTTCTCTGAAGTACCACTGCTCCTTTTTCCCTTCCAGACTTCTGACTACAATGCAATGCAATGCAAACTGAAAAGATCGGCACGAAGTAATTCTTCACCAGCACTGCCAAAGGCTGACAGGCAACCTGAACGAAAATTATCAAAAAACCAAAAACATAACAAAAAGTGCAACTATCAATGAATAATAGGAGTTACACAAGGGGGTCCTAATTCTTTCCCAAATAGGCAAACAATATGCAAAGTAAACAAGTTAACCAGTTCCACATAATTCCAATAGGGAGCTTCTAAATACACCCACCACTTCATCATAAAAAAATTTTATACAATTTAACTTCAAAAAAATAGACCTGTAAGTTCAAACATAAAAAACATCATCCAGAAAATAACTCTCTACACCCACGTAAAATCGCCACCCAAATTATAAAATAAGAAAATTAATTAAAAAAAACACCCATGTTGCTTTTATCCACATATTTCAGCTTTGGATCATCAAATCGGTACTTGAGCGAGAAATATAGTATTTTTTGTGAATTTCACGAAACAAATCAATGTTGGAATCGCATTTGTTCGGAACCTAGTCAACCAACCATCAATGCGTTAGTGACCTAACATCACAAGGATGTGCGGCCTTTACCAACCAAACATCATTATTCACCCAACTACGTCCGAACATCATTGTGATCATTGAACCAATTTCAGGAATTAATGAATGAATAAGCCAAACCATAATGATGGAATTCTCAATATCCCACTGTGCATAGCCTACATCGGTAGTGTGAGGTGCTTGTGTCGTCCCATCAACGTATCCCATCTTCCCTTTACCCCGCAACTAAAGAAGCATTGACTGTGACCATGGCAAGTAATTCTGGCCATTGAACAGGAATGTGGTGATTTTTAGGTTTAGGTTTCCCAGAAAAGCTACTAAAGGGTTTGCAATATGAGGTGGTGGTGAACTTCCAGATGATGGACTCTTATCGTCGGCCATAGTTCCAACACGCAAAGGGAAAACCCACAACAATCACACAAAAAAAAAACCAAAGAAGCTAGAGAAAATATCGCGGACTCTAGACAAGCACAATCTTAACTCATACCATGGATCAGTCAAAGGCTGATCAAGGGTCCATAGAGGGACTAGAAATCACAGTGAAATTAAACTCCGATCAAAACGAATGTTGCGTAATGATGTGAGAGGGGAGATGAAAGCTAGAAGAAGAGAAGAAGGTATAGTCGTGGTGTCAGCAGATCTAGTTGATCATGAGACTGTCAGAGGGTGTGTTAGGGCTTGGTGATGTCGGCTGGGGTTGGGTGTAACCTGGGGGATGTCGGCTGGGGCTGGGAGATGCCCTTGTGGTGTTGGCGTGGGCTGGTGTTGCCCTGCTGGCTGTCGACTGGAGCTGATGTGGCCTGGGCTGTCGGGAGGAGCTGGGTGTGGCCTGGGACTGTCGAATGGGGCTGGGTAGTGTGCAGGTGGTGGTGGTGATGCTAGGGTTGTCGAACAGTGGTGGTGGGTTGGTGAGGCTCTGATACCATGTTGACAATCTCAATTAGGTCAAACTTCGGTAACATGAACGGTTACCTTTGCTTTTCTTAAGAAGAGAGAAAAACAATATTACACTTGTGCCCTTAGGCCCATAACAAATAAAATAAAACATTACATAAGCAATCTCTAACATAAACAACTGCAAACAAGTTGTTACACTAACCATTATCAAAATAAGATCCCCCCAAAAAAAATCAGTACCTGGCAGTGCTTCAAAGATACTGGGAGGGTAAACTGGAGAAACACCTAAATTTTAGCGTTTACGCAAGGTGGTTGCTGTTGAGATTTATTTTCCTTTTAGTTATTTCTCTTATTTTATATTTATGTAGGGACTTCCCTGTAACTATTTTTCCCTTTCAATTAATCTTCTCCTTATTAATAAAAAGAGTAGAGATGATTGTTCTCTCTAAGTTTGACCAAATGTTTGTCAACAGGGTATCAGAGCCTTCTCAACACACCACCGCCTAACCCTAGCCTTCGCCGGCCACCAACACACCACCCCTTCCTGCGCCAACCACCAGCATCCCAAACCTAGCCTGCGCCAGCCACCAATACACCTACTACAACCAGTCGCAGCCTCACCCTGGCCTAAACCCTTCCACCGCAACACCTATACACCACCAGCCAACAGCCACCCTAACCTCCCTTCATCAAGCCAACAACCCTAGGCTAGTCGACAGCCTCCCAGACCACCTGGCCTAATCTGGCAGCCTTATTCCTCCTTTTTCCTTTTGTTTCAGCCCTAATCATTGGTTCATACAGATTCAATTGGGGCTGATCCAATCCTTTGTTTCTTCCCTTTCTAGGTTCGGATTCGGACCCATGACCTGTCCATAAAGCAGACAATCGCACCTAGACGGTGCATGTGAGTACTAGGTGTGCCTTGCTAACCATCGTTTTCTTTGGGTAAGTGTAAATTCCCTTCAGCATGTCAACGGAAGGAATTACAACTGGAAACCCTAGTGATAAAGATTCTCCAATAGGTAATGAGAAGCAGTTCCTCGTTATCGAGAATCCTAGATCCAAAATCACCACGGCCTTACTCAATGGTGAAAACTATCTTTCGTGGTCTCAGTCCGCCACATTCTAGCTCCGCAGTCGAGCGAAGTACGGTTATGTTGATGGCACGATCAAGGCATCTAGTCATGAAGAACCCACTTATGCTAAGTGGGAGATCGATAACTATCTGGTTATGAGTTGGCTCGTTCATTCGATGGAGCCCGGTATTGCTGAATTTTTTCTGGAAATGGAAACGGCAAATGACATTTGGTATACCCTTGCACGGACATATGCTAGGAAAGGTAACACAGCTCAAATTTATGAACTTCGTAGGATTATCGAGGTCGAGGTTCAAGGTGATCGTTCTACACTTCAATACTTTACATCCTTATCCACTATGTGGAAGCGTCTTGATCACTTGAAAAATCATCGCCCAGTTTGTCCTATAGATGCTGCTAGTTTTAAAGAATATATTGAGAATGAACGCATTTTTAAATTCCTTGCTGGTCTCAATTCTAAGTTTGTTCAAGGAGTCGGGTACTTGGGATGGAGCCTTTACCGTCACTTAGGGAAGCATTGCATATGTTTAGAACGAAGAGAGCCGCCGTTCAGCTATGCTTTCCCCGGTTTCCACTGATAGGTTTGCTTTGGCCTCTTCCAGTCAGAGAGGGGGTAAGGGCCCTGTTTTCAATTCACGCAAAGATAATACTTCTAAGGGTACTGATGCTAAAGACAAGTGATGTGATTATTGTAATAGACCGGGTATATTCGTGCGACTTGTGGGAAACTCCACGGCCGTACACTATTGACTAAGGGGCGAGGTGGGGGCCACAGTGGCGGCAGGGGCAGCGGGCCCAGGGCTCACTTATCCACTGGTCCTGATTCTTATCATTCAGAGAAGTTATCCACTCCTTTACCTGCTGCCGGGGGTATTAGTAGTGCTAACCTGGAGACATTGAAGCGTATTATGGCTCAGCTGGACACTCCCACGAGTGCTTCTACTTCTTTTGCTCAAGCATGTAATGTTGCTAATTTTTCTTGTGCTTTACATGCTACCTCTCCACAACCATGGATCATTGACTCAGGGGATTTCGATCACATGACTAGTCTATCCAATATTTTCTCTTCTTATGATCACATGAATTGCCTTATATGCATTTGTTTAGAATTGTACACTCAGCATATAGCTGAGCAGTGGAGACTTCCTCCATTGCAGGTGATAAGAGGAAGAACAAGAAGAAGCGTGAGGAGTGAGGCCGTGGTAGTACCGGGGAGCATCTCTTGTATATGTTTTTGTTTTCCATTCCAAAGTTGTAATAAGAGATGTAATGAACTAGAATTTCGTTCTATTAACTTGGAACCTTGAAATGGATTACTAGTTTTGTAAACTGGGGTAGAACTTCTATGATCATGTTTCAGATCGTAGATTTGTAATCGCGAAGGTGTGGTATTTGAGTTTGGACTAATTATAGATTGAATCTGCAGATTGCCTTTAGCTGAGGTAAACCAGTCGACTGGTTCATGAAAACAGTCGACTGGAGGCCTGTTTTGATCTAGTTGCTGCCCCGGAATATTGAAAAGCAGTCGACTGGGTCCCCGACACAGTCGACTGGAATATTGTTTTTGTTTCTGTAAAAGAAACAGTCGACTTGGTGGGAGACCACAGTCGACTGGACTTTATTTTTATTTTAAAAATGGAAAATGGTGGTTCAGTCGACGAGAAGGTTCCAATCGACTGAGAAATTTGCACCACAATCACTGGACGACTTCTGAGATTTTCAAGCTCTCTGTATCTTGCATTTCCAGTCGACCGGACCTGAGATCAATCGACTGGATTGCTGGTTTTCACACAGTGTGTCCTTTGAGTGTTTTCAAATGAGCCAAACTTTTTATAACTCTGATTTTCATGGATTTCACTTATGTTTTCCGCTGCTATTTACTTTAACGGAACTGGATAAGCCTTGGTGGCGTGCCACGTGTCCTATTTCCGCCCGTAGTGGGATGGGTCGTGACACGATGGGACAATTGAGAGGTACAAGGCCAGATTAGTGGCTAAGGGATTTACACAAACTTATGGAGTTGATGGCAAAGAAACATTTGCTCCGGTGGCCAAGATGAACTCTATCAGAATTCTGGTGTCTCTTACAGCAAACTTGGAGTGGCCATTACATCAGTTTGACTTAAAAAAATGCTTTCCTGCATGGCGACTTAGAGGAAGAAGTGTATATGGATGTCCCTCCAGGCTTTGAGGATACTAAGACAAAGGGAAAGGTGTGCCGTCTCAAGAAGTCGTTGTATGGGCTCAAGCAATCACCTAGAGCATGGTTTGATAGGTTTCACAAGCCATGATCAGGTATAGATTTAAACAAAGTCAATGTGATCATACTCACTTCATAAAACGTTCTTCCGGAAATAAGTTGACTGCATTGATAGTTTATGTTGATGATATAGTCCTCACGGGAGATGATGTAGAAGAGATGGGACGGTTGAAGAATTATCTTTCCAAGGAATTTGAGATTCAAGGATTTGGGGAACTTGAAGTATTTCTTGGGGATCGAAGTTGCTAGGTCCAAGGATGGGATTTTTATTTCTCAGAGACAAAATGTATTAGATCTGTTGCAGGAAACAGGGATGCTTGGGAGTAAAGCAGCTGACACCCCAATGGACCCAAATTGGAAAATTAGTGATGACACAAGTGGAGAACCTGTTGACAAGGGGTGATATCAGAGGATGGTTGGTAAGCTAATTTACCTACATCACACTAGACGGGACATAGCTTTCATTGTGAGTATGGCCAGTCAGTTTATGCATTCTCCGAGGTAGGTTCATCTTGATGATGTCTTCAGAATTGTGAGGTATCTCAAGTCAGCACTTGGAAATGGGTTATTCTTTGCTAAGCATGGTCATACTCAAGTGGAGGCCTATACAGACGCAGATTGGGCTGGGTATGTTACTGACAGGAGGTCAACAACGGGATATTGTTCCGTTGTTGGTGGCAATTTGGTTACTTGGAGGAGCAAGAAGCAACAAGTTGTGGCGAGGTCTAGTGCCGAGGCAGAGTTCAGAGCCATGGCACAGGGACTATGTGAGTTGCTATGGATTCGGATTATCCCATTTGACCTTGGTTTTGGGCCTGAAGACTCCATGAAGTTGTTGGATTTTTGAGAGAGCATTTTTCAAGCTTAGAACTCACAATTGTGAGTCTCTCTTTTATTTATAATGAAAGAAAAGGAAATTACAATTGAATCCTTAAACTCTAAATAATAACATAAAGATAAGAAAAATAAAAATTAAAGACTTCTTTCAACACTCCCCCTCAAGCTGGTGCAAAGATATCTCCCATGCCCAGCTTGGCAAAAATAAAGTGAAACGGTCTACTAGTAAGACTCTTTGTCAGAACATCTGCTAACTGCTCTCCAGACTTCACAAAAGGCGTGCTAATGCTTCCATTGTTTAGCTTCTCCTTGATGAAGTGTCCATCAATCTCCACATGTTTTGTTCTGTCATGTTGGACCGGGTTGTGAGCAATACTAATAGCAGCCTTATTATCACATTACAGCTTCATAGAGTCCTTGGGTCCAAACCCAAGATCTGATAACACAATCTGGATCCATAATGACTCACATACTCCGTGCGCCATAGCTCTAAACTCTGCCTTTGCGCTGGACCTAGCCACTACTGGCTGCTTCTTGCTCCTCCAAATTACCAAATTACCACCAACAAACGAACAATAACCCGTAGTCGATCTCCTATCATTTATCAAACCAGCCGAATCAGCATCAGTATAGGCCTCAACTTATGTATGACCATTCTTAGCAAAGAACAGTCCTTTCCCTGGTGTTGACTTAAGGTATCGAATGACCCGAAACACGGCATCAAAATGAGTTTGTTTAGGGGCATGCATAAATTGACTAACTACACTGACTGCAAAAGCTATATCCGGTCTAGTATGGGCTAAGTAAATCAGTTTACCTACCAATTTCTGGTATCTGCCCTTATCAGCTAGTTGTCCATTTGGATCATCCCCCAGCTTTGAGTTATAGTCCATTGGTGTTTCCACCGACTTACTCCCCAACATGTCTGTTTCCTTTAGAAGATCCAAAACATAATTTCTCTGGGATATGAATATTCCTTCCTTGGATCTCGCCACTTCGATTCCAAGGAAGTACTTTAGATTTCCCAAGTCTTTAATTTCAAACTCCTTAGCAAGATAAGATTACAAATTTTTTCATCTCCTCCAAGTCATCACCTGTGAGGACAATATCGTCTACATAGACAATCAAAGCAGTCACCTTACCCTGTGAAGAGTGTTTAATAAAAAGAGTATGATCACCTTGGCTTTGCCTGAAACCATACCTGACCATAGCTTGAGAGAACCGATCAAACCATGCTCTCGGTGACTGTTTTAGTTCATACTCCATACAAAGACTTCTTAAGACGGCACACTTTGCCTCCAGTCTTACTATTCTCAAACCCAAGAGGAATATCCATGTACACCTCTTCTTCTAAATCACCATGCAGAAATGCGTTCTTCACGTCAAACTAATGTAAAGGCACTCTAGATTTGCTGCTATAGTGAATGGAACAATTTCTACAGGCATCTCTTCACAGTTCTCTTTTTCCCACTGAAGAGATGGCTAGGAAGGTTGGAAGTATGACAATGTCTCATCAAAGGTAACATCCATAGACACATACCATTTACGAGTGAGAGGATGATAACACTTGTACCCTTTTTGTGTAGGTGAACACCCAACAAAAACACATTTAAGGGAACGAGGATCTAAATTTCTTCGGAAAGAAGAGTCATTGTGGACAAACAATTAGGAGGAATGGGGAAAATTGAGGACGGGTTAGTAAGAAGTTCGATTGGACTTCTTTTACCAAGCACACGGGTAGGCTGACGATTAATACGATATGCAGCAGTTAGGACGGCCTCTCCCCAGTAAGACTTGGGAAGTGGCATGAAGAACATGGACCCAGCAGACTCTAACAAGTGCCGGTTTTTTCTCTCAGCTACTCCATTCTGTTGTGGAGTATTAGTACACGACGTCTGATGGACCATGCCATGCTCTGAAAAATAGTTAGTGAAACCACTATAGATATATTCCCCCCCCCCCCCCCCCCCCCCCCCCCCCCCCCCCCCTTTATCCGACCGAACAATTTTGACAACTGTACTAAACTGGGTACATATCATTTTATGGAATGTTTGAAAGAAAACACATCACTTTTTTTCTTTCGTCAAATAGACCCTAAGTAGTGCGAATGCAATCATCGATAAAGGTGACAAACCATTTATATCCCTTCAAAGAAATAACTGGATAAGGACCCCAAACATCGATATGAATAATAGCAAAGGGAATAGTACTTTTATTATAACTGGAATAAAATGTAGCACGATAGTGTTTTCCGAGCTCACAGGCCTCACCAGAAATCTCGGAAACACTTTTATTTTTGACCAAGGAAGGAAACAAAAAACGAAGCAAATAAAAAGAGGGGTGTCCCAATCTTTGATGCCATAGCCAAGCCTCTCGAGGGAGTGTCTCGCTCTGTGAATTATGAGCAGCTTGTGTCAAGTTCCCACTAGTAGCTCCATCGGGCAACAAAAAATTGAGACCATTCTCCTCTCTACCACTGCCAATCACCTTCTTCGTGGAGAGATCCTAAAAGATACAGTGAGTAGGAAAAAAAGTTACGCTGCAGTTAAGATCACGGGTAAGACGACTAATTGAAAGACGATTATTCGAAAATTTTGGCACATAAAGTATAGAGGATAAAGACAGAGAATTAGAAACATCAATGACACCTTTACCAGAAACATGGGAAAGGGAACCATCAACAGTTCTAACTTTCTCTTTCCCTGAACACGGATTATAAGTAGAAAACTCAGTAGAAAGACCAGTCATATGATCAGAAGCTCTGGAGTCAATGATCCATGGCTGCCTAGAATTAGTACTTAAAAGCACTTGAACAATTAGCAAAATTACTTTTTGGGCAAAATAAGTAGAGGCACTCGTGGGCGTGTCAAGCTGAGCCATAATACAACGCAGTGTCTCAATATCAGTATGGCCAATATCTCCAAGTGCGGATGAAGGTGAGGAAGCATGTGAATCCCCATAATGAGTAGACTCGGATCCGGTAGTCAACTGATCCCGGGGTCCACTACCCCGACCACCACTACGGCGAAACTCATAAACTTGGGCTACATTCTCCTTCCGGGAGTAAGCCAGAGTGTCCCAAATATCTTGCGCTGTTTCCATAGACAGGAACGGATCTGCTAGTTCAGGCTCCATAGAACGAACTAGCCAAGTCATGATCAAGTAATTATCAACTTCCCACTTTGCATAAGAGGGATCATCGCGACTAGGGGCCTTGACTGTACCATCAACATAACCAAACTTGGCTCGACTTCGAAGTCGGAGAGTTGCCGACTGAGACCATGACAGGTAGTTATCACCATTAAACAGGATAGTGGTGATTTTAGAACCAGGATTCTCGGTAATGAAGGGTTGTCTCTCATTATATAAGAGATCCAGAGGATTCGGCTCTTCAAAGATTTTTCGGGGTGTCCCACCATCCTTAGACATGTTGAAGGTTGAACACACACCCGCTTCACAAGTAAACGAAGGTAGTCAAGTCAACCCTAGTACTCAGAAGTCCAATCTATGGACAAATCATTGGTCCGATCACGGACCTAAAACCTCGAAAACAGAACCAATCAAAACAGCCCACCGATGAACAGTGTCGGTGAACAGTGTCGGTGAATAGCGCCGATGAGCAGTGCTGCGTGAATAGTGTGGCGGTTAGGGTTTGGGATTGATTGTGGATGGTGGTGGTGGTGGTTAAGATGAGTCAAACTCTAATTCAGGGTGGCTTTGATACCATGTTGGATTTTTGAGAGAGTATTTTTCAGGCTTAGAACTCACAATTGTGAGTCTCTCTTTTATTTATAATGAAAGAAAAGGAAATTACAATTGAGTCCTCAAACTCTAAATAATAACATAAAGATAAGAAAAATAAAAAATAAAGACTTCTTTCAACACTTGTACTGTGACAATAAAGCTGCTATCAATATCGCTCACAATCCGGTCCAACATGATAGGACCAAGCATGTTGAAATAGATCGACACTTCATCAAGGAGAATTTGAATAGTGGGATCATTTGCACTCCATTTGTGAAGTCCGGAGAGCAGCTAGCAGATGTTCTTACTAAGAGTTTAGCCAGCAAATTCTTTCACTCTATTCTTGGCAAGCTGGGCATGAGAGACACCCGCTTGAGGGAGAGTGTTGAGATTTGTTTTCTTTTTAGTTATTTCTCTTATTTTATATTTATGTAGGGATTCCCTGTAATTATTTTTCCCTTTCCTTTAATCTTCTCCTTACTAATAAAAACGAGTAGAGACGATTGTTCTCTCTAAGTTTGACCAAATGTTTGTCAACAGTTGTTTTAAGGCTCAAAGCAACCACCTAGTGCAAACCTAGAGGTTATTAAGATATAAAAAAAAAATTGTTTAAAAGAAGAAAAGATAGCCTTGACGCTAGACGTTAGAAACAGAAACTTATTGGGATGTGATACCATGCTACGCTCCATGATATCTTTCATAACTTTAGTTGAGTCAAAATTAATTAATACTTGGAATCAAAGTCTTCGGGTATTTAGGCCCCAATGAAACGGAAAGTACTTAATTAATCAAAGTCTAAGACAAAATATTGAATGTAAAAAACTTTACACAAATACTCGAGATTTCTAACAATTTTAACGAAAGACAAATGGCAAGGATTAAAAAATTCCCCACCTTAGCAACCCAGTTTAGGCTGGAGGAGTCCCCATGCAAAACTAGAGCCGGAAGAAGCCAATGACAACAATACTGCATGAAATTACTAGGCTCCATATTTGAAACAAAAAGATCCCGAATCTGCATAGACCAAGAATAAAAATTATGAGTTGGAATTGGTTCTTTGCCCACATTTAGTCACATTCAAGTAGATCTTACACTGTAAGATATGGTTAGTTTACCTCAACAAGTGAAACTAAACTTACACCACAAGAGACCCAACTAAAGAGAATTGATCCTACAAGTTCCTCCAAGAACTGCAAAAATTAAAATAATAATAATAATAAGTAAATATATACTCCCTCCGTCCCATTTTATGTGTCCCTTTTTGGGAATCCAACTATTTAAGGGGACAAAAAGAATCTACACCTACTTTCCACAATTGCCCATAATCATTGCACTTGCTTTTTTTGTTTTGTTTTGGTATTGATTGCAAGGAAGGGTAGTTTGGGAAACTAAGTAAAACTTGCATACTAATTTAGGAAAGTGGACAACAATTTTGGGACATACCAAAATAGAAAGGAGGACACATAAAATGGGACGGAGGGAGTATAAGCGATCGTTCGTCTCAACATTTGAAGAATCATTCATTAAGTGATTGTTCGCCACAAAAATGCTAATCCCAAACGGGCTCTAAATCGAAGTGTTGGAAAGAGAGAAGCTACATTTGCACCTTAAACCTAGTCGTGTACTGAAGTTGTCTGGAGAGATTATCTAGGACTGCATTGACCAACTCCCTGCAGGACAAGTTTATGGATATTAACCAAACCTACTTTGGCTATCTATATCTACAGAAAAACAAATCAACCAAGGAAAATTTTGTACCTCTGGCAAGGATCCATTGCAGAAAGTACACACATCATAAAAACAGCCTGCATCATATCCATCCAGTAAATAATTACACAATATCTTTAAGTCACCGAACCAATAAAAATAAAAGATTTATGGGTGAAAAGCACTACAAGTGCAATCAGATACAGCACCATCCAGATTAGCAAGAAGCCAATCAACTTGTTTCAGATTAGGTAATATATAAAGAAACATATAACTATAACTCATATGTGAAAAGTTTCAAAAGGTATGAAGCTTAGTTGAGAAATATTTTTTAACTATGAGTGTAGGAAAGGTCCTAAAGCCATATTGCACAGGGGTGACTTGAAACCAATAAAAGAAGGATCATACGTTCCAATAAATGCAGATTTGTAATAAAAACGTAGATATAAGATTCCAAATAAATGGCAGAACAAATACTAAAGCATCCAGTAGCAGCAATTATAGCAATGCATGGGAACAGGAATAAATTTGTGTATGCGGAAAAAAATATGTTGACACCCAACTACACTTTTTTACAACAAAGATTAATGGTAATAGCTTAGTCATCTTAGTGATATAGTTAAAATTTTATTCACCTCTTAGCCATCCTGGAGAGGCATTGTAGAACTAGTTTGTGTTGAATTGGAGCATCCAACCCAAAACCAATTGGCAAATGGGTGGAGTAGCCCCATGATCTTATATATTGAGTAGCAAGGCTTTAAATTCCCGATGTGGGATTACAATCTCAACAATTTGCACACTCAACAGATAGGTTTCCCAGGAAGCAAACTTGTCTTTTTATCTGACTTCACATAAAAACTCAAAGAGATACAGCATACATCAGACTATCAGACTGTTAAAGCTTGATATACATTGTTGGACCCATTTTCTATGAGCTTAAACTTTTGTAGTAATCGGTAAATTAACACGGTATCCGAGCCATGTTTGTGGGAGGTCTTGGGTTCAACTATCCATCCCCAATTAAGGCTCTATTTGGTTCATGGATTCTGAAAAGGGAAAGGATACAAGAAGGAACACTAGTTCCCTCATGTTTTCCACGGTGTTTTCCTTCATGCTTAAATAACATTAAAATTGAAATTTTCTAAAATGTAACTGTAATGTATGAATAAAGGAGGAAAATGACTCACAACAATCAAAATGTTTAATTCATTTAGCAACTTATTCTCTTTTCTTTCCTATTTCCTCATCGTTTTCCTTAGTGTAAAGATTAAAAGTATGATGGGAATATCTCTTTTGGTATATTCAACATAACATGAAAGAATACAATGAACCTTTATATAGGCTTGGTCTAACCTGGACTGTTTACTCTTTAACCGATGTGGGACAACCACATATATACATATACTATATTTACACATATACCCTTTAACACTCCCCCTCAAGCTGGAGCATACATATCATATGCACCTAGCTTGTTACAAATATATTTCACACGTGTCCCACCCAATGCTTTAGTAAACAAATCCGCTAACTGGTCTGCAGATTTAACATGAACTGTATTAATCACTTTCTGTAGGAGCTTTTCACGAACAAAGTGACAATCAACCTCAATGTGTTTCGTCCTCTCATGAAACACAGGATTCGAAGCAATATGAACCGCTGCCTGGTTATCACAAAATAGGTTCATAGGTTCGGACTGGGTGAACCCAAGTTCCTCCAACAAATGCTTCATCCATACTAACTCACAAGTAGTATGCGCCATAGCCCTATATTCTGACTCAGCACTAGATCTAGCAACAACGGTTTGTTTCTTGCTTTTCCAGGACACAAGATTTCCTCCAACAAGTACACAGTACCCTGTAGTAGACCTTCTATCACTAGGAGATCCGGCCCAATCTGCATCTGTGTAGCTCTCAACTCGAATGTGACCATGATCCTTATACAACAAACCACGGCCTGGGGCCCCCTTGAGGTACCTCAAGACTCGTATCACTGCATCCCAATGTGTAGTCCGAGGAGAGTCCATAAACTGACTAATTACACTAACTGCGAAGGCAACATCAGGTCTCGTGACCGTTAGATAGTTAAGTTTCCCAACTAAGCGTCTGTACTGTCCTGGATCATCAAGTAGCTCCCCCTGATCTGGCAATAATTTGGAATTGGGATCCATAGGAGTATCCAAAGGTTTTGATCCCAACATTCCTGTCTCAGTCAGCAAATCAAGAACATATTTTCTCTGAGATAAGCAGATCCCTTCACTAGACCTGGCCACCTCAATGCCTAAGAAATACCTAAGTTGCCCCAAGTCTTTGGTCTGAAACTTGATTTGTAAGAAGGATTTCAACTCCTGAATGCCCTTAGAGTCATCACCAGTAATGACGATATCATCAACATAAACAATTAACAGAATCTTCCCTGCTACAGTGCGTCTATAGAAAACAGAATGGTCAACACCACATCTCTGAAGACCAAACTCAGCAATTACATCACTGAACCTGCCAAACCAAGCACGAGGAGACTGCTTCAAACCATAAAGAGACTTTTTTAATTTGCAAACCAGACTAGACTCCCCCTGAGCAACAAACCCAGGTGGTTGCTCCATGTAAACCTCCTCAAGGAGGGTACCATTCAGAAATGCGTTCTTAACATCCAACTGATGAAGGGGCCAGTGATAAGTAGTGGCCAGTGAGATGAAAAGGCGAACAGAGGCAATCTTGGCCACGGGAGAAAAAGTCTCTGAATAATCAAGTCCATAAACTTGAGTGTAGCCTTTGGCAACAAGGCGTGCCTTCAACCGATCCAGAGTGCCATCTGGATGAACCTTAACTGCATACACCCAACGGCAACCAACCACAGATTTCCCTGGCGGGAGAGGGACCAAGTCCCAAGTACCAGTTTCCTTAAGGGCACACATTTCATCTTGCATAGCTTGGTTCCAACCAGAATGGGCAAGTGCCTCTGCAACATTCTTAGTAATAGATATGGTAGACACGGAAGCAACAAATGAAGAAAATGTAGGAGATAAATGATCATAAGATACAAAGTTAGAAATAGGATGAGAAGTAGTGCAAGAACGCTTACCCTTTCTGAGAGCAATGGGAAGATCTAAATCAGTCGGTTCTGGAGGAGAAGATGGCGGATCTGAGGACACGGTACGCGGAGGCGGAGCAGCGGAGTCCAATAGAGTCTCTGGACGTGGACGACGAGTATAAACTTGCAAATCAGGCCGAGACAAGCGGGTGGAAGCATCATGAGTAGGTGGTGTAGTAGTTGGGATAGGAGAGACAGGAAGAGGAACGGGAAGCATAAAATCCGGATCAGTAGCCGAGTGGGACTCTGAAAAAAAAGGTTTAGACTCGAAGAATGTGACATCGGCAGAGACAAAGTACCGATGAAGGGAAGGACTGTAACAACGGTACCCTTTCTGAGTCCTAGAGTATCCCAAGAAAATACACCGAATGGCTCGTGGGTCTAATTTGTCAGTACCAGGAGCCAGCTGATGAACGAAGCAAACACACCCAAAAACACGAGGAACGATCGAGAAAGATGACACAACAGGGAACAAGCTGAAGTGTGGTGTGCGGCCATTGAGAATAGAAGATGGCATACGGTTAATCAAATAACAAGCGGTGAGAACAGCATCCCCCCAAAAAACTTTTGGAACACGCATTTCAAATAACAAGGTGCGTGTGACTTCTAATAGGTGCCTATTTTTCCTCTCGGCAACACCATTTTGTTGTGGTGTGTGTACACAAGAAGATTGATGAATCATGCCAGAATGTGTCATAAAAGTACTGAAAGGGTCAGAATGATATTCCTTTGCATTATCACTTCGAAGAACACGAATTGGCACACCAAATTGAGTTTTAATTTCAGCACAAAAAGCACAAAAAATAGAAAATAACTCAGAACGATTTTTCATTAAATATAGCCAAGTTACTCTTGAATAATCATCCACAAAAGTAACAAAATACCGATACCCCTTTTGGGAGGTTATACGATGAGGACCCCATACATCAGAATGCACTAATTGAAAAGGACTAGACGCTCTTTTATTGACCCGGGGAGCAAATTGAACACGGTGATGCTTCCCCAACTGACACGACTCACACTCTAAAGAGACACAACAGTTAAGATCCTTAGTCAACTGACCAACATACATTAAATTAAAGGACGAACGAGGTATGTACAAAACAGAAGACAAGGATAAAGACGAAGAGGGTTGAGCCGTCCCGATTCCTTCAACAGGAGTCGAGGACCCATCCGCTAAAGTGATTGGGGGAAGAGACGATGACAGCCGGATAGATGTAAAAAGACTAGATATACCTGTCAAATGATTACTAGCGCCAGAATCAATTACCCATGGGGAAGAACCTGAAGCAATGCAAGCAGTATGTGTACCTCCATGCTGAGCTAAGGAAGCAGATGAGGTGGATGCCTGGTGTGCTGCCTGATACTGAAGCAACTGAGAGTATTCCTCGCGAGGAACAGAAACGGTATCCATAGGAGTTGAAAAATAATGAACAATTGCTGTGAATAGTGACTGTGAATAGTAACCGATGAACAGTGACTGTGAATAGTGCCGATGAACAGTGATCGATGAACAGTTGCTGATGAACAGTGATCGATGAACAATTGCCGATGAACAGTGATCGTGAATAGTAGCTGCTAGGGTTAGGGTTTATGTTTAAAGAAGAAATAAAATCAAATCTTCAAACAGATTTGACAATCCGAACTTCTTGATTCACGAAGAAGGCGGAAAAACAGAGATAATGAGCAATCCCAGAGGCGGGAGGCTCTGATACCATGTAAAGATTAAAAGTATGATGGGAATATCTCTTTTGGTATATTCAACATAACATGAAAGAATACAATGAACCTTTATATAGGCTTGGTCTAACCTGGACTGTTTACTCTTTAACCGATGTGGGACAACCACATATATACATATACTATATTTACACATATACCCTTTAACACTTAGTAACCAAAGGAAAAGGTTTTCCTTATGTTTTTTTTTTTTTTTTTCCGACACTAAATCCAAGAACCAAACAAAGCCTAAGAGCTTAAGCTTTTAGAGTAATTGTTAACTTAACATGGATAAATTGAAGACATACCATACATATATCTATGATTAGACTCAGTAGCAGAACCCGTAAGCAAAAGGTAGAAAAAATTATTTTTAAACCATCACGTATACAAACTTCAACTTACCATTGTTAAGAGTAATTTATCCAAAGTTTGAATTTTTCACAACCAGTTTCCTGCAAATCTCGAAGTTTTCATATAACAAGTGTTTTATTTTTAGTTGATTATGATAAGAATATGAAGAAAATTAATGACGATAAGGTTTCAAATGCCAACCCTTCTCCTTCTTTACATGTAAAAAGTTTTATTACTTATGTATGACAGTTTTAGCGATTGTATTAATTGCTCACTTGATTTTTATCTATTTAACTATTTCTCATTGTATTTACATCATTCAATTGATGTTCTCAACTAAATAGAATTGCATATTAATTTTTAATAGTATGTTTATAATAATTCTCATGATCGAATTCGATTTGGGTTGAATCAGCTAGGAAAAATAATGAACCTTCTACATAGCTTACCCAAAATCTTTAAAAAATCATGCCTTTATCTAAGTTGAGAGGTTTATGGGCAAGCATAAGGCTGAGTAGTAAATTTCCCTTCTGCTTTTCCAAATAAAGCAAATAACTACAAAGAAGCAAAGCTTGGACAGTCAACCACAGCTTTCATATTCCAAGAAGATAAACAATGGAATATCTACCGAATAAGAGTCTGTTCGGGATAGCTTTCTGGGGGCTGACTGTCACTTATTTGAGATTATTATCAATTAATGAAAATTTTGAGTCCGTTTTGCAACCATCTTTTGAAAGCGTTTTCAAGACCCAATTTCACTTTAAAGCTGAAAGAGAAAATATACATATTATATATATATTATTTTTAAAACCGCAAATTGCTGTTTTTATTTTATTATTTTTTTAAGCTAAATCAGACCTTTACACAAATTTCCATTGAAATGTGTCATTTACGTAAAAAGTCCTCGTTCATTTTTGCAAAAGGCCGCGAGTATCCGATAATTATAGGTTATATTGTCCTTGGCCATTTCATATAGAAAAATCACTTTTCTCCATTAGATTGCCAACACTCTTCTCCGGAAAATCCTCTTACTCACACAGCGATATTAAACACTAAACAGCTTTTTAGAACATCTCTATAAAAAAATCTCTTTTAGAAAAAATCTAGGAATCAAAAAATCTTTTATTCCCATGGTACCCCCAACGAACTCTAAATGATCCAATATTCCACATGTCCTCTAAAGTCATATGTTCTTTGTTTCCTATGGATCAATTGTCAACTCATTAGGCCTTGTTTCAAGTTCAGCCTAGTGTGGCTTTGTTCATTACATTGCCAAGGACCTAACTCTCATCTTCATATACTCCACCGTTGCTTTATAGATGACCAGGGAATAGGATTTGCTATTAACTCATGATTGCAACATAAATACCTCTAGCTCCATCTTCTCACTGAACAAAGCAAGATGCATGAGAGTAACAATAATAGTCTCCATTGTTGGACGAGGCTGGGTACTAGCAGCCAAGACTTCATTAGCTGTGATGACTTTTTCTTTTGAGGAAATCACCAACTTCGCCCCAAAATTTTTACTGGAATGACAACAATAGTTCCAATAGAAAACCCGTTAAGAAACAAGATACCAGAAAATAATGTCCTCATCATGAGGCATACAACATAATATCAGTTCAAATTTTAATTTCCTCGTAGAGACTAACTTTTGCAAGGTAACAATAAATGAAGAAAGCGAATAGGAAAAAGTGGCAATAATTCCTTAGCATAAACTAAAACCTTTATGAGAGCATGCCAGACATTGCATAATTATTATTGATCTAAACAATTTGCTTTTGATCCTTCCACTATAGTGCTTTCTCCTATTACGCCTCTAAATTTAATTTCAGACAGAAAATAAGGCATTAGGAAAGCTAGATATAATAAGACTCTTCAGACATAGTAACCACCACCTATGTAGCACGGATACGGACACGTGACACGGACAAGATACGACACGGAGACAGCGAAACGGCAAATCCCAAAAATATAGGATACAGAGACGGCTAGGTGTAAGGATCCATCTCAAGCAAGCAAGAATTGAGAGAACAGTAGAGATTCAAAACAGAAAAAATACAAGAAGAAATGGAAAATAAATGAAGAAGGAAAGGAAAAGAGAATTAACTTGCAATTACTGGTTGCAAGACCACAAGTAGATTAAACCAATATCATACCCAATGCCTACAAATGGAGTGAATCTCTCACATATAGTGTGCAGAGAGAGAGGGTGATGAAAAGTGTGAGATGCATGTGAAGGACATGTGCTCAGCCAAAACAGTTGGAAATACAGAAAATGAAATAAAAGGTGCAACAGGAAATTAGGGGCTGTTTGGACATATGAGTGCATTTACTGTGGTCCTAACAATCCACCCCCCATAGAATCAAGCTCGTCCTCGAGCTTGAACTTTTGTAAATTGTTTTGCAACTCCTTAGCTTCCACCCAGCTTATGTCTTGGACGATGGCCAGTCCAATTCTTTTTCCAATTTTGACAAAATTCATCCCCCATGAAGAGTTCAAAGCACTTCCGAAATTTGTTGATGACATATTTGTGCTGAGAAATAAGTTCTGAATCAGGTTCTGTTATCTTCTTGAGTGTTTCATCACGTGGAGGCACACCAGCATCTGGGTGATTGTTTTCAACTCAAGATGACGGTAGAAACACTCCAAAACATGATTTGAAGTTAAGTCAGGCTGCAGAACTTCCTCTTCACCATTTGGTGCCAGGTCAAGCATCTTTACTAAATTATCTGCTGCCTCTTGTTGTTGTTCATTTGAATGTGATGATAAAGGAAAATAGCTGAAAGAGGGGAACTGAAACTCACGAACATCCTCAGCAAAAGGAAGTACATTGAAGTAGAACGAATCAGGTATATTATCTATGACAGATACATTTGGAGTCAATACCCCAACAACTACATTCCCTTGCCCTTGTCTCCATACACAACGAAGAATTGCTACTTTATTCATTTCCTTCATAGCCCTTGCTAAGGCAGAAACTGCAAGAATTGCCTTTGTATTGCCCGGTTCAGCAATGAAGATGTTGACATCTTTCATATAATAGTCGCATTATGTTTGAGGCATCTGTAAATCCGAGAATCTTCACACTCTTCTCTGGCTGAAACTTACATAGCTTCCCATTCAGGTGATGATATAGGAACTACTTGGGGTCCATAGCGATAACGGATAACCTTTAATTCTTTGTTCTGGAGGCACAACTTTACTAGTATCTTCAGCACTTTTATACTCATAATCGACTTTGATTTCATGAGTGGCAAATTTATCTGTGGGAGGTGCTTTATCACAATACTTTTTCAGAGTGAGGAACTTCTCTTCGGATGTTTTCTTGTAAACCCATACCTTTATCTTCATCTTGGGGCTCAGTTCAAGATCACCCTTGTATATTGTGACAGGAGATATATTCCGTGTCCTAAGCGCACCCAATAATGAAGTTGGACTCTCGACATGCACTATTTTGAACAAGTTTTCTTTGAAAATGTAGTCAACACTATATCATTTTCCAGAATCTTTGAAAAAATACTCAACAGTATAATCGACATGAACATGAACATGAACTCTTCATGTTCCAGAATCTGTGATTGTAATGCTGTTTTAGCATGTTCCGAGGGTGCTCTCTTATGAAGAAGAAATCTCAAGCTGTTAATATTGAGAGCATTGGTGCCACCTTTAGTCTGATCTTGAATATCAAAGCTTTGCAACACAAAACCCACTTTTTCACTATCTCTTCCCTTTACTTTCACAATGGAGGTGTAACCACAATATCTTACGTTGACAAGTAGATTTTCCAAAAGTTTCTCCATGTCTATAATCAATACAAAAGCTAACTCACTCAAGCCATCATCAATCAAATTCCAATCAACTAAACTTCTTTTAGGCATTTTCTCTGAAAATTCCCAAGCAATCTTAAATCCATGTTTTGATTTCGAGTACCCACCAATTTTTGTATTGCGAATTATCAAATTTACCTTCACCCGCGTATAGAAAAGCATTGCAAGTGCCAATTTCATCTTCCTGAACTTCATAGTTCCTGCCCTCATTGTGTTGAAGGAAACTAAGTCTGGCTCTAACATTCTATCGAACACTTGACGAATAAATTCATGATAACTCCCATTTCTAAAATACATATAAATCCTACATTTGGGTTTATGGATATAATCTAATGATATATGCGCTGGGGTTTGAATAGGGGTTGGTGGTGGTGGTGGTGATGTCGTGAGGGAAATGGGGTCGGTAACAGTGGATAGAGGGGCTAACTTAACAAGTTGGGTAATGAAGGAAATGAATAAAGTAGCAATTCTTCGCTGTGTATGGAGACAAGGGCAAGGGAATGTAGTTGTTTGGGTATTGGGGATGAAATTTGTTTTGTAACTTGAAATGGTGGTACTCGGGTTTGAACAATACGTGGGAATTTCAAGTTCGAAACTGGAATTGGACATGGATTAATATGGCTAAGATGCTCAGAGTGTGTGTAATGCTTCTCAAATGAAATCCGGGGCAGTGGTGGTTGAACCGATGGTGGTGGCGATGGGGGTTGAAGTGGTGGTTGTTCACAGATGTGTGGGATTTTATGAGAGTCTGGAGTTTGAAACAGATGCTTCGAAGAAAATTTATCGAAAACCTCGGAAACGACTCTTTGAAGCCTTACCTGAAGATCTTCTATGAAATTTTGGATATGACATTGGCAATGTTGAGTCTGAAATTCAGATTCACACCATTGCAGATGAGATGATGATGGTTGGTATGGTTCTGCTATGACAATCGGAAAAGCTCCGCTTGAGAAGAGTTGATTTCGAAAACCATAGCCGCAAGCTTGTGGTTGAGATTATCGTCCCATGTCGATCGGAAAATAGTTGGAACTGTGTGGTAGTCCTTCCATGGCGACCGGAAGCATAGGCACAAGGGTAAGGTGGTCCTCTCATGGTGACCGAAGCATGGCTGGGGTGTGGTGGTCCTTCCATGGTGATCGGAGCATGGCTCTGATACCAATTGTAAGGATCCATCTCAAGCAAGCAAGAATTGAGAGAACAAGTAGAGATTCAAAACAGAAAAAATACAAGAAGAAATGGAAAATAAATGAAGAAGGAAAGGAAAAGAGAATTAACTTGCAATTACTGGTTGCAAGACCACAAGTAGATTAAACCAATATCATACCCAATGCCTACAAATGGAGTGAATCTCTCTCATATAGTGTGCAGTGAGAGAGGGTGATGAAAAGTGTGAGGTGCATGTGAAGGACATGTGCTCACAGTCAAAACAGTTGGAAAATACAGAAAATGAAATAAAAGGTGCAACAGGAAATTAGGGGCTGTTTGGACATATGAGTGCATTTACTGTGGTCCTAACACTAGGATACTTCGAATAAAAAACTATTTTTTGAATATAATTTAATTTTAAGGAAAATAAAAAATTAGCAGGGAGGATTAAACATCAACATTACATTACTTATCCAACCAAAAAGAAAATTTCAATTTGTAACCTACTTAAAAAAAACCCTAAATTAAAAACCCTTTTTGACTCATGTAATAACTAATAAAGAAAGAGTACAGATGAAACAAGATTTAAAAAGAAAGAGTCTAAGAGGCTAGGGCTTATATGATATTATGATATACGTACTTATATATCATTTTATTTTCTCAATATTTTGTTTGTACATTTTAAAAAGATCACCATTCCTCAAAAAAAAAAAAAAATAATAATAATAATAATAATAATAATAATAATAATAATAATAAATAGGACTACTAGGCCAAAAGTGTCCCAGGAGTGTCCCCCAAGGAACACTTATTTTAAAAAGATCACCATTCCTCAAAAAATAAATAAATAAATTGAACCACCAGGCCAAAAGTGTCCCAGGAGTGTCCCAGAAGTGTCCAGGCGTGTCTTGCCGTGTCCCAGAAGTGTTCGACAATATGATTCAATTTAAATTAATCCAGACACTTCCATAGCCGTGTCCCGCACGTCCCTGCCGTGTCCATGTCCGCAGAGTGTCGGGAACGCAAGCGACACCCCAAATGAAGCGCCTGTGCTACATAGACCACCACCAAATGTCAATGCCAAAAGATATCAAGGTGTCACCAATATTTGTCAAATGATAGACAAGAATTGCCTCCTTGGTCCCCAACTACCTGGCGTGCCAGCCAAAGAATTCCTAAATTTATTCCTTTCCACTACTCTACTCATAGCCCTTCCTTAGAGCCTCATCACCAAGTGAAGAATAATGAGGGAAAGCTAGTATGCTACTAAAGTCATACATCTGCCAAGGAATCTTTAAGAGTACCATTCACCGTGATAGAACGAGGGGAAGTTAATATCCTGCCTCAGACCCCTTGCCCTGCCAAAGAATTCAGCTAGAGTACCAATCACCAAGCTGGAGAGTCGAAGAAACAATATAAAAAAACCTAACAATAGGAGAGAATGTGATTTCTCTCTATTCGAGTACAATTCAAGAAAATGATTTCTCTCAATTAGAGTACCATTCAAGGAACCAAAATGACACAGGTTATGGAGGACTTTTCGAAGTTCATTAACTCTCAGGGATTAATGGACATTCTTGATGTAGTACTTTATACTTAATAGTGGAACTTATATTAGTAGTACTTTATGCTTATTAGTAGTATCTTTTATGTTATTTGTTTTAGTTGTCATTTAGTGTTGGTCACAAGCATGTGAGGTTAGAATGGGTTAAATAGGGTATAAATAATAGGCTAGGGCTAAGAGAAATAGTTTTAGGATAATTTGATATTGATTTGGTTGTAAACCAAGGGAGCTTTAAGCTCTTTAATGACCCACACCCTAATCTCCTTGATTTCTTCCTATTTTGTGTGCATCGATCTTCAAATGCAAATTTTGAATGCATCATTTGGTATCGAGCCAATAATTGAAACTGAATGAGGAAAATTGTTTGCATCTCATCCAAGAGGTCATGTTTGGAATCAGAAATCTCGACCGACAAGCAGTGAGAGTCGCTATTGATGAGCAACTGCCTTTGCAAAAATATTTAACCAAACACAGTTTCAATAAATCGACTGTTTCAAAGGAGTTTTACAGAGCTACAACTGAGTCGACCTGCAGATTTAGAGTCGTAACCACCACCAAAATCTCCCAGAGACCCGACAACTGTGTTGCAACCAGAATTCCAAAGGAATTGGACTCCCAACCATAATTGCGTAGGAACCAAACAGTGTCTGAACTCATTCAACAAGGCATGAAGGACCTGCGCATGCATCGAACTCAGCCAATTGGGATCTTGGTTTAGCCTTGAATTCAAGCTCATGACACCTACCGAACCATATCAAGACCTGCCCAGCAAATTTTTGGACCAGTTTGTGAGTTGCAAACCAACTCCAACAGATTGTGAACCCGCCGAGTGCATCAAACCTTGCCGGTGGCTTGGTTTTCTTCCGGTGAAGTTTTCCGGTGACTTCCTGTGGTGCGAAGGGCTGAACATTGTTCGAAATTGGTACAACACCAATCTAGGTGGCTAGGTTGAATTTTCAGAAAGGTATATCATAACTTGGGAGGCTGATTTGGTTCATTATTGGTTTGTGTTGGTTGTGAGATGGCTTATTGTTGGGTTGTGGCTAGTTGTTTATTTGTGGGTTGAAAATAGACTCTATTTGGTAGTAATTTGTTGTTGGTTGGTTTGGTATTGGCTTGTGGTTGAGATTCGACTATATTTTCTACAATTTTGGTGTCAATTTGATTGTAAGTTGGTATGGCTCAAAGAGGAAGAGGTAGAATGGGTAGAGGATGGGGTTGATTTGTCACATCCTGTGGACCTAATGGTACCCAACATCATGGATCAAGATTTCCTTTTCTTTCCATCTAAACGGCTGAAACGTTTCCGTTTCCTGGGACATGGAAACGAAACAGCCATGGAATCTCGAAATTCCATGGATTCCATAGAAATGACTTTGTTTCGTTTCTTTCCATCAAAACAAAACTATGATTCCACATCGTTTCATTTGCTACATCGGAAACATGATTGTTTCCATCGAAATACTCCAATGGATGTGTACTTGTCATATGAACAATCATTTTATTTTGGAGATGGCTTATTAGCTTACTATGTGCTTAGGTGTAACTTTTGTATTCTATGAAGTGTTTGACAGTTATCCTCATTTATTTTTAATTTGAACTACATATTTTTAGTGTAACTACATATATAGACCTCTCAAAGGTTCAAATAATCATTTATTAGCTTTATAAGTGCATACAGTTAAGATTGAAGTTATGTTTCCCCATGTTTCTCAATGTTTCCAATTTTTTTCCGGTGTTTCCACATGTCTCCGAAATGTTTCGTTTCTGGGCAGACCGAAACGAAATTTTGATCCTTGCCCAACATTATGAAATAAAGGAATTAAGAAAGTAAATGGTTCCCTTAACCCTTAAGGTGAAGCGTTTGCAATCTTCTTGTGATAGGATTCAAATTCCGAAATTTTATGGTAACAGATCAGAGTTTGATGATTGGGTGAAAGACGTCGAAAATCTATTCAATTGCTATAATGTGATTAAAGAAACGAAAGTGAAATTGGTGGAGTACAGTTCGAAAGGAAGCGTTGGGGATTGGTGGAAACAAATTAAAAGCCTTAGAAAGAGAAGGGGAAAGCCAAAAACTAAGGATTGGTACACAATAACAATAAGTGTGGAGTTAACACACCATTCTTATAATTCAGACCTTGATGGTGAACCAACGTTTGATAACTATTTGGACGGAGAACCTATACTTGATGATTGTTTTGGAAGTGCGTTTTGTAAAACCCTAAACCAAGAGAATGACAAGGAATTCCGTGAGGAACCGGTATTAGATTATTATTTTGAAAGTGAGTGTGAAGAAAATATAGGCAAAGTAAACGACTTAGGAATTGGAAAAGGAGCCACTATTTGATGATTGTTATGAAAAGGAGCCAATATTTAATGAAGAAAATATAGGCAAAGTAAACGACTTAGGAATTGGAAAAGGAGACACTATTTGATGATTGTTATGATAGTGGGTTTGAGGATAAGGAAGTGGACTTTATTGAACTTTTTTGGTCACCAAGGAAGAGTGGTGTTGCTTCACCCAGCTATGAAAAGGAGTATGGCTATGAATGTGAGGATCTACCATGTCATTGATTGTCCCGAAGGTCTTCCTTGTGTTGATGGTGACGAGGAGGTTGGTTTGGGAGCTTTTGTTGAGGGGTTTGTTGAAAGTGCCAACTTCGGGATGCCGACATGGGAAAAGTGTGACATTGAATCGAGTGATATTGGGATTGAGGAGGGGATTTGAAAATGAATATATAGGTAACTTTACGGCCATCAAACGAATTGGGCATTTGGAGATCAAAGCTCCATCTTATTTCCTCTCTTAAGAGTTGAAGATGCAAATGAGTATGCAATGGCAACCATAACATTTTCCATGATTAATACCAAGAGAAAAGGCCACAGCCAAAATGCAATTGAGGAAGCTAATTCCTAAACTTGAGGACAAGTTTCCTTTTAGAGGGAGAGCATGACGTAGTACTTGATACTTAATAATGGTACTTACATTAGCAATACTTTATGCTACATTACTTGATTCATTTATGTTATTTGTTTTGGTTGTCATTTGGTGTTGGTCACAAGTATGCGAGGTTAGCATGGGTTAAATATGGTATAAATAGTAGGCTACGGCTAGGAGAAAATTAGTTTCGGGATATTTTGTAATTGATTTTCTTGTAAGGCCCAGCCCATTCAACCCCTTAAAACCCAGGTGTTAAGAAGAGGGGAACTAAAGTCTTATAAACTGCACAGAGGGGCCACAAATGGGCGATGTGGGACATTCCAACATATTTAGTTGTGAACAAAGGGAACTTTGAGCTCCTTAATGGCAATTATCTTCCCAAACCCAATCTCGTTGATTTCTTCCTATTTTGTGTGAATCGGCCATCAATTCCAAATTTTGTATGTATCAATTCCACTGGTATGTGCCACGTTCATTGGATCTAAAATTGGGAGAGTACAGTTTCTCCACAACATACACACTAGATGAGAAAAACGACATTCCAAATATTTAGGTTTGAACGAGCCAACGATGGATTAGATTACAAATTTGGGACCCACCACCAATACGTTTAGATTACTTGGAGGCAAAAATATAGGTTTAAGCGCTTAAAAAGAGTACACAAGTCCAATAATAAAGGTAATTGTTTCATTCAACTAATATTGGGTGATTGTTGCTGAAAATAATTTTTCATGAACAGAAAAGACTTACACTTAACATTCTCTCTTGCTCAAATGTCAAAATTTAAATTTGTTGGAATTAGGGGATTTTATCCCGGATTTTATCCCGGATTTTATCTTGTTATTTATGGTCATATATATGACCCACATTCAAGTAGTTTTATTTCTTTCCTTTTTTCTTATTTATTTCCTTTCCTTCTTTATTCACCTTGTAACATTATATATACTTTGGGACGTACAGTAATAAAATTATCCTTTGCCAATTCAATTTGGTATCTGAGCCTAAACTACCAAACCCTGGGCCACCCAACCCAGCCGACTACCAACACACTTGCGGCAGCCCCTGCTGACCACCACCTGCCTGCACAAGCCCTAGCCGACCACCACATTTCCTACGCCAGCCCTCGCCGAGGCTCTCCAGCACTTGTCGAAGCCTCCCTCAGCCTCTGCGCCTCTAGCAAGTCTCTCGGCTTAGACAGGTAGCTGTCCAGCTGCCTTTTTCATATGACTGGATTCTCGATTCTGGTGCAAATAATCATATGACTGGTGAGCTTTCTGTTTTTACTTCACCTTTTACCTCCATTAAAAAGTCTGTACGTATCGCAGATGGATCTTTCATTCCCATCTGTAGTCAGGGAGATGCCCGATTATCCCCAGTCATCACCCTCTCATCTGTGTACTATGTTCCTAATTTTGCTTTTAACTTGCTCTCTGTTAACTGCCTTTTCAAAGATCATAATTGTGTAGTAGTCAAGGATCAAAATTTCCTTCTGTTTCCATCGAAACGGCCGAATCGTTTCCGTTTCCGGGATCATGGAACGAAACAGCCATGGAATCTCGAAAGTCCATGGATTCCATGGAAACAACTTTGTTTCTTTTGTTTCCATCGAAACAAATTTATGATTCCACATCGTTTCATTTGCTTCCAACGAAACATGATTGTTTCCATCGAAATAATCCTATGGATGCGTACTTACCATATGAACTATCATTTTATGTTAGAGATGGCTTATTAGCTTGTTGTGTGCTTATACATAACTTTCGCATTCTATGAAGTGTTTGACAGTAGATTGGCGACTTAATCCTCATGTATTTTCAATTTGAACTATAGATTTTAAATGGAATTACACATATAAACTTCTCAAAGGTTCATTTAATCAATTATTAGCTTTATACGTGCATATAGTTGAGATTGAAGTTATGTTTCCCCGTGTTTCTCAATGTTTTCAATTTTTTCCGGTGTTTCCCCATGTTTCCAAAATGTTTTCGAAACGTTTCTATTTCTGGACACACCAAAACAATAGACCGAAACGAAATTTTGATCCTTGGTTGTAGTATTCTTACCCCATTCCTGTTATTTACAAGACCTGACCACAAAGAAGATTTTTGGCGGGGGGTTTGAGAGTGACGGCCTCTACTAGTTCGGTGATCCTTTGGTGTCAAGGACATCCTCTAGCCTTCAAGCTTCCGTGTTACCCGTTTTTAATAATTCTGTTTTGCCCGACTCAAATAATTATGTGTTTTCACTTCAAACTTTAGATTTGTGGCATGCCCGTCTAGGCCATATAAATTTTTAATATTTATGTTGGTTATTCCCTCCATTAAAAAAAGCTTGTAAGGATTTTCATTTTAAATGCGTGGTTTGTGAATTGTCAAAACACACTCGTACCTCTTATATTCCTCGCATACACAGGGCACCTAGTGCCTTTGATCTTATTCACTCCAATGTGTGTGGGGGGTCCTTCCCCCGTCACATCCATGTCACAGCACCGATATTATGTTACATTTATTGATGATTTTACTCGTTGTACTTGGGTTTATCTTATGAAGAAAAAAATCTGAAGTTCACTCTCATTTTAGAAATTTTCTTCAAATGATTAAAACTCAATTTCATACCGTTGTGCGTAATATTCGGTCTGATAATGGTAGGGAATACTTAACTGATGAGTTTCGGGCCGAACTTAATAAAGGGGGAACTCTTCAACAACTCACTTGTCCTTATACCCCCGAACAAAATGGGGTTGCCGAACGTCAAAATCGTCATCTTATGGCTATCGTTCAGTGTCTCTTATGTGGTATGGATGTTCCTAAATATTTTTGGCATTGTGCTGTCCTTACTGCTACTTACCTTATTAATCGTACTCCTAGCCATGTTCTACAAGGCCATGCCCCGATTCATGCCCTTAAGCCTGGTAGTAGACTTTTTCCCATTGTCCCCCAGTTTTTGGGTGTACTTGTTTTGTCCAAAATCGTAGCCCTACACGTACTAAACTTGATGATAAGGCTGTATGGTGTATTTTTCTAGGGTATTCCTCCATGTCCAAAGGATATCGTTCCTATGATCTTGTCACTCATCACTTTTATCACTCTTTGGATGTTACTTTTTTGAAAACGGTTCCTTTTTTTACAGGTGCTTCTTCCTCTCTGGAAACTCCACTAGAGCATGTTGTGGATGATATCTCAGTCCTTCCTCACCCTGTGCCTATTCTTGATACACCCAGTGAGATGCCCAGTGATTCTTTGCCTCCAGTCATTACAACTGACCCGTTACAGGTGTACTCTCGTCGTCCTCGCGCTCCGGACCCCATGCCATCATCTTCTCCGGAATCAGGTATCTCATCTCCTCCTTTAGTCTCTGATGTTGCTCCTCCTTGTTATCCTACCCGTATTCGTCGTCCTCCTTCACGTTATATTCTTTTTTAGTAGTACTAACCATCCAATTTCTAAGTATGTCTCTTATCAGGGTCTATCAAAACCATTTAGCTCTTTTGTTAGTGCAGTTGATTCTGTCTCCATTCCTCGCTCTGTTCATGAAGCTCTCCAGAAACCAAAGTGGGTAGCTTCTATGAAAACAGAAATGAGTGCCTTTCAGGATAATCAAACTTGGGATCTTGTCACTCTCCCGAATGGTGAATGTACAGTTGGATGTAAGTGGGTTTTCAATGTTAAGTATTTGGCAGACGGCACCATTGACAGATATAAGGCCCGTCTTGTGGCTAAGGGCTTCACCCAGGTTCCAGGGTAAGGATTTCGGGGCCACTTTTGCTCCGGTTGCTAAACTGACCACAGTCCGGCTTCTTGTTTCTCTTGCTGCTTCCTTTTCTTGGCCTCTTCATCAGCTTGATGTCAAGAACGCGTTTCTTAATGGTGATTTGTCTGAAGTTATCTATAGGGATCCCCCTGGTTTTCAGGCTCAGGGGGAGTATTCGAGGAAAGTTTGTCGCCTCCGAAAATCTCTCTATGGATTGAAGCAGTCTCCTCGTGCATGGTTCAACCGGTTTAGTGATGTGGTGCTTACTATGGGATTTATTCGCTGTCATTCTGACCATACATGTTTTATTCGTCGTAATTCCAAAGGGCAATGTATCATTATCTCTGTTTATGTTGACGATATTATTATTACCGGAGATGATGCGTTTGGTATTGTACAAGTGAAGCGTTCTCTTGGAATATCGTTCGATATTAAGGATTTGGGTCCTCTTGAGGTATTTTCTTGGCATTGAGGTCGCCCGGTCCCGCCAAGGTATTTCATTATCCCAACGAAAGTATGCTCTTGATCTCCTCCAAGATACGGGAATGCTTGGGTGTAGACCTGCTTCTTCTCCTATGCATCCAAATCATAAGTTGACTGCTGAATTGGGAGGGCCATTACCAGATCCCTCTGTTTATCAGCGTCTTGTGGGTCGTCTCATCTATTTGACGAACACAAGACCGGATCTGACTTTTGTTGTTAGTGTTGTGAGTCAATTTATGCATTCACCACGTACTTCACATCTTGATGCTGTTTATCATATTCTCCGATATCTCAAGACATGTCCTGGTCTTGGTCTTTTCTTTAAGACGGGAGCTCAATCAGGTCTCTCCTGTTTTACTGATGCGGATTATGCAGGCTCAAAGGGTGATAGACGCTCTACTTCTGGTTTTTGTACTTTTTGAGGTTGTCATCTTATCTCCTAGAAAAGTAAAAAGCAAGTTGTTGTCTCATGGTCTTCTGCTGAGGCCGAATACCGTGCGATGGCTTAGGGTTCATGTGAACTCATATGGCTACGTTCTCTTCTTGATGAATTAGGCTTCCTAGTGGTGGATGCATCTACGTTATTTTGCGATAACAAGTCTGCAATTATGTTATCTTCTGATTTAGTTCTTCATGAGAGAACTAAACATATAGAGGTTGACATCCATTTCATTCGGGAAAAAGTTTGGTAAGAAGTCATCACACCTTGCTTTGTTCCTTCATCAGATCAGACTGCTGATATGTTCACTAAGTCCGTTGGTCCAGCACTTCTACAGTCGTCTCTTGGCAAACTTGGTCTCGTCAACATCTTCGCCACAGCTTGAGGGGGAGTGTTGGAATTAGGGGATTTTATCCCGGATTTTATCTTGTTATTTATGGTCGTGTTGACCACATTTAAGTAGTTTTATTTCTTTCCTTTTTTCTTATTTATTTCCTTTCCTTCTTTATTCACCTTGAAACATTATATATACTTTGGAACGTACAGTAATAGAATCATCTTTTCCCAATTCTATTAAATTAACTCCACCAAATCTCCCATTTGACTTACTTGAGGTTGAGGCACCAATGTACTAGCAAATGAAAGTTTATCACACAATGAACCAGACATGGAGCCTTTCCAAATTCACAAATGAAGGCAACGAATACAATAAAATTCTTACAGAAGTTTATCAATTTAGAAAATTTACTTTCCTTTTTCTTGTAGGGTTGTGTAGGTCATTTCTTTCTATTAGGCTAAGTCAGGGAGACTTTAAATGCTAATAGTCCAACAACGATGATAATAATACATCCTTAGAAGAAACTCTAAAAAAGAGATACTTGCACCAAATATCCATATCCATAATATATATAAGTGCACCGATGCCCATAAGTGTTTTGCACTTTTATCAATCGATGCACTTTTACTTAACTAATTTTTTTTTAGAATTTAATAAGTTTGGTATGTCCACTTTTTTTTTGGTCCATCCATAAGAGACTTACCTTTTTTGTATTTTTCAAATATACCATGTTAATATGTAATATATCTACACGGTTGAATTGAGACTCCCAATGGATTACACTTCCAAATACTACCACACATTCGTATTGTATACAACTTCTATTAATGTTGGATTAAGCCCATGGCTGGATCGAGTATTAATGATTTGGTTTGGTTTTTAACTCGCTGACACCAATTTCACATTCTCTTGTAATACCACTTTTGCTTTCTTTTCTTTTTTTGGTTCTTTCCGGATATATAATGCTTATATATGTTATATATATATATATATAGAGTTGAAATATAAGTTTAGCAAAAGGTTATATCAATATATGGACTCCTACTATTAATACAATATCCAATTGAAAGTAGACTCTTAGTTCCTTCAAATAAAAAAGGCTAATTACATTCCACACCAATACACCATGTTATTAGGCCAATTTCACTTTTCACTTTACCCAGGTGACTCAAATGAGGACACTTACCCCCTATAGTTGTGGACTTAAGTGAAATTGTTAAGATTTTTCATCAATTTTGACAGAAATTTCAAAATTGTGTTTGGTGGCTAAATTTTTTACCACCAGGTGTTAAGTGTGAAATTAAGCGTTAATATTTTGAAATTTTTTTAAATTTTTTTGTCAATTTTTATAGAAATCTCAATAATTTTAATTAGCCCACAACCACCGAGGGTTGAGTGTCCACTTTTGAACCACAGGGTGTAAATTGAAAACAGACCTAACCACGGGGTAAAATTTAATTAACCCTAAAAAATCTAAACTTTAAGTTAAATTGAACTTCTACTAAGTTATGCCTAACCCACCATTGACTCAAAAAACGTCTTACTCTCTTTAATTTTCTCAAAAAAAAAATTCCAGCAACATTTATTACTCTTTATGGATTAACAATTAAGATGTGTTCTGTGTAAACTCAAAATGCAAGGGAGGTTTGTATAATTAAGGCAAACTCGGGAGAGGTTTGTGTAATTAACCTTTTAACTATTTATATTTATAATCATTTTTATACTTTACTTTGTCAGTTGAATATATAATAATTAAATGTTATAAATTTTTAATTTTATACACAATATTAGGAATTCATATTCTATTAAACTATAAATATAATGCAGAGAACAAACATTTTTCAGAATCTCTAAGAAAAATTCTTCGTTTCCTTTAAACAAAATTAGTTTTTAGAAATAACATAAATAAAATGAGCAAAATGTTCAAAGAAATATGATTTTTTTTAATCAAATAGAATCATACCAAACTACATAATAAATCTACAGTAAACAATCATATCAAATTGTAATAAACAATCTAATCCTAAATTATTTCAACGTTAAAGTATTGTCACCTTAGTTCCATGGTATACAAAAAAAAAAAATTAGTTCTTCGTTTTGATGAAAAACTACTTCATATAATTTTAAAAGAACTTGGTTTCTAAAATTTTGTCAAACGATGCCTTAGTTTCTATCACTCGTACTTTATTCTTACTTGTGTTGCATTTATGTGATATGCATTATCATATTAAAAAAGTGAAAGAAAAACACCACATGGCTGTGGATTGATATTGTTTTATAATACAATTGGAATGAATTACTCCCTCCGTCCCCTTTTTTGAGTCCTATATTCCATTTTGGGATGTCCCAAAATTAGTGTCCACTTTCCTAAATTAGTATACAATTTTTACTTACTTTCCAAAACTACCCTTCCTAGAAATATACACCAAGATAAAACTAAAAAAGTTATTGCAATGATTAGGGGCAATTGTGGAAAGTAGGTGTAGATTCTTTTTGTCCCCTTAATAAGTTGAGTTCCCAAAGGTGGACTCAAAAAAAGGGACGGAGGGAGTATTATTGTTATTATATATATGCATAAAGACATAATAACACTAATACGTTCATCACTGATATTAACACCTAAAATTTGAATTTTTATTTTTCATGTCATAAGTTTTGAAAATAAAATATTTAGCCATATCTTTCATTTATGTCAGAATTTTCAGATCATAAGTAGTTCAGAATATTTTAGAAATTAAAAATTTTAAAATTTCCAACACCATTTCAATTCTAATCCAATTTTATTTCTTCTTTTTTTATCCAGATTTAAAATTTTCAATTTGAAACTAATTTTACAATTCCATAATCGTAGTTTTTCGAATTGGTTTCAGAATTTTGTTCCAACATGTGCCCATATGACCACATAATTAGCAAGAAACGGAACATACTCAAATTGTGAGAGATTTTGTCAAAACAAATTAAGAAATAAATTAAAGTTGTAACACCCGTACCCGAAGAACGGGTTAATTATTATGTTAATATGCATTAATTAGCATAATTAGTGTATAAACAAATTAAGGGGAGGCTTGGACTCGCCCGTATGAAAAGTGTTCAGAGAAGAACACCATTCGGAAAAGTCCCCAGTGAGGTGGGACAAGTATTGAAATGGAACCCAGTGAAGGGTAAATTGATAATTTGCATTTTAAGTGATTAAATGCATTTTTACGTGATTACATGGATATTTGCTAAGTTACTTTTATTATATATTGTTATGTGGTAGTATTAGTTTGGACACCCAAATAAGGGTATAAATGAAAAAGATGTAAAATTAGTAGGTGCGATAGCAATTTCACAAAATATGTGAGACCCACGTTGGGACCCATGCGGGACTTAGACAAACACTCATTAAATAATTGGGTAGTTAATGGAATGTTTGGGGGATTTCATAATAAGAACTTAAGAAAATTCGGGGGTGTAAGTGAAAAAAATGGACAAAGTTGAGGTTAAAACACCTCAATGACCTCATGCTTGTGCATGTATAGGTGTAGGAGAGAGGGAGACTCTCATATGTTGAAAATTAAAACAAAAGAGAAGAGAGCTCGGAGAGAGAAACGGAGAAACCGTCACCGACGTCGAAATCTCGCCGTTCCGTCGCGCGCCGTTTGTTGCGTTGGAACCAGGACTCAAAAATCTAACTTTTGGTATAAAAATTTTACATACTTTATTAATGACCATTTTGCCTTGGGGGCTGTTTTGTCACAATAGAGTTCTTTAAAGTGGTTTATTCACATTTTCTTTCTAATTAGTGTGTGATTTGAGTGCGGTTACTCTTGTTACACGTGTCTTAATCCATCGGGGGTGGGTTGGGGTGTGACAAAAGCATACAATTACAAGGATATTTTGTGGGTGTTTGGATTCTTTGGAAAGCTTTGGGAATGGGCTTCTGAAGAAAGAAGTCCATTTACACAAGCGCATCTCTAGAATGCCCATTTTGAGAATCCAAACTTCTCAAAAATGTGATTTTTGCACTTTCCTATAAGTCCAGAACTCTCTACTTACAATTACTTTTTTATCCCTTATTTTATAATTAATACCATAATTGTCCAAATCACTTACCTATATAAGTTATATACCCTACCTGAATGTTGGTTTACAACTCCTATAAGAATATTGCTTATCAATTTTTAGTCGATTTAGGACTTGTTTGAATTTCTTTCCTGGGGTTTTGTCTCTATTGTCGATGAATTGTGCTCTTCTTTACTAATAAAACCTTTCTCCTGTTCAAACAAAAGGAATATTAAAACAATGTTTTCAAAATTAACGGATTGTTATATTTTTTTTTCTTTAAAAATCTATCACTTTTTATCTTTAACAATCTGTCACCAGATAAAAATAAAAAAATAAAAAATTAACACTGAAAATATTATCACGGGTTCTTCACATGGGACTTATTTTCAATTTTTCCTTGCTCAAGTGGCAAAAAGCTGGCACGTAGTGCTCACCTGTGTATCCAGATTCTATGTTCAAACCTTCCCCTTCGCCATGTAATAAACAAAAAAGTTTTAAATTCATGCTTAAGGGTAGTATTGGTAAGGAATGTATAAGTTTGTACTTTTAAGATGTTGCCACCAAAAGTATTTGCACATTCACATGCGCTTTTTATTTAAAAAAAATACTCATTCACCAAACAAACACTTCTCTAAAAAAAAGTCCATTCCATGAATGCACTTCTATATGAGAAGTTACGCCAAACACCGCATTTATAATCTAAACAATTTAATATTAGACGTCTGACGTGATTTTTCTAAATTTTAATTCTTCTCAAAAAGCTTATAACCAATTTAATCCTTCGATTTGTTAATATCTACCATCTTGTGCATCAACCACGTGCAAAGCACATGATGTAAGACTAGTATATATATAAGATAAAAAGATCATAGAACAATTGTTAGTGAAAATAAGCTACTATGTTATTAGACCCATAAAAAAATGAGCAGGGTATTAAAAACCAATCTGCTGAACTCATCATCACCACCCTTGTAAGGATATTAAATGAGTGGCAGAAGATTGAAAATGAAAGAAAAACCATGACCAACAAAAGCATCAAGGTGTAAGCCCGCCAGTTGCAAAACTTATCCAACAAAATTATAATGTAACTATGAAATACTTGCAACTCCCTACCATATATCCTGGAAGAGCTCATCATGACCGTCCCATGTTTGGAAAAGAACACCAATCCGTCTTGCAAGGGAGAACCTGACTCGATAATCAGGATCACGTAGCATCCCGAGCAGCTTCTCAATCATAGTCTATTTAGACACACATACCAGAGAAACCAAGCAACACAATAATAGAAAGATGCTATGTCAGGAATCAGTTATAGTACATTAACCGAAGGAAAACATACATAAATAGAAACAAAATATTTCCTCCCCTTTTCTAGATCTGAAAATAAAAAAAGTGAGTCAACTGGCGAATTATGCATGCATGAAAATCTCATCGGAGACCCATCAACTCGCAAACTGCATGATGCTTGGTGACTGAGAAAACAAAATATCTAACTTTGTGACAGTAATCACCTGGCCAATTTGTGGTCTCAGTAATATGAAATTGCATATGCAATCAATTAGCTTAATGCGACCAAACCAATCAAATAAATCATTTTCCGCAAGTCTGTTCACCAGATCTCCAAGAGATATCAAGCTCTGCAGATCAATTCCAAACAGATAATAAATTGAAGCATAGCATTGCATCTGCTTTTCCATATAAAAATTGAAAGGAAAAAAAACCTCAACATAGAATTCTACAATATCTAATCATGATAGTAAAAGCAAAAACAATTTACTTCTCAAAGAAGTACAATCAGAAAACAATATACAATCTATAGAATATATATATATATGTGTGTGCAGTAAGAGTGATGCAACAGAAGATGAAGACAATGAAAGTATAAATTGTGAAAAATAAAAAATGAAGAGTTTTGACAAAGAAATGCACAGCTATAAACTAGATTGAGCGAGTAGATCAGACACACGAAGGAAAGGAGCTAGATAAGCAAAGATGGAACCAGTAATAAACATATGAGGACTAATTTGCTCTGAACACAGAACATTATTTGAGTCTAAAAATCTCTATGCATATGGTGTTTCAAGTTATCAAGAGAGCAAAATAAGTTTCCACAAAAAAAAAAAATTTAAAACCATGAGAGAAAATTAATCAGTAGAATAAAGACTCCTGTCAAAAAAATGAAGTGCATTTCCTAGTATACACAAGATAAGAAGCCTAGATTTTACAATTCGTCTATAGAAGCAGTTAATATTCTCACGTGCATTTTCATTAGAAGTACTTTAGCTACAAATGATTCATGTGACTAATTAAGCCCCATTCACTCACTTTATCCCATATGTAGTCACTATATTTTGTCCACGTAGTCAGATCAATAGCCCCCGTATTACATCCAATAAAAGTCTGAGACGGCATTTTTCATAGCAATATCCAAGATTTGAATATAAAGGACTGAGAAGTAGGAGATTTATCCTATTTCGTCTCTTTTGAACATTTCTATGGTGTTTTTTTTTTTTTTGTTGGTGGATGGCAATAATTATAAGCATGCCTTTCGAATTGAGCATAACTTTTATCAATAAAACCATTCAAGATCATCGTCTTTCTAGTTAAATACTGTGTAACAACCCATTTCTTTTTACCTTCACAACTACTCAATCTTATAATATAGTGAAATGAAATACCTGTTCAGATACTCTATCCCCTGAAGTTCGAGCAGTCTTTTTGTCTTTTCCATCATTTTCCAAGGATATCAAGCTCCCTAGCAAACCGCAGATAGCAGCTAGTATATTAAAACACTGAAGTTTAAGGCTGGCTCTTTCATCTACCATACTTTGCACTGATGTAACCTGCAAAAAAGGGAGAAATGAAACATATTATTAATCAAACAATACACAAAGGCCTTGAGCAATAAGCTGCTTGTAGTAGCAAATCATTCTTTCAATTTATGCAATCAGTGACAAGTCGGATAATAGTACCAAATCCGTGAACTTTCTTGAAGAGGACCAGTAAGGATGTTGACAAAGATTCAATAAAATATTTTCCAACACCTGATCAAGAATAAAAGCATCAAAAGCATACATATATCAGCGTATACAGTCGTGCAAATATAACCCAGTAAACTTCAAAAGGTGTAACAAGCATACTCAATGAATTACCCTAGGATCATTTTCTTTTCCCATGAAGTTGAACAAGACTTCCCATGTAACAACTGGTAAAACTGAGAAAAAACTTGAAATTATCGATAGAATGTCCAGCTTCCACTTCATAGCAGAAACAGAAATGCCAGTGCCAATTTTCCCACCAACAGATAGAATATCCATATCTCTAGTCTCCTCGCTTACATCCAACTCCATGTCCATAATCATACTCTTACTGCTATTCAATGGGCCAGGATTACGAACAGAAGCATAAGAAGAAAAGTCTGACAAGTCTGTCACGGGATGAAGAGCCTTTGCGCAATCGGAACATTCTTCGTACAGTTTAGCCAGAGCCCTCAAAAGCCTCTCAATAGATTGAATTAGTGGAGTGAAGAGCACGAGATCAATGTCAATTTGATCTTTCCCTTGGTTAAAAAGGGGAGAGGAAACAAAACTTTCAAAAGAATCTATGATCGAGCTCATGCCGTCAAAAATAGAATCCGAGGCAAAACAACCACGTCTCATATCATTGTATATTTTTTCAATAGTAGAAACAGCATGATCCAGGAGCTTTAACAAGAACTGTCCGACTTCGGTGAGAAATGACGCGACTTCTTCTCTTACCCTGATATCAAGTAAAGCATGTGAACCGTATATGGAATTATAAAAAGAAAATAGGACGTGAAATCTAATGTATGCGATAGCATGGTACTCGTTCCAACTTTCAAGTAAGAACTACAGTAATAGCTAGAAACTGCCACGTCCACTCAGTCTCACTATTAGGCATTAAGCTGAACTTCATGAAATGCGAGAAATACAACATTCAATATCTGATGTAACTTTATCCAATATTCTTGCATGTTTATAATGAAACTTCGCACACCATTTACATGTCTATCATACCTCACAGGGTATGAATTCAAAAGTGAATAGGAAATAATTCAGTCAGTGCTTCAATGTAATGAAGGAGGATGATGAACTGTACAGTAAAAGCACCAAAGCAAAACGCTTCGTGCTTGACGAAACAACATTACACTAAATCATATACAACATAAATATAATTTACTTTTTTTCTCAAGAAGAAGCCGAGAAAATGTGCCGCTGAAACAAACCTTTCACATCAAACTATGATACTTCAAAAATGAACCTCGGAGTGCAGATAAAATAAATATGAAGACAGACCAACCTTGTTTTACATGAACCAAATATGAAATTAGATAAGAGAGAACACATAAAGAAGATATCAGTGAGAAGCATCTTTTCAATCTCCCAATCCACTAGAGCTTCAATAATATAGGTTTCCATTTCATGAACCAGGGGATCTTTCAACTGATGAGGAAGACGTACATTCTGATAGCAGTAGGATTGAGAAACCTGAAATTTTAGCGACCTTGAATTAAGACGAGTTTAAACGTAAATCTTGAAAAGAGGGGGGAAGAAGAACAAGACCAAAACAAAAGATAAAAATAGCACCTTAGCACCAGAACCAATATCAATTTTTGCAAGGACTTCCACTGAGCATTCAAAAGATTCAAGTATACTATCGCGCGCTCGTTCTTCTGCCTACAACCACCATTAAAATTCACTAACGAGTTACTACCTCAACCCAATCATCATATACAAAGATTCATATCTATGGTGAATGACCAAAAATAGGAACATCAACAAGTACCTTAACCCATTCCTCTACAGCCTCAGGTGTGGATACAAATGAGTAAGATGGGGAAACTCTCTTCTGAATAGGTGGGAAAGGAGCACAACCAGCAGAAAGAGCATAAACAGCTGCTGGCAACAATACAACCATGCGCTCATCGAACATGGAGTACTCCTACATACGAAGGCATCTCTAACTCAGATAAAGCACCGTGAATCGGAAACAAAATATCAGTGAACAATAGAATCCAACGTAGAGCTAAAAATTTCAGTTAACATCGCTTATGAATATGAGCGGATCATAAGCAAACAAATCATCTGATAGAAGACTAGTAAAAACAAAAGTAGAAGCTCATATTATTCTCACATTACAAGTCAACAACGACAAATGATGCAATAACAAGTTTCACCTTCACCACTAGAGGTCAGCTTTAATCAATAAAAAGGATTGCAGATAGTTAAAGAAAGCATTTAATAAGTCAAGAGGAAACCATAATTCATAGAATATAAATCTGGCTTCCAATTCCTTCAAAAAAAAACCTACCTTCCAATTAAGCAACATCAAAACTGTTCTTAAGAGATTTCGTCTGAGATGTAAAACGTCACGAATGTCCCCCTACATAAACAGAAAGATGAAGATATGAAACATGAAATGATTTTACATATCCCTTAAAACAGAAGAACCTGCCAGGCATAAATTTTCATAGACTTCAATTCCATAAAAATTATTTAAAGATGGCCTTGGGTAAAGGTGGCCAACCTCATGCCTAGTGCCGCCAGGAGTCTTATATGATTCAGTAATTATTATTCTGTACTAAGCCAATTAACAAGCAAGCGGAACAAAGGTTAAGTTGTTCTTGCTCAATATCAGATCAATGGATCAACCAGCAATATCAGTTTGATTCAGATCAAGAAAGCAAGGTAGAGCCCATATCTTTTCATCTGCAAACTACACTTTTAAATCCAGTAGTCACAACAATCCAAATCCAACCAAAAGTGGCAGCCACACAGACAAATTTGGGCGAGTGCCCAATTATTAAGGGTCAATAAGGTATACATTTCCCGGTGGACCCGTAATGATGGTGTGGATCATACACCACCTTTTACAAATGTGATGAGATGGAAAGTAGAAAACTAGTAGATATGAAGTGGATAAAGTAGGGCTTGCAGATGCAAAGGGAAGAGTAATGGTAAAGGATGATACCTAAAAATGCTAAAGACGACACGTGCCTCAAGGATACGTAGCTCGAAAACCAGGAGCAAAGTCACGCAGATTTGCCCGAGGTACGAACTCTCAGACCAGAAGCTCGAGGTGACTTGTTCAAACCCATTACACCTAAAATCAAGGCATAAGACGGACATAACAGTCCGGATAATCCTCTGGGAGAACGTTGCCAAAATCTAAAAGTGCGTTGGGAAATTTTAAACGCGGAATCAAAATCCCACATAAACATGCAAAACACATTCAACAGTTATAAACAAGAACACCAACGGAAAAACAGATTTCTACATGGTTCGGCAAAACCATGCCTACATTCACACCCAAGAGACCACTTCTTTCACTATTGAGAATAAAATCCAAAACAAGGTACGTTGAATTAAATCACATAACCCAGCCCTCAAACCCCCTGTACACCCACTCTCAATACTCAAAGAACCCTCATCTTTCTCACCCTAGAACATGCACCCCCATGAGGGGAGATCACTCAACTTGATACAACCAAGGGCTTCCTAAATTCCTATATATCATCCCCTTTTATAGAGCTTACAACCCATTACTTGTTGGACAACTAATAAGACTCTATCACCACCAGAGGAAACAAACAGAATAGGAATCTAACCAAATCAACAATCCCTAAATTAGTGGGATTGTCCCACATGTGATAGAATCCCAACAATCACCCCCTCTATCACTTGTGGGGCAACTGCTCAATCAATCTATCACACATGACCAGCACCCACAAAGCCGACCGCTTTGCAACCGTTTACCATTGACCGTCTTCCGTACCAACATGCACACCCTGAATCAACATTGCCTCAACACATCCGATTCGTCAAACCGTGGCCAATAAATGTGTATACACATTAACTCCATATAAGAGCCTTGATACCTCTTTCTCCCCAATAGGAATTACTACTTCACTATCATCTAAATCGTGAATAAACCATCCACGCACTTGCACGAATTTCATCATCCATCGAGACCTTGGGAGTACAACTCTACCAACCAGAGGACAAAAAACCATCCACGCTTCTCTTTTTTCGTTGAGTACCCGCCGTATGTGATTTTCATGGCTCCATATGCAACTCGAAGATTGCATCCCATAGAGACCATCCAGCGATTTAAGATTCCTCTACAATCTGGGACACACATCACACCACCAAAATAGCAAACCGATACAAATAAATACTTTGAAACACATCATTCCACCCCGCGACATTACCAGTCACCCAAGGACAATCGACAACCCTTTTGGAACACATCAAAACATTTATTCCTGGACCACATACGTACAATAAATGTCACGACCCATCCCGCTACGGGCGGAAATAGGACAGGTGGCACGCCACCGAGGCTCATCCAATTCATTCTATAACTCTAGCAGCGGAAAAGAAACTTAAAGAAACCCTTTAAAACATAGTTCATTTTGGAAGAAAAACAAAACATTGAACTATGAGTTCGTAAAATCCGTATCAATTTGAAAAGTTAATTATATTTCAAATTAACTATAAAAGTGTTATTAGGGACCCCAAATGTACCCTAAAAGCAAAATAGAACAGTTCAATATTTTCCGAAAAAGGTACTTCCTTTGTAAAAACACTATTCACGGGCAGCCCACTTTTGCTTATTTTTACTTTTTTGAAAACGTCGCAATTACGACAAAACTCAACATACAAATTCCCAATCGTTCTGAAGTTTTACCAAAGGTATATAAACATATTAGACTGCATGTCTAAGCTTTGAAAACATTAACGGAACTCGTTTGGATCAAATATCTTAAGTGCTACAACAAATTCATAAAACATGAAATTCAACGTGTTAAACATCAAAACGCGAACTCAAGAGTTCCAAGTCACTTCCAACCAACTTAAAATGGTTTTCAAAAGAATATTACATCAACTCAAAAACGATCCAGGGCTTCTATGATTCGGTTACAAGAATCTATACTCAATTCCTCCGAATGATCCCAACGGCCTCATTCCTCGCATCCATCTTTCTTTTCTTCATACCTGCAATGGAGTAAATCTCCATTGCTCAGCTATATGCTGAGTGTACAATTCTAAATATATGCATATGGGCAATTCATGCTTTAAACATCAAAACACCTCAAATTAGTCTCTAGGGTGAGTGGTACGCTTTCATCCGGTAATGAAACCGATGTCGTGGAAGGCACACCTCTTCCACGCACCCCGTACACTGGTTGGGCCTTCCTCCATACCAGGTACCATGTCCTGGTTGGGCCTTCCTCCATACCAGACACCACACAATCAATCTTACAATCCTCAAACTTCGAGGAGCTTATCCCCGGATGAAATTGCACCAAACTCCCCTTTGACCCAAGTAGACACATAACATGCTCACATAGACAGTTATACATGTTTTTCTAACATTTTCGCGTGCATAATTAACGGGCCTAATTAATATATGAATTTTGCCCGGATCACAATTTCATACATAATATCCAAAGCATCCAAAATTGTCTATATAACACAAGTTCGGAATTCATACCTCGAGCAATCGTCCTATACCTTTGAGAAAAGCACTAGTAGCCCGATTAAACGTCGGATCTCCGATTAGGAGTGATTCCTACAAGTATTTACATGATTTTCCCAAATTTCCATAAATTAGATTTTCGGAAAAACTTAGCCAAACAAGGCCTAAGTGGTATCAAAATTTAGCTCTTACCTCGAGGAGTTCAAATATGAAATTTGGAGAAAAACTGACGATCGGAAAGTCGTCGATTGAGTCGGCAAGCTCTAAGCTTCAAAATCCCCAAATCTCCTCTCTTGATTTCAAATTTAGGTTGAAGACATTATAACAAAATATCTTAGCTTTCTATATATAGACAACACTTTCGAAAATTGTGCTTACCTCCCCACGAGTTCTCAAAACATCTAATTATACCCCGAAACGTCGCACACGTCCATTTTATAACTTTACGAGTGAAAACTAAAATTTATAAAAGTTTTCGACTATGTTCCGTTTGGGTCCAAAAATCACGTTCTGAAACTAATTTCGTGAAATTTCTAGACCACCTACCTTTTATGCTACGCATCACTCACGTTCTCACCACAGCATTCACAATGATCTAAGATAGGATCAAACTACCAGAAATTATGCAAAAGAGGTATAATTACTATTCATGAAAATCAGGTAAAGTCAAATAATATTTAAAATCACATAAATGTCATTTACTCATGTCAATCCCTCATTGATTATCAAATCTCTGTGTCCTCGATTGACACTCACCGTTGACCCACGTCAACCACATCCACAATTATTAATCAACATTAATAATTCACAATAAATCAATTTTGTATTTTAAAATAAATAGATTTCCTGGGACGGGTGTGACAGTACCGTACCCGAAATCTAACAATCGAAGAGAAGTGTTTGTACAAATGGAGCGTGAGGACCTCTCCACCATACTCAATCTGCCACAATCACAGTAGCACTGAAATCGTCTTTTGCCCTAGATCACGACCTGCTGCGTCAGCTGATCTATCACAAAGAAAACAACTTCAATCCGTGCAAAATATTGCAAAACTGCACCCACTGATAATCCGCAGTGCCTAAACACCTTAGGAACCATTTGTGTCCCGAATTCCAACAAACATAGCTAGTCCTACTAACGACTTGAACTTCTGGCCAATCACGACCTTAATCCTTTGCACCATGCCACACTGGATAACCACCCATCCTTTGCTTTAACAAACCATGATAAAATGTTGCCTTCATATGCTCAGCAAGTCAATGACTGAGAATCATCGAAAGGATTTATAGCCGGTCGTCGATGTCCATAATGTTGCGTCGTTAAATTGAAAAGAACTTAACTACTTCCTTTTCAGTCGCTGCTCCAATTGGATTTTCCAATTTTTTGTTTCATCTTGTGTTATCTTACCACCGTGAGGCTATTCCACTGCCACCATGTGCTCTGCCCACCATGGCTATGATACCACTTGTTAGGAAATTTTAAACATGGAATTAAATTCCCCCAATAAATACACAGAAACACATAAAACAGTAATAAACAAGCACACCAAAGAAAACATTAATTTCTACGTGATTCGGCATAACCATGCCTACATCCACACCCAAGAGACCAATTCTTTCACAATCGAGAATAAAATCCAGTACAAGCTACGTATAATTAAATCACATAACCCGACACTCAAACCCCTTGTACACCCACTCGCAATACCCAAAGACCCTCATCTCTCTCACCCTAGAACATGCACCCCCACGAGGGGAGACCCCTCAACTTGGTACAACCAAGGGCTTTCTAAATTCTTATACACCATCCCCTTTTTTAGACTTACAACCCATTACTTGTTGGACAAGTAATAAGACTATCACCAAAGGAAACCAAACAGAATAGGAATCTAGCCAAATCAACAATCCCTAAATTTATGGGATTGTCTTACATTTGATAGAATCCCAACAGGGCGCAATCCCACAAAATGGACAATCCCTACCGATCAGCACATGATTTAAACAGAAGAGATCTCGACGAGGCATGAGGTAACCACTCAGGGTTCAACTATAAGTAGCAAGCCCTAGGTGAAAGAAAGGTATGAGCGTGCTACCTCTCTATTTTCTTCCCATCACACACTCTCCTGTCACGAATCTTAACTTTGGCATCGGAGAGGCTTAGGTGTCATCACCAGAGCCTTCCTGCAGGTCTCGAGCGCAAGAAAGATGAAGAGATGCAGACGAGACGATCTTGTCAATTTTAGCACCAACAGTTTTGTGCCGTCTGTGGGGAAGGAGGACAGATAAAGTACGGTTTGGTTCTAGGAAAACGTGAAGGAACAGAAGAGGGAAATTTAGGAATTGACCATATTCTTTCTTCCCCAACGTTGAAGGAGAGAAGGGTAAGGAAACCCCTTCCTCTCTAAGTTCCTGTACTTACGATTAAATTCTATGTGTTGAAGCTTGATATATGTTGGCCCATTCTCTAACAGCTTAAGCTTTTGGAGTAGTTGGTAACTTAACATGGTATCAAAGCCTTGTTTGTGGAAGGTCAGGAGTTCGACTCTCCATCTCCGCTTTGTTGTGCATATTTGCACTTTGTTATTTGTCTCCAATATGATGAAGTTTGGCTTGTTTGTTCTCCACGTGCAAGTCGGGCTTGCACGGGAGTAAGGGTGTACACAAGTTGAGCCGCTCAACAAGGGCTAGCGGCTCAGCTCGGCTCGGCTCGTATAATAAACGAGCCAAGCTCGATCTTGAATACAAAGCTCGTTTAATAAACGAGCCAAGCTTGAGCACACATGGGCTCGGCTCGATAAGGCTCGCGAACAGTTCAATTAAGGCTCGTATAGTAGGCTCGTGAAAAATCTCTTTAATAGGTTTGATAACGGCTTGTTTAATTATATATAAATATATGGGCATGAAGGTTGTAGGATAGCATTGTACACCAGCTTTTAGCGACCAACAAAAACATTTTTAGCAACCAAAAAAAACTTTTAGCAACAAATCTTTTTAAAATAGTTCGTCGCTAAAGGTGGGGAAAAAAAAAATTTCTCTCTAAAGGTGAAAATTTTCGAAAGAGTTTTTTTCGTCGCTAAAAGGGTGCCATGTTGTAAGTTAGCATTCCTCTATATATATATATATGATAATTATAAAAATACAATATATGTATAATGCAAAGTATTTAAAATTGAAAGAATATTGACATATTATAATGTGCATAGTCCTAAATTCACGTGCAAGCAATTATTTTAGGTAATATGTGTATATATATATTTATGTATATACTAACTGTCAAGTATTGAGGTTGGTCCGTGGGTTTGGTTGGCAGCTTAAACTTGCTACTAGGGGTGTATATGAGTTGAGCCGCTCAACAAGGGCTTGCGGCTCGGCTCTATAACAGCTAGGCTAGGCTCGGCTAGATAATAAACGAGCCAAGCTCAAGCTTGAGCCGGATGCCAACTCTTAAAGCTTGGCTCGAGTTCGAAAAGCTCGACTCGAGTACAGCCCTACACGTGAGGGAGGGTGTTGAAGCTTGATATATGTTGGGCCCATTCTCTAACAGCTTAAGCTTTTGGAGTAGTTGGTAACTTAACACTATGTATACATATAATGAGAAATCATGTACCACCACTTTCAAATTATCTAATTTTTTCTCCTCGTTCAATAAGAAAAACCACTCTAAGCACCAAACTGGGAGCACAACACGTGTGCACGTGAAGTATATCAAGACTATACACACATGGAAAGGTATACAAATTTGATTGAGATCCACAAGGAAGAAAAGACATAACACAAAAGGAAAATTCAAGTTTCTTCCTATTCTCACTATTTACTTGTTATAAATTCTTCAAAATAACTGCAAATTTGGCACATTGATATATCGTATGAATTGACTACAATATGTTGAACGCAACGTTCTTTTAATTATTTATCTTTGAAGCATCAAGTTTGTTGAAAGCAATGCAAAATAAATTTACGCAACAGATAAAGTATGCGGTGATATAACCTAAAGAAGTAAGAACCAAAAGGTTTGCATCAAAAGAACTACAACATCAGTATTCTGGTCTTAAGTGTACGGACTACGTTAGCAGAACAACATAATAACACCCATGATGACGTTTTGGTTCATATCATACTAATTAGGTGCTTGCTATCGCCGATTTCATTGCTTTAGTGTCTATTCTTGTCAACTTCTTTAAAAAAAAATCAGCAAATGTCTGGAGTCTTTGGACCGTAGTGTTTCATCAAATACCAAGTTGCAGCATACCAGGTTGATGAGTAAGTTCAACAAGACAGTGGATGAAACCAATAGTAGAACAAACCAAAATATGCAATACCAACATCAAATTGTTTGTGGTATGGCACTACAATTAATCAATCTACCATTCCTTTACTTTGCTTAGATATTTGACTCAGAAATGCCTAATATAACCTCTCATTTTCCCGGACAATGGCAATTTAATAGAATAAAAGATGGATCCACCCGTCAATGCCACCAAAAGGTAAAACACTGCATCAAGTATCTAATGTTTATGACGATCAAAACCAAGACACACAAATTAAAGAACATTATATCCCGCTTACTACAAGTTATTGAAATAACCTTACAAACATATTTGTTAAAATAATTCCAACTAGAAAATTAGATCCATGCTCGAATTCATATTATTATAACTGCTCAACAAAAAAAAACAAATGGTAATGGCTTGGATACAAATGCCACAAATATGAGATGATTGGTAGGGAATCCAAATAACAACTAGGCTAAGCCACGTACTTGGGATCCTCTCCTCGAGAAGTAACACGAAATGAAGCAACAAACAGACCTGGACAGAAAGAGAACGGAAAAAAAAAAAAAAAAAAACACACAGGCAGAGAATTTTTAGTGACAGCAAAAGTATAGGGATCAACAAGAAGTTTACCTCAAAGATGAACAATCACAGCACTTTAGGCATATTATAAAGCAATAAAATCACAAGTGCAATGAAAAATAAAAATAAATATAAAAGGGAAAACGCAGTGCACCTGATGGAACCAAATGTCATTATGGAAATAATCAAATAATCTATCTTAGGAAATAGAATAATTACAATTTAAGAATAGTTATCTTTTACGTTCATTTTATCTTTTAGGAAGTTTACGGATTTGACTTCCCATAATTTTAGAAATTTGTATAGATTTGGTATATCCTAGTCAAAGGCATTTAGGCCATATGGAATAATCAATTTTGAGAATGAATTGGATTTAAGTGTGTGGGCCTGTTTGGCTTTCTCTCCCCTCTTTCTCCCAATTCTCTTTTGCATTCGGCATCAATTAGTATTAGAACCCAAAGTTCCTTCTCACCGAGTCTCTCTTATCAGCATGGTGCCTTATCCGGTACCACTATTCAGAATCTCAGATAGGGGACAATCTTTTGAGTGCTCTCCCAACTCGTCAGAGTTGAGTTTTTTTTTCATCCAAGGAGAAATGATGGGAACCAAATGTGCTTATGCAAAAAAAAAAAAATCAAATAATTTAAGTAGGAAATAGTTATCATTTATTATGTTGCTTTCATCTTTTAGAATTTGATATCCATATTTTAAATTTTACTTTAGATTTGGTATCTTAGTTGTGCCTATTTAAAGGCAATTAGGCAGTATGGAATAATCAGTTGTCAAAATAAATTGCATTCAGCATCAGCACCTGACTGCAAAGTATGGGGATTATCTGAAGAGGCTGTGTTCACATTCAAAACTGCCAATGAATTCACCATGTGAATTGTGATAATTAACCAGTGGTACACGTTTTCGCATCCTGTGTTCCACGAAAGGACGAAGCACATTGAGGTAGATTGTTATTTGGTTCGATAGAAGCTTCTGAAGAATATGATCCATACAGTGCATGTGAAGTCTTAAACCAGCTAGCTGACTTGTTTACTAAAGCGATGGGTGAGATTCGAGTGAAATTCATTTGTGACAAACTTGGTGCACATGACACGTATCCTCTAGCTTGAGGGGGAGTGTTAAAGGGTAAATATGTAACTCAGTTGTATATGTGGTTTGTCCCACATCACTTTAGTGCTAAGAAGTCTAGGTTAGTGTAAGCCTATAAATAGGCGCTCCTATAACATTTCATTATTTGATATATTGCAATTGTCAAACAATAGTTCTCATTTAAATCGAAAACCAAATCATAGTCAAACAGCATTCGCTAATTAGAATTTTTTGGCGTTAGTTAGCTACACTTGAAGCAACTACATATAAATATTCAAGTTGACAACAATCATGTAAAACATGATGCCAAAAAAGCAAAGTCAACATTTCTGTATATTATGTGTCCATGTGCCCACACAAGCATGTGTACATGTAGTGGAAGTAACTTACATTGATGGCAAACGCTTGAACAAACGTATGTCCCATACATCTTGAGGTACAATAAATGTATTCATTGGATCCTGACAAACCAAATGTTGCATGATAACTGTAGTAATCTGAGGTTATTGACCTTAGAATAAGGAATGCAAGTAGTGAAGACAACGCAGAACAAAGAACAACTCAACAATGCATGAGAAGAGTGAGGACCACACAAAGGGAAAGAATAGGCTACTAACTTTTAAGATTAAGTCTCCAAGGAGCATCAAAGCAGCATCCGCCTGAACGTAAACAGAACAAATATATAGGCAATAAAGTGGTAGCTTAAATATAAGGCATGCCAAGTAGAAAAAGTAAAATACCCAGTAAACAATTTTCAGGGAAAGAAAACATACTAGACGCAATTTATTTCGGTTGAATAAGACATCTACATTAAGTTAAGTAACTCTCTTTGAAGTGAGTGCATTACTACGACTAAAAATTTTAGCAAGCAACCACTGAAGAACGTGCACTTAATAGATTATATATATGGAGCGCGGGAAAAAAAAAAAGGTCAAATTTTGACAAGCAACAAGATAGGAGAAGATTCATGGAAAAGTGGACTAAAAGTCTAAAACAAATGTGTTGAACCTGATTCTACAAATATGACATCCTAATACCTATCAAAAAAAAATACGGCCTCCTAATAAATATGAATTTACATTATTCATAGTGTTTAAAACAATTGAACAAAGATCTAAGTCCTAGTCATAAATAACACACACACTTTTCCTTATCCTCGCATACCTAAATTCCAAGTTATCCACACGTGAGATATGAACTAATCCAAAATCGTAAATCCAAATTAGCTCATTAGAACAATGTATTTGGGTTGGTAACCGAGTAAGGTATAAAAATACATAATAAAAATAAAAACATAAGGAACACTCGGGTACCGGATACTTTTCATCAAGGTAGGAAAAATGAGATTCTGGTTCATGTGACACCAGTCTTGATCAAAGGTTAATCTACTTAGGTAGACTACACACATAGAAATGAATGATCATGCCTATTGCCTACCACGCTTGTCAGTTGTTGCTTGCCAATTGTCGTCCTCTCAGAAATTAACTAAAGCAAGTGAAAGAGGTAGTATGGAAAGTCAGCTAATATCTATGTTGTAAAAGAACTACTTCATAAATAGAGAAGAATTTGAGATACTTTTATTCATTGTAAGCACAACTATATATACAAAGTCTAGGTTACAGAAAAAGGAAAGAAAAGGAAACGAAAGGAAAGAACAGAAAAGGAAATAAGATCAAATAACAATCAAAGATAGAATCAACATTAATTCCTAGTTTGACTTAAATCTTATCTAAGAAATATAATCTCCAACACTCCCCCTCAAACTAAAACTGGAGAAAAGATATCGTGAAGACCCAGCTTGACTAAAGAAGACTTCAAGAGGGAAGGACCAACAGACTTTGTAAACATGTCAGCTGTCTGATTAGAGGAAGGAACAAATTCTAGGATGATGATTCCAGCTCGAACCTTTTCTCTAATGAAATGAACATCAACCTCAATATGCTTAGTTCGTTCGTGAAGGACAGAGTCAGAGGCAAGAATGAGTGCAGATTTATTATCACAGAATAAGGTAGATGAGTCCATGATTG